>CM034706.1:128466059-128479457 GCA_020142125.1 Phrynosoma platyrhinos | reverse complement strand
AAAGTTTTTCCCTCCCACTGTTGGGTCCTTGCACTATTTACCTTGTTCCCTCTATAACAGTTTGACTGTTATCTCCAGCTTGATGTACTCTTGACTTCCAAAATACTATCTCCTGTGAGGTGCAACCTATCTCTTGGCAGAAGTCTCCCTTATGGAAGCACAGCCCATAATCCAAGAATTCAAATCCTTCTTGGCGGCACCATCTGCAGAGCCAACATTGCTGTTTTCCTCTCACTTTCTGGACTTTCTGGACCATGCCCTTCAACTGGGAGAAGAGATGAGATGGCAATTGTTGCATCCAGCTCGTTCAGCTTCCTATCCAAAGCCTCATAAACCCTTCTGATATTCTGAATACTGTGCGTTGCAGTATCATTGGTTCCCACATCGACCAAAAAGAAATGGTGATGGTCAGTAGGCTTGATTAGTCTTGTCAGCCTTACTGTCACGTCATGTATTTTTGCCCCAGGGACACAACACACCTCCTGAGACCTTTTGTCAGGCCCACAAACCACTGCTTTTGTACCCCTCAGCAAGGAGTCCCTCTCCACTACCACGCACCTCTTCCAAGGCTTAGCAGCAACTGTTTCCTGTGGTGGTACTCCCAAGGTTTCCTGCACTGTCCTGAGGACTGTCCCTACTGCTCTTGCTCGTCATCCCTGGTAAGGGAGAGAGCTTTGAATTGATTCTGTAGCCGTAAGCTCCCAGAATGATCCCTGGTTTCCTGTACTTCTGTATGTGACATTTCTCCAGGTGTCTACCTCCTGTGTATGTGAAGTGATCTCCTCCCTAGCAACTTCCTTTGTGTTCCATGTCCAAGACCATCTGTTCCATTCTGTCCAGGAAAACCTCTGGCTCCCTAATATGCTGAAGTGTAGCTACCCGGGTCTCGAGCTGCTGGACCTTCTCTTCCAACAAGGCTACCAACTTGCACTTGCTGCAGGTGAAGTTCCTTCTCTCATCTATAGGCAAAAAGACAAACATCCCATAAGTGCTGCAGGTGACTGTGGAGCTCCCTCAGTGTCCATATTGAGAAGTCTTAAATAGACACTGAAACAGGACTGTGGGCTTCCCCCTCAAATAGTCCCCCATTAAACACCTGCATAAAGGACCCTTGTTGGCCTGCCCTTTTCACCAAGCTTTGTCAGTGAGCTCAATCGACTGGGGCTATAGCTATCTAGAGAGCTCCTGGCTACTAGCTCCTTTGGGAGGCAGGTCTCTGATTCAGTTCCTCTGAGCAAAAGCCCCCCACAAACCCCTTAAAGAAAACATTCTCAACAGATGGCTATCCAACCTCTGTTTAAAAACCTCCAAACTACACTCTAAGGCAGTGTGTTCCACTGTCAAACAGCTCTTGCCACCAGGCAGTTCTTCCTAATGTTTAGTTGGAATCTCTTTTCCTGTAACTTGAATCCATTGTTCTGGGTCCTGTTCTCTAGAGCAGCAGAAAAGAAGCTTGTGTCAGACTTGAGCAAATTCAGAAACTTTGTGTATCGAAGAGTCCAGTGTGTTGAAACAACAAAAGACTATATTGAGAACACATAGAAATTCACCAATCAGTGTTTAAGCCAGGACTACCCTCTCAAACCCAAATGATATCTTAAAACCCCCAAACTTTTAAACTCCACCCATCACCCTTGGTGCCAAAACTAGCACCCACATCTTAATTCCCATAGTTTATTTCCCCCATCAAGCCAGCCCCCCCCTTGTAAACCTTCTCATCAGACCTATTTCTCTCAAACTCAGGCATTTCTCCCTTTACCCCTCCTTTTAGTTACTGCCAGGCACTGACTCTCTGCATCCCACATCTCACACATTCCAAAGCCTATCATTCTCAAAACTATCCTAGCCAGCTGCAACTATTCCCAACTCCTCCATACTAAGTAACCTATTTGCTATTGCTACTAGCTTATCCACAATCCCCCATCATCTTCAACCTATATATATTAACTACAATATTCAAATAAACAACAACAAAAACCTAACAGAATCTATGCGCGCAGCCTTGGTTCTGACAGCTTGCTCCATCCTCAATAAAAAATCCCTTCAAATATTTAAACATGGCTATCATGTCATCGGTAATCTTCTCTTCTCCAGGGGACTGTCCACACAAGTCAAAAGGCCCGTGTTCCACCCAGCCTCATGTCAATATGTTTGGACAATTTTATTTATTTATTTTTATTTGATTTATATCCCACCTTTCTCCCTGGAGGGGACCCAAAGCGGTTCACAGATAAAATTTTAAAAACATATGACAATAAAACAGTTAAAATCACATCTAGAAATGATATAAAATTACAAACATTAAACCCACACTAAAACCATGATACCCACCTTATATAACAAATAGCCAAGCCACCCCATGATTATACATTAAATGCCTGCTTGAATAAAGCCATTTTTGTTTGCCGACAAAAGGCAAGCAAGGAGGGGGCCAACTTTGCTTCTCATGGAAGGCCATTCCAGAGGGCAGAAGCAGCCACCAGGAAGTCTCTCTTTCATGTTCTCACCAGGTGAGCCTGTGATGCTGGTGGGACTAAGAGCCTTCTCCTGAAGATCTTACATGGGCCAATACCTCCAGTGCGGGACTGACGAGACCAGATGTTAGTCTGGCGGTGTTCCCTGTCTGATCTTGGTGGAAAGGGGTCTTAGCGTGTCATAATAACCAGCTGTTTACCATATAGTTTTTCTCAGAAACTCTGCAGCAACCTCTGGCAGATAGCTCCATGCGCTTCTTACCTTCCTCTGTCATCGCTGCTAATATGTAATACACAACATCTGACATGGAAATGGGATGCCTGGCCACATGGGTAGAGCCAGGCACTCCATTTTCACATCAGATGTGGTGATGGGGATGTTCTCCCTAGTGGCAAAGGCAGAAGAAGGTAAGGGGTGCGCTCCAGTAATGGATTCATCACTTCTCATGCCAGCCTGAGGACCGACCTGGGTTGAGACCCAGGCCAGGATAGCACAGGCTTGGCTCCAGGCTACCTGTTAGCGAACTAATAGATGTTATAGATGGCTGGGATTATCAGTTTTGAATTCTCTTTCAAATTACATGTGGATAGTCAAGTGATTATCATATACCTGCTGTATCATTTGCTCAAGTTGAAAGACTGTAAAATATGTCTTGGGACTGAGAACAGAGACATTTCCCACTTCATTTGCTGCTTTTTAGTGAGGCTTTTGGCAGCCTTGACTATCTATTGCTGTTAATTTTCAATATGCTCTTGTTGCCCTTCTCTGAACCAGTTTCATCTCATCTATAGTCTTCTTAAAATGAGGCACACAGAACTATGGTTCTGTTAAGGCAGGCTAAAACAATATTTCCCTCCTTTGAATGGTCAGCTTATTTTTGTTAAGTATGTGAAGAAGGAATTGCCATACCAATTTATCATATGTCTTAATTGAAGAATTACAGAAGCATAATAAGTGCCCATCTTGAAACAATAAACAGAATTTCAGCTGTTTTATGAGGCATTATGTAAAATTTTGCAAATCTGATTGTTACTTCAGGATGGGCAGTTAGTATGTCTACATCTGTCCTGATGCCTTCAGTGTGTGGCTTCAGCAATGCTTCTTTTTTATTGTTGTGCACACGATTTGAAAGCTTTTATCTCCACGTTTGTAGTAATGCTGATTTAGAAAAGTGAGAGAGGTCTGTATGTGATGTCTTCTGCACCTAATTCAGTGTCTACTCCTAATTCAGTGTGTTCACATTCATCAGTAGCAGGCAAAATGCAAGCTGCATGCAAACCTTTTGGCCACAAAGCATGGCTCCGGAAACAACCAAAGTCCCAGAACCCCTACAAAAATAAAATAAAAATCCAGGTAATTTTTTGCCACTCTCCCCCCAAAAAAACCTCAAGTTCGGATTCTCTACAATGTGCAGTAGTGTTGCTGTGTAGTTCACTTCACTCATTTCCTATTTTTATTTCAGCCCATTTATGCCAGTGGCGGCGGGGGGGGCTTTTAGAAGATTTTAAAGTTATGCACAGGGCTTGGGAGAGCAAAACTGCTGTGTCTTGTGGGTTTGAACTGGGTTTTATTTGGGGGGGGCAAATGAAAAATCATCTGAAATTAAAAAAATAAATTTGGGGGGGATTGTTGGTTTGGTGTGCTGGTGCAGCCTTCATAAATTGACCCCTGCCCTTTCTACAGTTGTCCATCCCTGATCCACAAGTTTGGCATATCATAACATCACCTCCCTCACCTTCTGCCAGTGACTGTGGTTCTCCAGATCCTTAAACGTAACCCAAGCAAAGTAGATGCCTGGCTGTTTTTTTTTTCCCCCCGTGCTACTCAATTTTGCAGGCAGACTACTTGGAGTAAATGCTACTGTTGGTTGCTGTATATGTTGCTATTGTTCTTGGGTTTAAAAACAAACAGATGACATTTCCCTGGTACATAGCATGGTGATTCAGTGGCAATTTCAAGCACAACCCAGTGTACTTTAGCAGAATTCATAGTTCTGTTAAAAGGGAAGCAATTTGAAAGTATAAGAGAAAAATGTTAAAAGGAAACAAGAAACAGTTTACTTTTGAAAGAGTTCAGTGAGAGAACTGAATAAGAAATAACTTGTAACTATTGAAGCACTGTGACTACTGTAACCATACGATCTGTGAAACATTCTTGAAAAGATACATCTTAATACATGCTTGTAAATAAAGTTTATGTTTATTTTGTTTCTGTTAAGAGTAGTGGCCCGAGTGAATTTCTGACAATAACTTCACAAACAATGCACTATATTTGATAAGAGAACTATAAATTCTGCTAAAGTACACTGGTCTGAATCCTAACTGAAAACTCTCAAAACAGAACAGCTCTGAACTTAAACTGACACACTCAAGACTGACTCTGACAGTCATTTTATAGTCATTCCTCCCATAGCAGTGCCTCCTTTACAGCCAACCTGAAACATGATTGACTGTTGGGGAAATCACCTTTGCCTAGTGACTCACCACACATGTGTTTTTGTGTGTGTGTGTTCTCCCTCTGCATGACATCATTCTCTTTCCTTTTCTTCCCATTGTAAAAGTGACCCATTTTCCAAGCTGAAATAATCCGTTTGGCAAAAATGACACTTTTACAATGCTCTCCCATGCTTTTACAACATGAAGAGAATGAAAATCATGCGGAGGGCAGGGACCCCCCCAATCTTTTTATTTGCTTGCTGGGTTTGTTTAACAATGCGATAAGGCTCTCAGTCTTCCTAGAATTCAGCTTGATTCTGCTGCAAAATATATTTCATTGAGTCTTTCCCTAGCTTATTCTTACTAGCTTTTAGAGCCCTTAGTAGCATTTGTGTGGTTGGGCAGCCATTTTCAAAGACTCAGTATGTTAAAGTGCCTGAAGCTTCTTTTGGAAGAAAATACATTTTAAGATCCCTTTTGCTGATTTCAGCTCCCCATCTCATTATCCAATTAACACAGTTCTCTGTGTTCTTAGACAATTAGCACATACAATTTGGGAAGTTCACTTGAAGTACTTTAACAGTCTGAGATGTTTAACTCTTGGGAGAGCAACTCTCTTAAGATGCCAGGTAACATGAAAACAAGCCACACAGCCCTCTGCCAGCATTCTTAGTACCACGTGATCCAAGATGGGGAGTGGTGGAGAGGGGGAAATGAAGTAATTTTAGTTTGTCTACCCTGACAAGATAACCCATTTAGCAGTTTTTCAGTTTCTGATGTTCTTGAAGGCAGTATACTAAGAATAGGAATTGAACCTGTCTTCTCAATGCTGCTGGATTTGTCTTTGCACAGAGATCCCGGGTATTGAATGCAGCCAGGAGAAGCTTTGTCCAGCTTAGGCTGGTACATCTACTGAGCTGTTCTTAATGAAGTCTGATCTGACCACATTGACACATCCCATAGTTACATTTAAACTAGATTACTTCATAAATTTAGTACTAGTTGCCACAAGAGGCAGATGGCATTTCTGACTACTACTCTGGGCTGGTGGAAGGAAGGGTCTGCTTCCTAGGAGCTGGAACCTTGTGTGATTGGGTCCCATTTCTTATGGAAGCCCAGAAACACAATCTCTCGTTTCTCAAATGTCCATACAATGTACATATGTTCTGGGGTAGGAATTGCCTAAACTCAGGGATGGGGTCACTACCTTGGCACCACTGCCTGTATAGATATGTGAAAGACTCTCATAAAACAGACTTATTTGCAGCAGAGAATGCTGCTCTGGTTGCAGAGGTATTCAGCAGGCCTTTCCCATAAACACTGTGGTCTCACTATAGGCCTACCCATTCTCAGAACATATTTGAAGATTCTTCCAACTATCTTGTAGAAATCAAGTTTGTTTTTAATTTGTTATGGATTTTTGTTCTTAAGGAATGAGAAGAACATTATTTCCTCTCTTTATATTGTATGGGATCAGTTCTTGCTTTTGAATGTTAGACTTATGAGAGGAGGGACATAAATCTGACTAGGATATTATTCTTGGTTCCTTCCTTCTGTTTGGTTTCTTGCTCATGCCATTTAGCATGATGATTTCCCCCCCATTGCTATGTGATTGTTAGAGTATTTTTGCCAATTGATTGAAGAAAGCTAGAGGAGTCCTTCCTAGGAATATCTGTCATAGCAGCCTTGTCTCTTAATCTAAGTGGTGGGATATCTTGATGGATTTTTAATGCCTTCTTTTCTTCCTTGATTCGAGAGTTTACATGAAGTAAAAATAATAATTCCCCCCCCCTGATTCTTCCAATCACCATTCCTCCCGAAGTGTCTGCTGAAAATTTACGGAAAAGCCTAGATCTAATGAAGAAGCAGATTTCAGATGTGCATCGTGATATTGACAACTTCCCCAGCACTACAGAAGAAAAAGATAAATTTGTAGAGAAAATGACCATATCCTTCAAAAAGCTGTGCACTTGAAAATCTGAAGAATAGCATGTAGAAGAAGCAACCCTGGGTATGGTTCTGTGGGCAAGCCTCCTGGATCCCCTCCTTGTTTGTTTAGAACTTGAATTAGAATGGCAGATCTCAGGTCGTGTCTCCAAATATTGTTGTACTGTGACTCTCATCAGCCCTAGTCAGTATAGCCAATGCTGAGGTATGATGGGAATTGTAGTTCAATGTCTGTGAGGTCAGAGATTCCACATCCCTGCTATAAGGGTACCAACAATGATAGCATTTATATAACTGTGATCACATTATGAATTCTGAAGATCATTTCTTCCATTATGTTTCCAAAATCCCATTTTGCATTTTAATAATTCAGTTTTCTTTTTTCTGGCTCTTAGAAGATAAGGGCTTAATAGTTTATGGTAGCGTTGGATGACTGCTAATATGTTTCAGTAGTTTTAGACAAGAATTCTGTATCTGTGCAAGGGAGCCTTTTTCTGTTCAGAGTGTTCAGTTAGCGGGAAAAGGAAAACTCCAGGATAGCTTTGTGTGCTCTGAAAGGCTGCCTATTTGTTTGCTGGTTTACTTAGTTTATGATGGTTTTGGGGTTTTTTTATACTGTTTTTCTAAAAATATCATAAGACAAGATAACTACATATTTTTTAAAAATGAAAAGATTACAAGTTTAATAAAATCACTACCTGGGAACATCTAAGCATTATTCGGCAATTCTCCTGAAGTCTGGCTACTGTATTTTGCTCTCCCCTCTCTGCCCTTGAGCAGTAAAAAAGGCCACAAGACCTGGTGGAAGGGGAGTACCATATATACTTGACTATTAGTTGACCTAATGTATAAGTCGACAGGATTTGGGCTCAAAATGATAGATTTTGATATTTTCCCTGGATAAATCGAGGGGAAAATTTAGGGGCATATAACAAAGGATCTAAAGGATGAAGCAAAGGGGAAAATGCTAAAGAATTTACAAATTTTCAGCAAGTGTAACTGTGTTCACACTAAAGGTTGGATGGATGAGAGAATAGAAGGGAATCAGTGCTTCCAGGACAGATTTCACTCTTGTCTTTCAGCAGGGGATGGTTCCTTCTTTTATATAAGAGTTAAGGTACAGTACTTACATTGACTCGTAGATAAGTCGATTCAATTTTTTGACTAAAATATCTAGACTTATACATGAGTATATACAGTACTTTGTATATAGCCAGACAACAGATGACAAGAGTCAGATGGTATAAAAAGTGCTGAGAACAGCCACAGTGACCCAATCAGAATTGGGCTTCAGGTGAAGAGGATATATTATTCCAGAGCACTGCTGTTTATCCAAGAGGGTAGAAGCAACATTAAAATCATTGTTGTCCATTTGTGTAAGCTGCCTTCTGAATGGAAAAAGTGGAGTAGAAATTAAATACACATAGAAACAGTAACAGAAATGGAAAATATGAAACTCATAGCAACATAAATCAAACCAGTTAGACTTAGTGCTTCCATTTGGCAGCCATGTATGTTCTTTGACTGAAGTCTTACAGCTTTGTTAAAGAGGCCCAAGAACAGTATGAGAAGCTACGGATGATGCACTCAAACATGGAAAACCTTTATAAGGAATTAGGACAATACTTCCTGTTTGACACCAACAAAATATCAATTGAGGAGTTCTTCACTGATCTGCGCAACTTCAGAAACATGTTCACGGTGAGCATTGCATCTAACTGTACTTTTTAATTGCAGGATGACCCCTCTGCTTAAGCAGACTGGTTTGCTCATATTAGATCCAAAGGCCATCATTCTGTCTCAAGCAACTAATAGTGAAATACTTGCTGGTATTCTCAAATGCATGCTGGGAAATGGCCATCTCCTGTTGTACTTAATCCAATTTATGCCTGTCTGTTCATAGCCTTGTATAATATGGCCTGCTGTAAAGAAGAAAACACCATGTGGACCCCATTACTCTAATTCCCCTATTGTCCATCTTGTTTCCATGAGTTGTGTCTTGTTTCCAGCAAGCAGTAAAGGAGAACCAGAAGCGGCGAGAGACAGAAGAGAAGATGCGTAGAGCCAAACTAGCCAAAGAGAAGGCAGAGAAGGAACGACAAGAGAAGCAACAGAAGAGAGAGCAACTGATTGATATGAATGCAGGTACAGTGGAATATCTTGGTGAAGCAGTCTGAATGCAAAGCAGAGGAGGCTTAGCTTTACATGTGAATATATGATAACATGTGCAGATTATGGCACTGCAGTCCTGACCATCTAGCTGTCCACATGGGTTTAATCCATAGTTGTGTGAACTCTTTGGTTCAGTGAAAAGTTATTCAGAAAGGGACAAGGAGAGTGTCACCTCCCCATTAAGGACATCTTAAGAACCTGGCTGGATCAGACACTGAGCCCATTCAATCCACCTGTCTGCATTGAACGCTGGTCATCCAGATTCTTTCAGAATGCTAACAAGAAAGAGGTGAAGGCAGCTCTTCAAGGAAGTTCACTCATCTTCCTTTCCTTTTCAGTTTTTCATGATGCTTAAATCCATCAGAATTCCTTAGAATATTTTCTTTCACTTTCAAAAAATAGGTGAAAACTTTATTCAGCTGAACCTTGAGAGCTAAGCTTTTAGATTACTGTCAAGTACTTTTTATTTCTTCTTACATTGCAAAATTATTGTGCTATCTTTTCCTGTTTAATTTGTAAACAAATAAATTTGATTAGGTAACAGCTGTATTGCTTTAGCCCTGCTTCCTATCTAGGAGTAAATAACATTTACAAAGAAGGCAGCTAATTGTCGATATCAAGGAATTTTGTAGCATTTAAAAAAATTACAGTTTTATCATGGCATAAGTTTTCATGGATGCATGAATTGTTATATAGAGTGTATGTTTTTGCACATGTTATCATTTGACCTCACTATTTATTTATATTTCCAAACCCAAACATGCCTGCCAACCTGATAAAGTTAAATCTAGTCTACATAAGCTTGTGCCATAATAAAGTTTATAGCATCCAGCAACTCTGCAGGACTGCATATTACAAGTCTCATTGTTTTTATTACTCCAGCAAACTAAAACAACCACTTTTCAGGAAATTTAGTTCATCATAGTAGAACTTGAAGTTACAGATTGAGCCCACTTTGCTGTAATTTCAGATTTAATATGGAAATAACCTTTCTGTCATTTGTAAAATTATGTTATTCTTGCAAATGAACAGTAATGTCTTGGCTGTTTAGTACTGATGTTCTCCTTATAATCTTTTTAGTGGTACTGTCAGATGTCTAAATTGCTAAAAATTAGATTATTTAATCAGGTTTCTTTATAGATCTTAGTTTAAGATTGTGTCATGAATCCTCTTGATTCTGCCTGAAAGTAGAAATGAAGGCCATACAATCTTTGCACAGACCAGATTGTTGATGTGCTTGTTCTAATGATCCAATCAAGTGGCCTCTTGTGAAGCTGAGTCTTCTGTTCTGCTCCATTTTATGAGGCTTTCTTACATACAGGCACAATCTTCTCTTTCCTACCAAAGACATTCCTTTGTTAGAGCATATGGACTCAATTACTACCCCTGTCTGCTTATTTCCTGTCTCCCACAATTTCCTGCCAGTTATCCCTGCCTTTGAGCAAGTTGAAGTTGTGTTGAGTGACACAGCTTATGGATCTCCTTGCATTCCTTCCCTCTTCCCCCACAATTGTGTCTCAAATTACTGTGGCAAAACAAAGATGTATGTAATACATCAGTAGGGAAACAGCACTGGCCTTGTCAAGGAAGGATGTAAGGAAGTTTAAAGGGCCCCACAATTTTCACAGAAACCCTCCTACTTTGGCTGAATATTTTCTCAGTTCTTGTGATGCCGGCCGCCTTCTCTTTTCCCCTTCCCTCTTTCATTAAGCTTTCTGGAATGAGGCCCTAGAGCCTTTTCAAAATAAAGGAACCCTGTAAGGTAGTAGCCATGTTCTGTTTTTGCATCATGCTGGCTTGAGAGAGACCCTGAGTTTGAGGTGGTGTGTTGAGTATAAAAACCCACTAGGTGACCTTGGGCAAGTCACATTCTCTCAGCCTCAGAGGATGGCAATGGCAAACCTCCTCTGAAGAAACTTGCCAAGAAAACCCTATGATAAGTTTGTCTTAGGGGCGCCATAAGTCGGAAATGACTTGAAGGCACACAACACAAACACACCTCTGACTCCCAGTTGGTGAGAAGCATACAGTGGGGAGAGTTCTTGCATTCATACTCTGTTTGTGGGCTTTCTGAAAGCATCTAGTTGGCCACTCCAAGGTGTTTTAGGTAGAGCTGGGAAAGAGCCCTGTTTGAAAATCCCGGACAGTTATTATAAATAATGGTGAACTAGATAGACCAGTGACCTGACTCAGTACAGGAAGAGTCTATTTTCCATATTATCTATAGGGGTTCTTGGAGGTGTCTCATCCACATGGTTGCCATGAGTCAAGGTTGACTTAGAGGCAAATAACAACAATATACAAAGCTGGGCTAGTTGGGTCATTGGTCTAATCCAGGCTTCTCATAATTTCCCACACAAAACCTATTATTCTTGTATAACTGTTTTCCTCTCTTTCTGCTCAGATCTGCCAGGCTGGTTGACAGCATTTCCTTTAGGAGAGCATTCTCATATGCATACGTCTTAGCCTTGAAACTTGCTTGTGTCTCCTGCCTACGTATTACTGCTCAGGCTGCTGCTTTTGTGCAGTCTCTGGAGAAGCCTAGGAATGTTGCACTGTAGTTGCTAAATAATGGAGAAAAGCAAATCAGAGAGGAGGAAGTATAACTTTTCCCTGTGGTAGCCAGCTTTCCTTCACATGTTTCTGCAGGCAGATGGTTGGCCTATTCAGCTGCCTTAGTGTTCCTTCCACCATAAATCATGTGGGCCCTTCAGATTGCCAGATGGTTCCCAGTTCCTTTGTTGTAGCAGTTCCTTTCTGCTATAAGCAAAGGCCTCCAACCTCAGCAGCATTTTTCTACAAGCAATATCTGCCACCTCATTCTTGGTTTGACATTTTGCCAGCCATTAGTTGACTATGGTCTTTTCAAACACACCTGATATTGCATCCTCGGCTGTACATTTCCATCACTAACATAACACACCAACAGGAGGGTTGTCTGCATGCGTGTTAGTAAGCTTAAACCACTATATACCAGGCCATTTAATTCCAACTCCTTTAAATCTACGCATTCTTTGTCTACAGGTGCTTTAGGCATGTTGGATCTTTTCTGTTTCTAAACTGTACCAAGAGTGATGGTGATGTGATAGTTTTGAAAATCAGTTTCTGAGGCTTCAGCACTGCCTTTTCCTCCTGTATGTCTTAATTGGCATTCCTGTAGACTGATTCCTATGCAGTTTCATTTGCCATTGGCAGTTCTTCTAGAATGGGCAAGAGGTGGAGAGCCCCAATTAGCAGGTTGACAGTGCGACAAATATAGGTCAGGTGTAGCAGCTTGTTTTGTCCAGCAGGTGGCACTGTGGGCAGTGTATTCAGGCTGCCTGAAAGTACCCAACAGATGTTCTAATGTGATTTTATAGGTTTATGTTTGGTCAGGAGCTGTTACCATGGAAACCAAGATTTGCAGAGCTGTTCATGAATTTGTGGTTAACGCTTTCAGTGCCAAGCCCATTGGAAGTCGAGACAGATGGAATATGAAAGGGATTATATGTCTTTATATAAATAATGTAGTCTTAGGGCTTCTCTTTTTGACACAGATGTTGGAGACGTTGAACTCTGGCAAGGCTGCTAGACTAGCTGCCAAAATGCAGGGACAGTGGAGGACCCATCTACAGAAAATAGTTAAATGTGGCATCCTACAATTTTTGTTAGAAAATCTTAAAAACAAACACAGCTATTGCATTGGTGTAGTTCCCTCCCCTATCCAAAATGTTGCTGGCTGCCCTTCTTCTATGAAAAAGGGGGGGCCCATCCCATGTATAGTCTGCTCTCTCTTTTTCTTGTGTCTGCATTTAAGTTCTTTATTCCCCACTATTCCTAGCCCTGTTGCTTACCTGGCAGGGGGTTGGCAGCACAGTCTCTGCCACAGAAGCAATACAGGTGTCTCCACTGGCACATGTTCTCTGTACAAGGTGGGTGCTTGTTGCTAAGGGAAGGAGATCAGTCGAGGCAGGACAGCTAATCTCCTTAGTGGCCAGAGCACTGCAGAGAGTGAAAAGTAGATTAATGGAAAATGGATGGCACTAATACCCGCGGGGTGCTAATCACATCAAAGCAACAGAATAACCCAGCAGCTGGGCCCATTAAAGACTGCTGGGACCCTGCCAGGAAGCTTACTACAACATGTGGGAGGGGGGAAGGAAGGGGAGGCTGTGTTACAAAGGGATTCCTCTTGAACGTATGTGCAGAGAGATTCCTCAGCAGTGGGATGAAACAACTCAAATCCTCCCTTGTACATGACCAGGATGAATGGGATTTATAGTTTCCACCACCCCCATTTGTGTATCAGTCCCACTGTACCCAAACAAAAAAGAAGGGGCACCATAGACATAGGAAGTCAGCCAAATTTAAATGTATATAGCATGTGGTG
>CM034706.1:128442036-128461989 GCA_020142125.1 Phrynosoma platyrhinos | reverse complement strand
ATTGCTTTGGTTGTACAGAAGAGTCTAGCACATGTAGACTGAGAGGTAGAGTGATGTGTGTCTTACCATGTGTAATGTTCACTCAAGAACTACCAGTTCATGAGTTTCCTAATTCCTGAGAGGATTTCCTGTGTACGGATAGAGGCATTCCACAGGGTATGGCAGGGGATAAGCGGTATGGTAATCAGGAATAGGGAGACCTAGTGTTGGTAGTAGGATAACAGAGATGGGGGGGGGACCTAGAGTAATTCCCAAGTTAATAACTCAATTGAGATGGAGTTCTGGCTTCTTTCAGAATAGGGCCAGGAATCATGTGGCCCTCTAGATGTTGCTGAACAGCACCTCCCAGCATTCTTCAACACTGTCTACATTCGCGATGGCTGCTTTATGTTGTAATTTCATGACATTTAGAGACTTAGACAATCCCCACTCCTGCTTTAGATTGTTGTGCGCAAAGTGCACCCTGGGGCTGCATGCAGAGGCCTTCAACACATATAGTATCCCTAGACTGACCAATTTTGTTGGAAAAAAGAAGATGAATTGCTGCTCCTGGGAACTACCAGCTGCAACAGTTTACCTTTTAAATTACGTATTTTTAAAAATGAAAACTAGCCATTGTTGAGAGCCAGAGCAAAGTGTCCACTTTGTGTGGGCATTTGTTTTATTTTCATGTCTGTGGAGTCCCAGGAGGGCATAAAAATGACCCTAGACCTGTGGGCTTGTGATCTTCTGCTTCTCCTTAGAAGGCCATGGGGAAATCCAGAATTTTAACATAGTTGTGAAAAGGCAGCAGTGTATCCACCAAGAAAGAAAAGGTGATTGGAAATTTAATTTTATGTGTGGAAAATGTGAATAAAACAAACAAACAAATAATCTCTCAGCAGAACAAATTGAGTCTCCCTTATCCAGAATTCTGAAATCCGAAATATTTCAAAAACCAAAACTTTTTTAATGGGTGGCTGAGATAGTGTCACTTTTGGTTCGGATGGATCAGTGTACATAAACTTTGTTTCATGCACAACATTATTTAAAATACTGTATTACATTACCTTAAGGCTCTGTGTTTAAGGTGTACATGAAATATAAATGAATTTTTCAAGGTATCTCATTATGAATGTATATGCAAATACAGGTATTCCAAAATCCAATATCTAAAACAGGGGTAGGCAACCTTTCCCCTTTAAGGGCCGAGGGACTTCAGCTCCCAGAAGCCTCAGCCATGTTGGCCAATAGTCCAATGTTGGCCAATAGCTCCTGGGATTCTGGGAGCTGAAGTCCCTCGGCCCTTAAAGGGGAAAGGTTGCCTATCCCTGATCTAAAACTTCATTGGTCCCAAGCATTTCAGATAAGAGAGACCCAACCTGTATCATCATATTGCTGATCAGGGCCTATGACTGAGAGGGAGTGTTTTACAAATGTACTTTCCCTCCTGAGTCCCATAGTTAATAGGACAGGGTTGACATGGGCTGAGCCTGGTTTGGGTTTTAAAACAAAGATCCACAATGCAAAATAGCCCCCACATTCCAGCACAAGTCAATCTACTTCAGTCAAACTCCAGCCCATCCAAGATCTGGTGCTCAGCTACATGCAGATGTCTTGTGTTTGATTGAACTTCATGTAAAACTGCTCCAGAATCAAAATGTTCACACAAAATGAGGCTCAACATACAAAGAACATGAACGCCTCTCTTTGCTGTTAATATGTCAGGTCCACACAGCTGTGTTAAAAATTCTTTTTAAAATGAAGAATTAGCTAAAATGTTTTCCCCACTGTGGGAATCTTTTATGTTCTTCACAGATGATGAGGGAGAGTAGAAGGAGATACTAAAGAACTCCAGAAGTCATCAGGCTATAGGAGTCTAAATATTAGATCTGTGAAGTGAATGTGTGGGGCCCAGACCCTACATGAATAAAGGAGTCAGGCCTCTGATCTTGGAAGCTTTTAGAAAACCCCACACTAGATTTGAGTGAAAGGGAATGGAATCTAAAGAGCCATTTATATACATGCATACATATGTACCAGTGCCATACTGCCATGTCTGGTTATAACACACATTATATGTGTCTTTGTTTATTTATGGTGCTTCAACAAAAGCAATTAACAATGCCTAAAGGAACCCAAAGAATCTTCCAGTGCAAAGGAAAGGTGAATGTGAGGGAAGGAGGATCACGCTGCATGTTTATACTGGGTGTCTGGGCGCACTCATCTTGTGGGAGAAGCAGGAGTGTTGCTGCAGACAAATTTTGACTGACCACATCCCAGACTAGTAGAGTCTGTCAACTATATTAAATGCTCCTTGTGATACTACAGAGGTTTCATTTTGTTCAAGCAAGTAGGTCTTACCACTTGAGGTAATCTTGTGAGGGAATCCTAATAAGAGTTGAGCCTACATGGGCTCACATGCTATTCATTCACTGCTGACTAGTCCCCACATTTCAAGAAACCATCTGTCTCAATGCATTCTGGAAATGTGGCCCATATGTGGTGGATGGGAGCATTACTACTTGGCTTACAGAATATCTCTGGCTAGGGCCTTTGCATTTTCAGTTTAAAACAAAAGAAAATTAGGTAACAGGATGGTCACTTCATACATGGAGGAGTGGATGCAGGTCAGAGCAAACAAGACTGGGTGAAATGGAACAGTGTGTTACAGCAGTTTTATGTATTCACATGAGCACTTCCCTGGGTTCCCTCCCCCCACAATCCATATTGCAATTTCACTTATATTTTCTGTTTTAGCCAACTATGAGTCTTAATTTCCAGGTTTTTGTGTATTCAAAATTTCCAGGTTTGTGTTGTACTCATTGAGCTGACTCAGTGAGATATTTAACAAGTATACTAATAATGATCTCTCTGTACAGGGTATCTTTCTTGTTCCAAAATCTACTGTTGTTAAAATTAATGTACCATCAACCTGAGGATATGAGATGGTGCTTCCTTATAAAAAGTCTTGGAGGGGGGGGTTCTATCATCCTATCACTGCAGCAGAATAACGGCATATAATTCTAATTGGCTCTGATCTTTGACTCTCTTTTTGCTGACCAGCAGCTGTCTCTATTCAGTGATGCTGGCTGCTTCTTGATAGGATGTATTGGAATTAAAAAGCAGACGGGCTTCTATGGCTACCACTGAATAGCCTAAACAACCATTGTTAGGGAAGTCAGCAGGAAGATTGTTCCCTCTAGTTCATTAAGAAAGGCATGCCAGCCACTGGCTGCCTGCAGGATGGGGAGAGGACAATAGCCCTGTGTTTGTCCCCCTGCAGCTTGTCTCTGCAATTCTCCTGTGGTCATGGTTTCAGCCTGATGATTCAGATGGCCTTCTGATTTTGATTACT
Organism: Phrynosoma platyrhinos; assembly: GCA_020142125.1. Classification (NCBI taxonomy): domain Eukaryota; kingdom Metazoa; phylum Chordata; class Lepidosauria; order Squamata; family Phrynosomatidae; genus Phrynosoma; species Phrynosoma platyrhinos. Next base: position 128,458,652 of record CM034706.1, on the reverse strand, counting down.
CATCTCATCATCTCTTCCGGAGCCTTGACATCATGCAAACCATCTGTTCCTGTGGTTATGAAGTTCAGATAATAAAAGAGTGAACCAATTAATGCATTTTCCCTGCCTTGGCTCCATTCATGTAGCCTCAAACTTTTAGGAGGCAACTCCCACCAGGAGAGGGCAGTGGTGTGCTGTAGCATGGGGCCTCATTGGCGCCTCCCCATTGAAAAAAGCTCCAGTGTTTGAGCCGTTGCCTCCCCCCCCCATGGAAAACTGACTTCCTCTCACTGCCAGTAGTTGCTGAAAGAAGGATCATCCTCTGCCTTCTGTCAATTGGTTTGCCTTATTTCAATCTCCTCCTCATCCAACCTGCCAATGTTTTGTTGGGGTGAGCCTCATATTCTGCAGCTGTTCTGGCCATATACCACTTGGGGCTGCAAGTGGGGGCTTCCGTGATGGAATTCTTTTCTATACCAAACATCACCATCATCAGCATCACCTCTACATGGAAACTAGTATATCAAGGAGAAGAGCATTCATTCGTGCCGCTCCTGTACCTTGTAGCCTGAAAAGTGGTGCGTTCCAGATAGAGGTTTAATGCTGTAAAAATTTACTCATACTTAGAATTCTTCCCGTCATTGGATACTCATGAGCAAATTATTTTGGTTCTATTTGTTGTGGAACTGGAAAATGGCTTAGTTATCTGATTTATGTCCTGGCTTGGACAATTGCAGTCTTTCCTGACAAGCACATGCTAATGAAATGCAGGGTGCATGACTGGTTTTCCTCCCCTTATATTTATGGAAAAATAGGACCACAGAACTGCAGGACTCCAGTTTGAACAGATGTGAAGACGTGGGGCTCTAGTATTATGCAGAAGTGTCTCCTGATGCTTCAGAACTCTTGCTTCAGGGGGGAAGGGGGACATAGCTTCTGAGTATTCTTAGCACGTAATCTGATAGGCACTTTTTATTTCCTCACAGCAAACTCTCTCCTGTCCCTTTGTGAGGTGGAGGAGGACACACCTGAGCGGGTAACCCCTGGGCATGTTCATGTTCCTTCCTCCCTATCCCTCCATTTGTGTGTCACGTTCTCAAAAGCTATAGGAAAGGAAGTTGGGAAGAGGCGACTGACATTCAGGCAGATTCAGATGTGGTTCAGCACTCTCTCAGAATGCCTGCCTTGACTTGTTCCTCTAAAGTGTGGTCCATCCTCATTTCCTGTTTCATCGTGACATGTACTGTTTGGAGGACCAGCAGGCCAGCCTCCTGTGTTTTCTTTGCCCTTCTGAGGACCTTTTCCCATTGTTATCTGTCTTGTCATGTGATTCCCTCCTTGCTGGCAGTGTAGTCTTTCCAGCCTCCTTACTGCAGCAATCCATCATGCAGGGCAGTGTGGCCAGCTGACACGTCCTATATATTCTCTTCTTTTATTGCTTCAGATATTTACAACCCAGTATCTCTTATCTGAGGTCTACAAGTCCCAGTTCAGAGCATAGTTCTCAAAAATTGCCCTTCAGTGGTAAGATTGGGGCTGTGATCAGGCAAGAATGTTAAGAGAGGGTACAGACTAGCAATCTAAGAGCACAGGCCCCATGAGGGAATGGGACTAATTAGGAACAGTGGTTAATTAGCAACAGAATTACAGTTTTCTCAACTTCAGTCTTTCGCTCGACCAAAGCAATTAAATTAAAAGTGAAAATGCAGATTATTGAATGGTATAGCGTATGTGTGTGACAATAAAACAGTACATTACCTGGAATTCTATTCAACTTTCCTCATCTTTTTCTGTTTAATAAAAAGCTTCTGCCAGAGACTGCAATCTGAAGTGGAATAAAAGACTGGGCAGTCCTTTTACATTTTCTTGAAGCATTTCCCCCCTAATATTGTTTTGTGGGGGAGGGAAATGTGTGGAATCATTTAAAGGGGGGGCAGTGAGAAAAGATGCATGCAGTCCCATGTGTCATGGAATTTGCATGGAGCAATGCCAGTAGTAGAAGATACAATAGTAGTAGCAATAGTGGTAAGCGTTTCTGCAATCTCTCAGGCAGATGGAATCACGATAGACTGAGGAGCAAACTTGTCCTCTGATGGATCTTTACAAATGAAAGAAGAAAATATTATGCCAAGTACATGAAAAAGTTGACAACCTGTGCAGAATAGGAGAACTAGAGGTAATTCCAGTAGTAAGAAAGTTAGGAAGATCCCCTTGATTGCTATGTACTGCAGTGTGTAAACAAAGTGCCTTGTTGCATATGTCTTCCTGGTAGGGAAGGTCATGGCCAGTGACAGAAAGCATCTCATATTTGGAGTCGCCATTCTTGTCCCATGTTCTTGTTGTTTCCAAATGTCTGTTCTTGACTCTGAAAACACACTTTTCTATCAAACACACCAAAAATATGGCCTTTCCTTGTCTGGTGAAATGAACTCTTCATGGAACTACTGCATCTTAAAACCAGCGCCTCAACTGCTTCCTTGCCTTCCTGTGTTTCTCTTATTCCCAAGCAGAGATGTTTTCTCTAAACATCTATGCGTAAGCACATTTGTGTGCGCAGGCATATAGTGTAATGCTACACTATAAAAGGTCTGTGTATATTGCATGAGTATTGATATGTATAATATATGTGTCTGATGTATATCATTCATCTGTGCATGGTATGAGGAACAGATTTGCTTGCAGACTGAGTATAAGAAGGTGAGATGTGTTTGCATGATAGTTGTATAGATGTTTCTCCCTTTGCATGTTGCAGTCTGTTGTCATCTACTGTCAAGAGAACTCTTGGCAGGTCAAAACTAACCATAAAATTTTTCTCTCTCTGTGTATAGCTGAGCCTCAAGCTGAAGCCCCATATGATGCTTAGAATTTATGATCTAGTTAATCTGGTTAAGGGACATTTTCACAACTAACAAATGTTCTTTTTCAACGTCATGCCTATTCTGACTCTTTATAAATGGAAAGCACTGTAGATTTCTTGGGTCAATACAGTGATGTAGACTGAAGTCAGTTGACTCAGACTTAAGTCAGACTCAAGTCGCTTCACTGATTTAACTTGGACTTGACTTGGCAAAAATATCACACTGACTTGACTTGAGACTTGTATATTTCTAATGACTGGCTTCCTGGTGCCATTCACTTTGAGCAGCAGGCAAGACCTGCCCCTAAAGTGCAGAGTGTATTTCTCGGAAGGGAACAGCAAATACATTAGGCAATGGACTTCAGGTGGAAGGATCCTTTGAAAGCTTTTGAAAAGATTTAGAAGGCTCCTCCGACGTGCCGTGGGGACAGTCTGCTGAGCAGACTTCAAGCTCTGCCTGAAGCCCATACTCTGAAGCCCATTGCCTAACATGCTTGCTGTTCCCTCTAAGAAATGAACCCTGCCTCCTTTTTTTCCTGTTAAAAATTGGTTTCCAGACTTGAGGCTCGACTTGAGACTTGAATGTAGAGATTTGAGACTTGGACTAAAAGATGTGAATACATCACTGGGTCTGTGCCTAATGGGTCCAGGCATGGAAGCATTTGCTGGGGCATTCTCTGGAGAACAATATTTTTATCAAAGCTTAGTCTGTGCAGAAGGGTATTATAAAGGGAAAGAGCTCACTAATCCAAGCCATTTGGGATTCAGTCTTTGTGGCAACAGATAGCTGCAAGCAAGCAAGCAAACAAAAATAGCCTGCAAGTGTAAGTGTATGATTCAAAAGGACCAGAGTGTTGATTGACATTCTCAATGTAGTGAGATGTAACTAACCATATTGATACTCTGGCAGACATCCATTGTTCTTTATGTTCCATACTAAAACATGTGTCTTCGCATGTGCCTCAGTGATGTCTTTGTTTAAAAAAGATAACTGTGCTTCTTTTTGAAAGCAGTGTGTTAATAGGAGACTGCACTGCCAAGTTTTTTGTTACTTAAAATTCTGGATATAAATCATAATTAACTGAAGTATTTGTGTATCCATGTGACACAAGCATTGTCTCTGAAAACAGAGGGCCATTTCTCTCTGACTGCTTGCAGAATGAGTTTGATGTCACTCCCAGTTATATTATACTTCTTCAGTTATGCACCCCTTGATATAACAAAATTTGATCAATTGTGGTCCATAACCTATAGCCCTTTCTCCAGTCTATGAAGCCAAAAGTAAGTTTTTGAGTTTGTGTTTTTGTTTTATGAGGGGTTGGGTTTGTTTTCCTTCTACTTCCAGGCTAGTAATATCAAAACATGAAATGTTTGGGTTTTATCAGAGAGCACTTTGTGGCATCATCACTTGCTGAATTCAGACATAGTGACACATTATGACAGCATTTCCCAACCTATGCTCCATAAAGCCCTTAGGGCTCCACAAGTCAATAAGGTTGGGAAGCCCTGCATTATGTTATATCTGTACCTCAGGTGTAACAAGAGTGCAAACCACAGGCAACCTTCATCTCCTATATTACCATTCTGAACCCTGAAAATTAAGGGTGAAATTGTTCCCAAATTGCCCAAAGTGCTGCAAAACTACAAAACAAACAACCTCCCTCCTCAAAAATGCAGCAGTTTGATTAAGTTTGCCTCTGACTTTACCATGGAACATGGGGAGATAAAATTGGCTGCCACCTATGGTACAGTTAAACACCCTGTTCTAAAGGAGGAAGCTAAGCCGAGGTTTAAGCTAACATGACCCTAAGGGGATATGAGAACCATGATTTTGAGGATCCACAGTTGAAAGGAATGTCTGAACTCTGGACATAGTTATAAAGTCAGCTTCACAAACCAAGGTTTGAAGTTAGCTTAAACTGATTTAAATATAATTACAGGTCACCTTGGAGATAGAGAGATGAGAAAGAATGCATCCTTTCATATTCTTCTGTATATTGTTTGCCTTGAGACAGAGGGCAAACAGAGTATTGACTGGGACATTTTCTTCATTCTTCTCTGGTGTCTTGTCTGTCCATTTCCAGTAGCATGTGGGAATCCTACATTATTCTCAGAATAGACCCATGAATGAGGATGCATCATCTCAGCATTTCATGTTTCTGTGCTGTTTGGTATTATTTATTGGTCTCTACTCATTTGTGGATTAATAGAATCATGATTTCCAACTGGTAATTCACACAATTAAAAACTTGCTACACCAAAATAGCCTTGGATTAAAATGTTCCTGTGTTTGAGCTTTCCTGGATCAGTCCACTATGTGTATGGCCCACCAAGTCTTAACCATATAGTTTACTTTCCAGCTTGAGACCCAGTTGCCTGGATGTACGTGTCTCACAGTAATGCTGGTATTATTAAAAGGCAAAAACAAAGAAGAAAGGAAATACTCAGTAAGACTAGATATGAGGGAGAGACAGCATTTAGGATCTTTTTTTAAAGGTGTTTTTCTTCTTATTTCTGAAATAAATCTGTCTTCTTTTTGTTTTTTAACATCTTGAGACTGTCTTTTCATATCAGCTGCTAAAAGGCACAATGAGGACTTTGGGATGAAAAGTTAGCATCCCTTTACACTTCTTCACTGAGAGTGAAGACATGATCATATGTTCACAAAATAGGGGGTGGTTTGAAAGAGAGGTCTCTGCACCATTCATTCTTTCACTTCTGCTTAACAGACTTGTTTCAAAGACCTGCAAAGCTTAGTTAAACAGAGGTGACATCATGGTGAATGAAAAGGTGCTCTTACTATCATGGAACTGATGCCTTTCTTTAAAGCAGTGGTTGTCAGTCTTTGGTCCCGCAGATGTTTTGGACTTTACCTTCCAGAATCCCTGCCTATTAGTTATATTGACTTGGGCTTTGGGGAGCTGAAGGGCAAAATCCCAAGAGGATCAAAGGGTTTGTGCTTTAAAGCGCTGATTTTGTCTCACACTTGAATCATAGGAGTTGTGTAGGAATGATTATCAACCACTATGACCTCTCTGGGGAATGGGTTGCATACAAAAAAAATAATAATCCTGTTCCCATATATTGGAATGGATAAAGTGCTGGAAGCATAGAAAAAGTAAAATGACTGGAAAGGAAAACAATGTGATATGATTTTACACAAGGATCTTAATCAAACCTTTTCCATCTTCCCAGGGAAGTCCTCCTGTAAGACTAACTTCACTTCATCTACTTTTTTGTGACAAAAATACTGTACACAGTCTTTGTAGCAAATGACTTCTGGCTTGTGTTGTTCACAATACTACTTGCAACTCCAGGATCAAACCATTACAAAGGGAAATTATTTCAAAGCCTGTGAAGGCTTCTTTGTTCTTTAAAAAAAAATCTAATTTCTAGGCTGCTTTGCTGTTGAAAAATTCTACTTTTGAAAGCTCCACACATCCCAAAATCACAGCTTTTACTGTATCCCTATCTTTTTATGGTCACCTAAGGTTACTCATGTCCTCTGTCAGATTGTTGTATGTTCTTATATCTTGTAAGAGCAATTAGAAATTGAAATGGTTATTTGAGGAATGTTGGCTGGTGTATTAACTATTTTGTTCTGTTTTCTCTCCATCCCCACTTAGGAAAACTTAGCAGAGGCTATCAGAAGGCCCTGCAATATAGGCTTGTTCTGGACTTTCTTTGAAATCTAACCACTTTTTTTCTTTCTCTTCCCACCCCAGCAAACAGAAAAGTTGGCTGTGCTGTCACCTCATTGTTAGCTTCAGAGCTGACCAAGGAAGATGCCCTCGGTGGATGCAAGGTGAACAAAATACTCAAAAAGGATGAGGATGGAGAAAGTCTTGCTGGAGAAGCTCCTGATGAAACCACACAAGGGGCAGGCAGTCGTCAGAACTAGTATTGAATACCAGGATGGGACCAAAGCCTTTGGCACAAGAGACATTTTACAGAGGAATTGAATCAACACTGAGTCACTTTGTAATCTTTTAAATTTTTTATTTTATTTTTCATGGGCATGAAGAGATAAGTGATGTAATCAGTTCTGCCTTGCCCACTCTAGGGCTATTTTGCAATGTCTCTTCAGCTTTTTGTTACCATATACCATATACCATCTTGAATTTGCCATCTGCCTTTCTCTGAATCAGAACTGCAAAGCATTTTGCTGAGCATGCACCATGTTTGGAGCAAAGGTGACAGGTGCTCCTGTGATGGCTCCATCCCCTGCAGGCAGGGGTAGGGGGAAGAGTATAATCTCAAGAGGGGGAAGGAAGCCAAGATGAAGAGCCTGAAGGCCAGTACTGGACCTTTGCACACACATCTCCCTGCACTGATGTTGCCAAAGCAGAAATGCAACAAACTGCCTTAACCAGGACTTTTAAAAAACTACTCTTACACGTGGACAACCTGGGCTATTGGCATATGTCACAGGCCTCTTCCCCTCCCCTCCCTGAAAGGTTCCTCTCCAGCATGCTGGTGGTAAGCATTGGTCACCTCTGCAGTGATCCATAGGAGGAAACTTCATCAGGCATGGAGTTCTTCTCTAGGATGGAGTTCTTCCCACCCTGCATCCCAAATGGCTCTGCTGTTCTGCATCTGCTTTTCTCACTTGTTATGCAATGCTGGAAAAGAAAAAGTCTCTTGGATCACAGTGTCACTGTAGTGACAAGACTCTTTCTGAGCATGATGGGTAATGTTCTCCTTTTTCTTTGCATTGAAATGATTTTTGCTGCTCTGCTGTGCTGCTATTTCTACCTTTTTACATGAACTCTTCCTGCCCTCTGTAGAACTGATGATAATGGTACCCCATTAAGAGAAAGTTGTGGCTTATTGTCTGTTAACTAGCTGGAGGGGCAGCATGCTGCATCTACCTCTGCAAGTTTTTGAGCCAAGAGGAATAAAGTCTGTGGTTCCGCAGTGCACAACTTTGGGGATGGGATGTTGTGTCTCACCATGCCTGAACAAAAGTGTTTACTGCCACCCCAAAGGAATGCATCCTGGGTTGTGATTCTCTGCTGTGTATTACTCATGCTGGACTTGCTACTGGAAGAATATGTTCATTTATTGATTTGTGGCAAAATCTCTTGTGTAACTGAAGCACAAAGTCTGGAAGCTGCCACCTGGGCCCCCAAGGCCTATTTGCTTTTGCAGATTCTGTGCCATGCAGACCAACACATCCAATTTCCATGTGATGGTGGGAGAGCAGTGAAATCTCCAAAAGTGAGACATCACTTTTGCAAATATTTCTATTTTTCTATCAGATTTTGTTTTTAAAAGGAAATTTAGTGAAGGTAAAATGAAAATATCTCAAATACATGCATTTTCCTGGAATTCCTCCTTTGTACTGTTGTATCCTCGAACACCATTCACCTACAGGAGCCAGATTATCCACCTGCAGTAGGCTTTTACATTTGGACCTCCTTGCATCAGTCATGACACTCTACTTAGATTTCTATGGCCAGAGAATCTTCTCAAGTCACAGAATTCATGTAACTGCCAACAGAATCCCTCTTTCATTACCATTATGGGTGTCTTCCTGCCTGTTCTGTTTCAGTAGGATAGGCTAGAAGCATCACTCTACAAAGGTCTGACAAGTGCCATCTCTCCCAGGAGTTTAGGTTGGATGTAAAAAAATCTTCATTGCTGGGATTGGGTACCATCTGGCATTCACTGGCCTAAGCACAGTAGTCACCTATTTGCTGAAGCATATTTTGCAATGCCAGATGGTTCTAAAGCAGTATAATTTTTAAAAGTTATATGTGCAAACACTTCTGTCTGCAGTATTTTCAAACTCCCCAGCCATTTTAATTTATGAATGTTCATTGTATAATCTGTTGGGATTAATACCTGATTGTTTGCCTTTCTGTAGGATGAATGTGGTGAATGCCTGAAAACTACACTGATGGGTGCTGATGATCATTTAATGTGATTATCTAGCTCAGTATGAGGAACTTCAGAATTCCCCGATTTAAAGTCCAGCTGTGACACCACACTGACTCCTTTGTGTTTCACAGAAATTTAGCTATAATGGTATTTCATCCCAAAAGATTTTGGGAACTGTAGTTTTGCCAGGATGGGTAGAGTGATCTGCTAAGATGTGGTCAGGCTTGCTGGCTGTAGCTGTGGAAATATTCACTCTGCCACTGGTCGTATCTAAATGTTGAATTGATGCCCCTGGATGATGGATGAAGCATTGTTGCTCCTCGATGATGGCTGTAGGTTGGATTTCTAACAAATCCTTGGAAATTACAATTATTGTAGTACAGGTCACCTCTCACAGCTGTGTTTTGGATGATGGATGGGCCTTCATTCCTCGACACCAGTGGCTCCCAGGACTGGGGAAGGAATGGAGGAAGGCTGCTTTCTTGCTGCAGTTCTACTGCTAGTTTATGAGCCATAGCAGTGGGAGATGGGAAAGTAAGGCCCCTCCTCCCACGAAATACCAGAGGAAGCTGGTCTCCATCCATTCTCCCCTGGTAGTGGATCATGGGCTCTGCTGGACCTCTACTAAGCCATGCCTCATGTCAGACAGATGGGAAAGCAGTGAAAGGAGGATCCCAATGCTGATGCGGGAGAAATACCCTGCCAGGCCTTTTGTTTTCCTTCTCCTCCATAAGTACCTGAGGGCCTTTTTAACTGCGGGAGTTAAAAAGGCGGAAGTGAAGACTGGTGGAATGACGTTGCAATGGAGCCCCTTTTCTGGCTTGGCTTGAAAAATACCCTGCCCTCAATATGAAGAAATTGCTGTCTGTTTGGATGTTTGCAAAATGCATTTTTAGATTGTCAGCATTCACGTGCTGTCATTTCCTGTGCTTTGAATATTAATGCATAAAATATGCATATATATAAAAGCATCAGAAAGTCACAATATGGAAAAAACAGAATGGTGCAAAGCAAGAAAATGAGCCTCCACTGGACTTCAGGTCTGGGTCCATTCCCCCCCTTATTTTTGCAGAGTGACAGGCCACTAGAGCCAGGGATGCACTTGCAGAACTGGTTTGGCATGCTCTGGGAAGGTTTGGACTCATTTCTAGAACATCATTTGCTCCCTTCCCCATTTCCCAGCTGAAACATGAGTTTTGAAATTGAGATATTTTAGAAGGAATAAGAGATCATGATCAAAGAAGATTATTCCCACAAGATTTTGGGCAGGACTAAATTAAATCTCGAGATCTTGGCCAGAGCTACTACCACTGTCAAGATGGGAACAAAGAGACAGGAGAAAGCAGAACTTGCCCCATCCTCATTGCAACATCATCAAGAGAAGGGTTCAGGGTCTCTTGCCCCCCTTCCTCTTGCTAAACAGAGAAGGCATCCTCTTTCCTTTGACATTCTGGGCACAAACAAATAGGCTGGGGATATAGGGCTGGGACTGTTGATATCCTGTCAGCATTATCACAATTTTCACTATATGTTCACAAGTGGCAAAAGATACAGAACATCTTTCTGCCACTTAGGGGCCCTACATTCTGTATCTCCTCTATTCTTATTTCTCTGTCTCCCTATTTTTGTCCCCTTTTCTTTCTCTCCTTGTTACATTTCCCATCTCTCTTGTCTTTCACGTTCTCTGCCCAGTTCCCATTTTTTCTCTTCTAATCACAGATGAAACACCTGTGTAGCACTGTCTTCCTTCAACCACACATACAGTAGATGCACACAGCATACCTCCACACTCTCTCCCCCATTTTTTCCTCTCCCTTTCCCTCCTACTGGGTTTACTGGGTTTCACGCCCACCTATAGAGTCCCTGCATGAGTCTTAATTTTTACTGTTATTGAATTCACTTTCGTGGAAGACTATATCAGGCTGTATTTAGGGACCCCTCACAGCAAAAGTGAGTGCTGTATAAGTGGACAACCAGTTACGGCATTTGCTGTACTGAACCTGACTCCTACCCAGTAATGGAGTTGCCAGTTTCTTCAGTTGCTTGCGCTCAGTCTTTCTTACAGTCTTTTCTTTTCTTCGTGGTAATGGAAAGAAGAAGAGTAAGCAGTTGCACAGCGGAGACAGCAATACACCAGGCTCGATAGTATCAGGTGCCAAGGGCAGATTTGGCCTCTGCAAATGCAGCCTCCATTAAGGTTCCATAACAGTGACCAGCCTCATTCAGTCCTGCCAAAGAGGTAGATGTTTTTGAGGATGCTGAGGAGGCAGTAGTCTTGCCCCTGTCTCTAGACACTGGTGAAATGGGCAGGTCTTGCTATCCATTACGTGGGTTATTTATTCCCCCCCCCCCAGGTAAACATGCAACCATCATACAGATGAAAATAGATGGATCTGATTAGGGCAGGGGTAGGCAACCTTTCCCCTTTAAGGGCCGAGGGACTTCAGCTCCCAGAAGCCTCGGCCATGTTGGCCAATAGTCCCATGTTGGCCAATAGCTCCTGGGATTCTGGGAGCTGAAGTCCCTCAGCCCTTAAAGGGGAAAGGTTGCCTACCCCTGGATTAGGGAATCTGAACCTATAAATCATTTCTTTGCCTCTCAATGAGATCACCACTGCCATTGGTGGCACAGGAATGGATCTGCTCCTGTAAAAACAGTGTCTGTCCAGCTAGTGTTTCCTTTTCATTTTTAGGAATGGATACATCCAGAACATACTCAGCAGCATTTTTGAGAAAGTGAATTTGGCCCATGACCCAGATGCTATCATTTGACAATATCTGGGGCAGGTTTTGTTTCCCCACATGTAGCCTCAATCTGCTTCCATTTGACCAGACAATTATTTTCATTGCTGCTGCTTTGTTTCTGTTGAAGAAAATATTCAGCCTCTTTCCCAATGACTCTTCCATTCTTTGGTCAGATTTTCAAGCAACTTGGTGATGACACTCAGCCTAAATCATGGTGGGGTGGTAAGAAATTGTTTCCATGGAGGGGGGGGGGGGGGATAAATAAACCAGTGAACTCCCAGGCTACCTTCCTTATGCTCTTCCTGTATATTTCCAAGCATGGGAAGGAGGTACCATTTTCCCTAGTCTAGGCTCATTCTGGGGGCACTGTTCTTTCACCTGGACTGAACTGCATTGTACAAAGGCTGGACTGTCAGACAGTAATCTCCTTCTCATTCAGTTTTCAATCGCCATTTCTACAACCACAGTAGAAATCTGGTGGTCCCCTCCCTCTGTGCTCTGGATGTGAGGAAAGGGGATTCAAAACAGATTGGTGGGGTGGGTGAAATGGCAGATGGTTGAGGCAAATCTAGGAGGGTACGGTGACAGGATAGAAGAACTATAGGCTGATTTCTGCCTTTCTGTTATGCACTGAAAAAGTCCTCCATCCCTCATCTGCAGTATGATAAATAGATTGCTAAGATTGTGACCAACATGTTTTTATTCACGTAGACACCAACCAGTAGCTTATATTGACCTGGTCCCACAGAGTTTCACCCTTCTGTAAGAAAAGATGGACCGACTTATGTCTGCACCACAGCTATTTGGCTTCCAGAGACTATTTCAATGCACATAGAGCCACATGACCAAATCTGCCATCTCTGTGTTTCATGTCTAGTAACTTAGATGAGCATCTGCTCTTTATTGGCATGACCATGCCCCTGAAGTTTTGCATTCCTCCACATGACTCTTCCAAAAGGAGTGATGTTTGAAGGTTGTGTTTTCTAAAGGAACTGCTCCCCAACAGAGAGAAATGAAATTGTCTGTTATGGCTTGCCTACAATTTCTTGATGGGAACTGGGTGGTGTTTTCTATACAGCAGTTTGAAAATTGCCTCCAGGTCCTTCCACGATGTTGGCATTGGTGAGGCATTCTTTGTAACTTCATCTCTCTCCCCCAAGCCAATCATGTGCCACTGGGATTTTTCAATTTTTATTTTTTTATTGTAGAATATTTTTTGTTATCTTTCATAAGGGTACACATAACAATTCAGAGTGTATTAGTTCCCTTCCCTCAAAGCAAAGTTGTGACACTGGGATCTTTGTAACTTTTATTTTTAATGGAATTCTGTTAAGTTATATTTCATAAGGGAAAAAATTATAATTGATAGTATATTGGGTATTTGGGTTGTAATCATATCTAATTTTGTTCAAAACTGTTAATTAAAAAATTCTTTCCCATGTCTTTTTTATTTCACTTAGTAATGCTATGGAACCATACGTTAGTGTAATTCAGTAATGCAGGAAAGTCCTATGGGACTGATCCGCCACCAACACACTTGGCACCACTGTTTGTACATTTGATATAGGCTAATGTCAGAATTATTCACACATGCAAGTTATCTCTACACAGACAATCCCTGGTCATTTGTTTTTGGAATGTCAGTTTAAACAATGACTATGTTCCCATGGAATGACAACCGGCATCCTCAAAAATGTTAGCTTGTGGCAGCATGTTTATGGATGTTGGCTGCAGGAGTGACTAAACCAGTGGTCCCCATACATTTTCAGGCTACCTTCCCATTCCCTCTTGGACAACAATCCTAGCACACCCAATGCCTATTTCTTGATATTAGGTCTACTTTTGGACAGCAGCCTGCCAATGGCATCTACCTCGGCCATTGCCAGCAAACCACTGATGCCTCTCATTGTGTATACAGCAATGGCAATGGCTCAGGCTCATTCCTAACTCTTGACCACATAGACCTTATGGCCAAATGAAGGCTGACTAGCCAGCTCTCAGTTGCTGCTCCCAGGGTGACCGGGTGCAAAGGGAGCAGTGGTTGAGCAGCAACTGAGAAGCTTCTCACCTGCACCAGCCTTGCAGCAAAGGCCAGAGTGAGCAAGCGGCTTCTTAGTCGCTTCTTCCTTTGGACCTGGTCATCTTGGGAGCAGCAACTGAGCAGCTGACTGAATTGTGATCAAGAAGCCTCTCGTCCATATCAGTCTTGCAGCAAAGGGCATTGCAGGTGAGCAGCTTCTCAGGCACTGTTCAGTTGCTGCTCCTAGGGTGATTGGGTGCAAACTCAGAAGCATCTCACTGGTGAGGAAGGACTCTCAATCCTTCATCAACGGGGTGGAGAGGAGCACAGCGGGCTTCCCGCTTTTCTCCCCATCTGTCTGAGAGGTGAAGAAGTCTTTCAAAGAATCAACCCCAGATACTTCTCCCCCTACGTCCCCAGACACGTTCTTTCACTACATAGCTTTAGGTGGTGTTCCCCCAGATACATATTAATATTGCTTATTCTACTAGCTCTTCTCTCAGCCTTTCAGGTGAAAGAAAGCAGGAGCAGCAGTGCAGCTCTGACCTGCCACCCAAGTCCTGACAAAGCTCACAAAGCTTAAGCAGGGTTCCAAAGTTGAAAGCTCCTTTTGCCATGGCTTCTCCACCACTACATCCTCTAAGTCCTCATCCCCACTATGGTCCTAAAGGCCACTGGTTCCCTTTGTCTTTTGCATGCCAATACTTTGAAGTCCCCCCCATCCCCCCTTTTCCTCGCCATTCCCCTGCCACCCCCTTTTCCCTCCCTGCCCCCTTAGATCTTTCCACCTCCCCTAAGGGGGCAGTGCCCCCCTTTGGGAATCACTGGGCTAACCCAACTACATCCCTGTACCTGTGTTTTGATGGTTGACAGAACTTGGCACTCTGACCTTTTTTTCTTTCCTGAAAAGCCATAATAAAACGAGAAGAAACCATAGGTTATGACACTTGGTTGATGTGGAGATAAGCCAAAGTGCCAGGTCTTGCTAGGTTCAGACATCACGATTTGTTGCTCGCAGTAGGAAATATTGGCTGGCATGCACAACCATGTTGGGCCATCTGCAACAATTTAGATTTCTGCCAGATGCAGGAAATACTGATGAACACTGTGGACTGGTCTGTGACCAGGGCTGCATCCATACTGCAGAAATAAGCAAAGCTCTGGTGCCATAACAAACTACAGTTCACAAAATTCCATAGCATCGAGCCATGGCAGTCAAAGCAGTGTCAAACCTCTGGAAGAACTGCATAGACATGCACTGTTAACAAAAGGAGTCAGTTCAGTTCTCCTGAAGACAAGCAGAGAGTTAGCTCAAATTTGTTATGGATCCATGCAGCTCTCTTATTTTCCTTTGATGTGTACCATCTTACAAAAGCAAGAATTTGGTCTGGGTTTCTGGAAGCTGGATTGTTAGAGCATAGAAGTCTTGATTTGTCCCTGAAGATGGTCTTGCAACATAGTCAAAGACTGCTGCTATGATTAAGCAAATTTACTTGGAGTTATGGTATACAGAGAAGTCAAAAAGGAAGAATTGATCTTAAGCTGATGAGAACTGAGAACTAATGACACAGGTTTTCCAGCTACTGAGTAATAATAATAAATGTGATTTTTACCTGTGAGCTACTTTGGGTCCCACTCTGAGATAAAGACTACCTATAAAAGTAATATAACAACAACAATAACACCGCTTCCCCTAAAACAGGAATTTAATTTACAAATTAAAACAAATCCAAAGTAGGTAAAAGATTAAAATATAATTAAACTTAATAACATTGCACATAATAAAAAGCTGTTTAAAGAGTGCAATTAAAAGCAGTTTAGCACCTTATTAAAAGCCCTTTAGAAAATTCATCTTCAGAAGTGCTTACCTTCTTGTTTGCAATATTCCTTAGCACTATTGCAGACTGTGTCCTCTAGAGGGCTCTATTAGAAACCTGTAATATTTGATGGCATTGAACATAGATTGAGAAGTTAGCACCTTGCATGAAGTAGCCTGAATGTACTATAAAGACAGGGTGTCTGAAGCAACTGAAACAAAGGCAAAGTGCTATATGAATATTTAGTGGTGGCAGAATTCTCATGTTGTGGACCGAACTCCCATTTACAGCAGAAGAAAATATTAACTGATGCCAGTGTAAGGTATTGGCTATGTAGGATAACAGGAAAAATAGTTTTTAAAGTGTTGCATAGATTCAGAAAATGTAAATACAGGCCTACTTCGCTTACTGGAATTGAAACTAAACATGATGCTTAACTCTTTCTGTACAGGCTGATTTTGGGATCAAAATCTTCCCCAGCTGTTTCTTTGCTTTCTGAGTAAAAAAATGGCCAGTGGGAAAACACACATGTACACACACATCCTTACAATCAAACTCATAGCCTCCTTGGGTTTCATTTCCATTATAGCAACAATGGTGGGAAATAATGCAGAAGAGTGAAGCAAAGCTCCTTTACAAACAAGAGCAGCCTAGTACAGATGTCCAGGCAAGTGTGTATTTTAAGGGTAGGAGCAATTGGGGCTAATGGAGTGCACCAGGGAATTCCAAAAGAAAATCAGAATATGCTTTATAGACTACAGCAAAGCCTTTGATTGCATAGACCTTGAAAGACTATGGAATGCCCTTAAAGACATGGGAGTGGCAATACATCTGATAGTCCTAATGAGGAATCTGTACTCAGGACAAGAGGCTACTGTAAGAACAGAATATAGAGAAACAGAATGGTTCCCAATTGGCAAAAGGGTCAGACAAGGCTGCATCCTTTCACTCTATCTGTTCAACTTGTATGCAGAACATATTATACGAAAAGCAGGCTTGGACACAGAAGGAGGAGTGAAAATAGGAGGAAGGAATATCAACAATCTGAGATATGCTGAAGACACCATAGTACTAGCAGAAAACCTCACAGACTTGGAACGCCTACTAAGGAAGATCAAAGAAGAAAGTGCAAAGGCAGGCTTAATGCTGAGCATAAAGAAAACAAAAATAATTACCACAGAGGACCTTCACAAGTTCAACCTAGACAATGAAGAAATATATTGTATTTTTATGTTGGAAGCCACCCCGATTGCAATGAAGAGGGGCAGTGTACAAATAAAATTTATTATTATTATTATTATTATTATTATTATTAT
>CM034706.1:128400394-128410423 GCA_020142125.1 Phrynosoma platyrhinos | reverse complement strand
GGCAGTTAAAGCAGTCTCAAACTGGGTTATTTCTGCAGTGTGTTTTGGTCCGTAATCTCAAAGGACCAAATGTTTTCTTTTTTAATTTCCCCAAAGCAAATCTTGATTCCCTTCGCATAGAGAATTTAAATACTTTTGAACCTTAGCTGGGGCTAGGCACCATTATGTTCAAGCACAACGAAAGGTAGTAACAAAGGCAGGAATTTATCCTTCATCCAGTTCAGGTTAGATTTCATCTAAACATTGTATTCTTTGATTTGAACACATTTCAATGAAAAGGGTAGACATTTATGAAGATTATTCAGCTGTGTGACTTCACCTGCTGTTAAGGTCTGGGACCAAGGTTTATTACTGAGAGAGATCTAGACAGAGGGCCATTGCAGCCTGTTCCAGTGTTTGCTTCCTTATGTGCCTTTTGCTCTGGAGAAATATGTCCTTTCCATTTTGATTTCATGAGATGGAAGGAGGAGACTGTCTAACCCTATCTTTTTTTTTTTTTTTTAAAGCCCAGTAATTGAGTCTGGAATGATTCAATGGTACGGTAGGGCATGCAATTTCCCAAAATTTCTTAGGGGAAGTGTTTTAGACAGTATCAGTCATGCCAGTTGTTTCGTATGGGTGTATGATGTTGAGGGACAAGCCAGTCTGGGAGAAGTAGCACTACAGATAAATGAAAAATACTATTTGTTGGGGCATTTAGCTTACCAAGGATAAACTCTGGAATTTCTGTAGGAAGTTTGACAGTGTTTGACACTGTTCGACAGTGGGACACACTCCCTCGGAGAGTAGTGGAGTCTCCTTCTTTGGAGGTCTCTAAACAGAGGCTGGATGGCCACCTGTCAGGGATGCTTTGATTGGGAATTCCTGCATGGCAGGGAGTTGGATTGGATGGCCCTTGTGGTCTCTTCCAACGCTATGATTCTGTGATTCTAAGTTTCTATGTACTGTACATGTGCAGAGTGATTTTCCTTACTCTTTAGAAATCACTCTCAGCCTGGGACTGGGGGAAAGTATTCCCAAGTAGAAAAAGTATTGCATCTAGAGGGCCTCAGACTCAGGGCACTTCTGTTTAGAAAATAAGTGAGGAAGAAAATGGGAGAAGTACCAGTACTCCTAGTTTCCTCTGCTTTATAGCTACCAAATGAAACAAAACCTATGCATCATTCAAAGCAGTGACTCAGGCCTGGCTTTCTTGTTGGAGGATGACTGAAAACTGTATTTCCAATGTATATGTGCGTGTGTGTATGTGTGTTTAGTAGTGTGATAGATATGTCCTGTTCCTATGCAAAGCACAAATGTAAAAGAGATCCAGTCCACAGATTGTGTTACACCTCTAACTAGTATATAATGCAGGCACAAGCTCTCTTCTGCTGCATATCATCCGTGGGTATCATGTATGAGTGATCAGTTCCCTCTCCCAGGCTCCTAAGGAACAGAGACATGCCAGTTCCTGAAAATTGAGTCACTTTGTTCACTATTGTCTCTCATATTTTAAATTCTGGCCAAATAGGCTTTCAGGAGTATGAAGCACTACGAAACCCTGCAAATCCTGTTTCAAACCAGGTGGGCTACTAAGATGAGTGTACAATGAGTTGTCAATGATCTATCACCTTTAAAGTTAAAGTGTACATACAGTTCATCATCTTTCATTCTCTGGGGAGAGGTAGGAGTATATTTCTGCCTTGAATACATAAACCTTCCTCCCAACAACCCACACTTCTGCTTATTTCCTCCAGTAACAATTTTTGCAATATATCAGAAGAAAAGTTTTTATTATTTTTCCCAAAGAAAAAAAGAGCAATATAAATATTAGAGTATAAAACTTGCGTGTAACACATCAACGTCAGTCTATATGGATATAAGAAGGATATAAGCATATATATAATATATAAGTATAGTTCAATATTAGACACATTGAAAGGACAAGTAAGTGTTCCATTCACATACATTTAAAAGCACAAAGAGCACACATAAAGAAGATACAAAGGAATTAAAAAAAATACTGATGTCCACAACTCAATTACTAAGATTTTTTTAAAAAGAGAAAGAAACCTACACTTCACTAGGTTTGCAGCACCACTACACTATTTTCAGCTTGCTGATTAAAAGGAAAAAGGGAATGACTAAAATGCATCTACAGTACTTTAAGAAGGGTCACATAATAACTACGGTACTTCAGTACATAATAAGCCTTAGGCACAATCCAGTGAGAAGTTCACCTGTGGAAGTCCCACTGAAATAAATGGGGTGTACAACAGGATGATCATGCTCTTGCACTGCTCTGTCCAATTTCAACAGGGCTAGTGCAGGAGAACTTCCCAGCAGATCATATGCTGTTTCAAATAGCTATGTAAACTGTTTCTAGTGCTGTCACCAAACACAAGGGGTGGGTGAGTGGGTGACTGGGATCAGTACAAAATCACTTGTATGCAGACAGATGTTTTTTTCCTGCAGACAGGTCCTGCTTTCTAGACATGGCATAGGAAGCAAAATGCTCTAGCAAATAATTATTACACAGCCAGTGACTGCAACTTTTAGAAAGCCAGCAGACATCTAACCTGAGCTGGTCAAAGAAGCCTGACCATATCAGGCAAGCTGCTTATTAGAGGTGTAAGAAAATGTTTTAAAAAAGGTCTTGGGCTGGTGGTTAACCCTCTGTGTTGAAAATATATCGCCTTTGTGGTTCAGCTCCTGCGATACAGGAAGCCAGCTGAAAGTGAAGGTAAACCACAGAAAGGCAACCAGGAGTGCCAAGAGCACACTGCAACTCCCTTCCTGGCTCTGCTGTGCTTAAATGATGGAGGGGGACAGGAACATCAGTGCAGAATGGCACAAGGTAAGAAAGCTTTACATCTTGGCAATACTAGGCTATGAAATAATGCAGTTAAAATCTAAAACAAGTAATTTCAAAACACAGCAAAAGGATTTTAAAAAAACAACAAACCAGTGGATTCATATCCAGGTAGGGGTTGTGGTGGGGTCCCAAGGACCTTCAGTACACCAATGCTTCGTCACTTCTACTGTGTTCAGAACTTCACCTCAGGGACAGAGTCACTGGCTTGACAGTCAAAGGTCTATATCTGGTTTTAATTCCTTATCTGGGTCTGGTCCCTTAATTTCCTTAACTCAATGGTTCTTGAGTTAATATCAATTTGAGAAGGCCAGCAAACCAAGGATATTTCTTGGCTATACTGCACAGACATAAAGAACATGCAACTTTCCTACTGCTCTTCCCCAATGCATCTTGTTACTGAACTCTACTTACAGACAGACAATGCTCATGTTCCACCAGAATGTGGGCACTTGACAGCATATTTACATCATGCTGTTTATGGCATGCAATGACTTCTCTAGTCTAGCTTCAGTGGAGATGGCGGTTCTACTGTAGGCATGAAGTGAGTGTTTTGCATGCAGCTTGATGTGCGGAAAAATGTGAAGCATTCCATTTTCAAAATTTCTCTACCTACAAGGCCACCAGAGCCCATTCACCTAAGAAAGAGATCTGCTTGTAGAACTAAGAGAGAGATTTCAGTGCTTAGACGAGCAGCAGCTCACTATGCTCACAAGCAAGTGACTTCAACTTTCTTTAACTTATTTCAGAAAACATTTATTGTACACATAAATATTTACGGATCAAAGTGTATATGAGATGTCTTGTCTCTTCAGAGGCCACTGCGAATCAATAAGAGTAATGTTCTCTACCTTGCTAATATCTGCCCTTTAAAGGGTTCTTATTACAATGTGTTTGTGCGCCCTGCCTCTCAGGCATCATAATTTTAGTTTTATTTTTCTGGCTGTCATTGGTTAAATCTGAAAATTAAAATGTTTGCAATGCAGCTGAATCTCATTCCCTTGTAATAATGCAGGATAAACACTTGTTTCTTTTGAAACAAAGCAGGAACAAAAGCACTCCCTATCAATTTCATAACAAGGATTCCAGTTGAGTTTGATTTCTTTCTACCCAAGAACTTTCATCAAAATTTGGGAAAGTGAGAATGTTCTTAAAATGAAAAATGAGAATAAAAATACCCCACACCACATTTAGAAGAATTCTTTACAATGGACAAGAGCCCACCCTACGCCTTGTTGGTTGTGCAGATCACTCTGGAGCAAAACAACTGCAAATAAAATGTGCCAAAGATCTGACACCCTTGCATATTAGATCCTCCTCAAAAGAGTATAAGCTATATTCAACATTATCCACAGGGCTTTTTCTTTTGCTTTCAGATACTTTTACATCACGAGGAATACCAGTAGGAGAATTAATCATAGCTCTGATGACAACAGTGTACATTCGTTCCACATTTTAGTTGGTTTTGTTTTGTCAAACCACAAATTCACATTCATCCTTGATCCTAGGCTATGAATTGGGGGAGTGCTAGAAGAGTCTGCCCTTTAAGATCTAAGATGGCAGTGGTGTTTTCCTGTGGATTCTACTTCTTCTCTTTCTTCCCTGACTTCTTCTTGTTTCCACCTCCAGAGGCTGCAGGTTTCCCATCACGTTTGCCTGAGGAATTTGAGAGGGTGGCTGTGCTGCCAGGGATGTACACATTCTGTCTGTAGTCAGGGACGTGTTGCAGGGTGAACTGCGGGCCATACCTGGTACTGAGGCCCATGGTACCTGCCACTGCTCCTCCTCCTAGGGTTGAATTCCCATCAGGGTTGGCGGCAGCGGCGGCGGCAGCTTCTGCACCAGCAAAAGATTGGGGGGGGGGGGAGAGGGAGCAGAGATAAATAAGTTAGATGAGAAAAGCCTTAACACTGTTTTAAAATGCTAGTTTTATTTAGGGTCTAAAGTGATAAATGATAAACGAGACAAATAAATAAGTTATATGAGCAAAGCCCTAATACGGTATTTGCTAAATGCTAGTGATCTTTAAGGTCCAAAGTTATAAATGATGAAAGAGATAAATAAATTAGCTGGGTCAAGTCTTAACATGGTATTTGCTAAATCCTACCTGTATTAATTTATAGATGTACCAAACCTGAATTCTGATCCCTGCTTCAAATATGACATAAATTTGGTTGGGCCCCTCACAGAAACCAATCAACTAAACCAAAACACCAGGCACTTCCAGGAATAGAGGGTACACAACGTTCTCCATGTTGCCTCCCTCTCTTACCCTAATCATATACAGCATACCCTCCAACATTTCAAAGATGAAGCCTGACACATGTGTGGCCAAACAACATCAGATTATAGTCAAGATGGCAGAAGTTATTAATGAGGAAGCACAGACAAGCTAGAAGAACTGCAGCAGTTTGCTTTTGCCTGAGCCTACAAGTTTCTGCCCTCTCCTCTTCCCATGCTGAGTTAACTGAGTGCAAACAACGTTTGTATTTTGAATTCAGTTTGCAGCAATTGAAGTAAGCTGAGGATAATGGGGGAAAGTGGGAAGAAGACAGAGAACCTGGGGCATTTTAAAAGCAGCTGTAAAGGGGGACAACTGGATTAATCATGAAAGTTTTGCCAAATCAGGGCAGAAGGAAGGTATGGTATAGGGACATAGATGATTTATTAGGCATCAGAGAGATGCAACAAACTAGCACCAGGAGTTCTGAAAACATATTCTTTCCTAGCTGATCATACAAGCCATTTCTGTATGTGCAGCAGCCTATTTATTCAACTTCAAAATATATAAATGTACTCAGTTTGATTGCTTTGGAACTCCCCTACTGTTACTAGTAGTTACATTTTATTGCAAACTCTTGCATGTATACATATATATTGCATCCAGCGTAAAGCCAATCAGAATTCTCTGAATCTAGATTTCCACAGATTCATTTACCAGGGAAGGTCCCCTTGGTTCCCTGGTATGAAGGACTCCAGCAATTTCAGAAAGTCTGGAGAAAAGAGGAAATAGTTTTTCACACTAGCACTTCACATGAGTTCTCTGACTTGTGCCTTTTCTCATTTGTGTTGCAATCTGAAGAATGTAAACAATCCATATCTCAACAAAAAAGGCCGTGTCTTTGTAGAGCCTTTTGCAGATGCCAAGACAGATTTCATATGACAAAATGATTTCATTTCAAATGTGCAACTGCATTGCCCCAACCCCACCAGAGTTGGGAATTAGGTGTCAATAAGTGCAAGGTTATTTGTGCCAGCAAAATGACACCATTGGATACTGGCTGCATACACAAATCTTTAACCAGCTGAAATGCAACCTTTAGCTTTTAATCAGAAATGCAAACAGTCCTGCAAAGAAGTGTCCCCATTCAAACTGGCATGGGAAATAGGAACTTGTCAACAAAGAGGAAAGAGGTACTAATCCATAGCTGATCATTTCCCTCTTTCTCCAGGTTTCCCATTCATAAACAATAGTTAATCTATGGCAAATATTTCACAAACAACAGCAAAACATTAAAGGCTTATATTCACTTGTTAGAGCAAGGAAAGTCCACCAATGAATCATCCTGACTTCTCTTTCCACTAGACCACTATGTGTATTAGTAGACGACTTATGAAACCCATAAAGAGAGCTTTAGTCTGCTCCCACAAAGTGTTGAAGATATTGTTTCCATCTCCAAATGGTAAATGATGTAATCCACTTTTTCTCATTTTGGACCTTTACTCCAGGTCTTATTTCCTCCTACACTGTTGCTGTTGTTATTCTGGAGCACAATTTATGGAAGATAAGACACAAACCTTTTAAACAGCTACTCTGGTAAAAAACCAAACCAAACAGGTAGGAGGGACTTTAAAGGCAATGTTCAGATCCTCAGCTGTTGCCCTGCAAACAGTATGAGCTTTCTGCTCTACAGTGGAATATGACTTTGGTGTTTATGATGCTGATTTTAATGGAACATGAAATGAGCCACATTGCTAACTCAGGATCTTGGCTGGACAAGGAATTAGACAAAGTCATTTATCTTTTTAAAAAGTGTGTAGTCAAAGATACAGTAAGAGCCAGACAGCCTTGATAATATAGGCTTTTCTCCTTAGTCAGGTTTGTCATTATGTATCTGGTACTAAACAAACTGAGGAGGAACTCATCAGTCAGGAATCTCTGAGACAGCACATGCCATGGAGACAATTCTGTACAATGCAGCTTCCAGTATTTAAAAGCAGGAGAGAGTCTATTCCTTTCCAGTTCCAGCTGACATGATTTAATGTAATAGTTCTAGCTGTGTGACACATCCTAGATTCAGCTTTCACATACATCAGAGCTGACTCTTCCATCTTAGGGGCATCCTGTAGAAGAACTGGATTGAGTAACTGGACTGGACTGGAAGCTAGTTGCATGC
This sequence comes from Phrynosoma platyrhinos, assembly GCA_020142125.1. NCBI lineage: Eukaryota > Metazoa > Chordata > Lepidosauria > Squamata > Phrynosomatidae > Phrynosoma > Phrynosoma platyrhinos. The sequence continues at coordinate 128,403,175 of CM034706.1, read as the reverse complement.
TTTAGCCTAATGTAACAAAATTTACATTTGGGCCAGAATTTTACTTTTGCAGTTTTTATTTATGTTGTGGACTTATGTTGAGCTGTGCACATTAGCAATTTTAAAAATACAGCACTCTTCTCCAAATAGGTAAAACCAAGTATACATCTCAAATCTGAAAAGGAAGCACTTTTCGCCATTCCTTTACCAAATACGTTTTAACTTCCTTTATCTACAAATCTTGCCTGGGATCTGAGCAGAGTGCTGTGAAAACTTAGTTTTCTGCATAAGGAGAGAGGCTGTGAGCAACCAAGAGCTTGTGGCAAGACAGCATCAACATTTGTGCTATGCCGCAGAAGAGCATAATTAAGACTGCAAGGCAACCGTGCCCAAATTAAAACTATGACGAGCATTTAAAACAGAAGCGAATTTTCAGAATCAATTTTGGGGGCTAAAAATGTTTCGAGGCTTAATTACCAGCATTTGAACAATGAACTCACAGAAACTTGTACCTGTGCCAACCTTCTCTGGGTTACTGGGAATGCCTCCAAAAGGCAAAAAATGGAAGATGGAAGACAGAAGCGTTTTTGTTTGTCAAGTTAAAACCATTACTTTGTACTCTTTCAGCTACAAACAGTGCAGCACAGTAAATTCTAGCAATTACTAATGACTGTTGAGCCAAAGGAACAGAGAATCCCACACCTGCTGTGGCTCACTGAGCTGGGAGACATGAACCGCCTCATGCTTTGTCCTTTTGATAAGGGAATTTACACTGCTTAAATGTTTGGTAAACAAAGTGCTAAATCTTACAAGTTTGATCTACATGGCCGTATGACAGTGCATCTCAGAAGAACCCACCGCTCTGTAAGAAGCTATTCACACATTCAGTCTGGAGAATGGCATTGACTGGGGGAAATAGCACTGCTCCCTTACAGTTCCCATTCATTTCCATGGGGGTTGATAGGACTTTCCTTTGGATTGTTCCAAAGAGCAGTAGCCTGTGAAGCAGGGATGTTAAAGGCGATCAGGAAACTGTAACTTCAAATCTGAATTTACAGTTAAGAAACATCTAGAATATTAATGAAAGTTAAGAACATTATTAATAGATGTCAGCAGGAGAGGTTTAAGCATGTGCTTACTTAGCTCATTCACTAAAAGGATTTAAATTCTCTTAATGATGGATGATTTGTGCCCATACACGGTTATGGTTTTTCTAATTGAGTACAAAGATGATTGTAGACTGAACTTCTCAGTGCTTTACTGTTCATTTTAGAGCAATATTCACTTCATAATAAACCAGGATGCATCTGCATTTTATAAAAAGCCACATCAGTTGCTTCTGCTAATTATAGAAGGGCTATCCGTGGCCTGAAACATCTTTTTGTTGTTGGATGAGTTGATCTGTGGAAGTCCCTCCATGCACTTCTTTGTGCTGAGCTCATTTCTGGAGCTTGCCTTTTACTAGATTTTCCCAAAACATAAAGAATCATTCTGTCCCAGCCGTAGCAGCTAAGCCTGGATTTTATCATCATACCATTTAAACAGAGAATTAACTGGGACAGAACAATCTGTCTTCTCCACTGCGTCATCTCTCCTTAATGACCTACCAACCCATTTCTGGGCTACAATGAGAATGAGGGGGTGCAGCCAGCTGGGGATGTCTGTATACTGGCCATGTATTACTGCATGTCAGGTGTGGAGAGGGTCTTTGATTCTTTTCCACAGCAGGGTTCTGCCCATGAAAAATAACACCAAGTGCCTCAATAACTCTGGACACTTGAGTAGTCTTGCACAGTTTTTAATCCATTGGCATAACAACAACAGTCATACCCACCCTTTGTTATCCAAAGAGATGTTTACATGTATACAATAGCAGCATATCCTCATCATTTTTGAACAGCTAAGAAATAACTACTCTCTGTCAAGTGATCCCAAATACATGCATTGCTTAGGGATATTATCTGGATGGTACCAAGACCCATTTAGTTTGTTTGCAAATCATCATCATCATCATCATCATCATCATCATCATCATCATCCTGGCAGCTATTCCTTAAGGTGCAACTAAGGCCTTTGCAGACTGCCAGAAATAGTGCAAACTGAGTCCACTTTAACTGCCCTGACTCAGTGCTAGGGAATCATGGGAACTGTAGTTTATTGTGGCACCAGAGCTCTCTGACAGAGAAGGCTCAATGTCTCAGAAAAAATACAGTGCCCATGATTCTTTAGCACTGAGCCAGGGCAGTTAAAGTGGACTCAATTTGCACTATTTCTAGCAGTCTGCAAAGGCCCTAAATTCACTGTATGAGGTGCTGCCCCCCTCACCTCACTCTGCCTCATAGTATCTCCTCAACCATCTTATCCAATATCTTTTTGCATCCAGATTCCTTAACACTAATAATCAAAGTGCATATTACATATAGATGTGTATTTTAGCCACATTTTTTAAAAAGTAAAAGCATCTGTGGGAAGCTGGAAGAATGAGGGACCAACTGTGAAGGTGTCAGTGATGTGTGTCCAATTTGATCCTTTCCAAGCAGTTTATCTCTCCCAGGTGGAATGAGATGTAGGGAGACACAGGAAGAAGGACCCATTACTTTTTCCATGGTGATGGTGGTAATGGAATAAAACACAGTTTGTAGTAGAACGTATTTTTTTTAAAAAGTAGATATGTACAAGATTGGGTTGCTCAAGTGTTTAATTTTGGCTGAAATAATGCCCTTGGTTTGCTACTATTTTTAAATTTCTGAATATGAGTGAAATTGTGAAATAGCGCTTTATATAGGCTGCTCTTAGTGAAAA
>CM034706.1:128383582-128393812 GCA_020142125.1 Phrynosoma platyrhinos | reverse complement strand
ATTGGCAGGACACTGAGAAAAACTTGTCTGATTGAGCAGAGAAGCTCAAAAAATAAATAAGGAGTTTGCAGACAAAGGACTTGCCTATACTGGCTGTTTAATCCAGGGCCAGTTCAGAGCATTATGCTCTGGACTGGCCCCAGATTGACCATGATGATGGCCACATGCACTGGGCTGAATCTGGTGCCATAGCATGTTATTGTCCAAATGGGCCAGCTGGCCAATACCACATCAGCTCCGCTGGCCTGTCCCCTGGTTCCAGACCTTTCCCCACCACCTCCTTATTGGTAGGAGCTCTGTGTAAAGCCTGCTGGGTGCACTGCTGCTTCTGCTGAGGTGAGAACACCTCCTGGAGATGTCCAGCCATGTGATCTAGGAAGAGGAGAGTGAGATAACTGGCTGTGATGTCTTTAGGAGGCATCCAACCATGTGGGATTGTTTCACTCCATCCTTTCCTTGTTGATCACACAGGCACCCTGTTCTGGCTTCTGGAAAATCCCAAAAATAAAAAGTGGCATGATTTTGCCACTTTATTCACGGATTAATGCCCAAGGCGCCCAACGTTGTCTAAAAACAATCCTGCGATATTCACAGATTTAAAGCCCATTTATCCACGGAACTTGAGTGCTTCCCTCCCATATGATAAACTCCTTAGAATCTGTTGGGAAACAGATGTGGACAAGGGGATTGAGAGTGTGTCTCAGTGTGTGCAAAGTACCTTTCTCTCAACAGAGAGTAACAATGAGATTTTCATACTAAAGGGTAAGACGTAGCTGAGTTCAGCAAACATTCCCGTCTCTTTAAAAATTGCATGGAAATTTTAAAAGAATGTGGCATAATGCCCTGTTAAAAAACAAACCAGAGTCCCCATCCTTCAGGAGATGTACTCAAAGCCTACTTAACCAATACAGGGGGTAGCTGAAGGGGGTGAAAAAAACAGGATGATGATGATGATGATGATGATGATATAGATATAGTTAGCTGAACTGTCATAATAATCAACATGCCAAAGCAAATTTCTAAAACCATAAAACCACTGTATGCCTCAATTTTGATTTGAATGATTCATTATAACCTTTTGTTCCCTATCTCTGGTACTGATTTGTGTGATTGCTGTTGTGTGCCTTCAAGTTGTTTCCTACTTATGGTGACCCAAAGCTAATGTATCATGGGGTTTTCTGGGATTGAGAGAGTGGGTTTCCATGACTGAGCAGGGAACTGAATCCTGGAGTTCAGAATTGTAGTCCAGCCCTCAAACCAATACACCACACTCTCTCTGATTTATAGGCTTATCCAAGTTGTACAAGCAGAAGTAAGCTCCACTCCCTTTCAGATAAATGTAGCTGCAAGGGCAGGATTCAGAACCATCTTTAATGTCCTTCTGCTGCTTTCGAACAGGAATCTTCAAGCACATTTACGGAAAAGTTAGTCTTACTACCAGATAACTGTGCACAAATTCCTAGAACACTTTAAAAAAACCTGCTGGAAATTGACTAAGAGATCTTGAAGAAGATGGTGTACAAACATGTTCCTGGATGTTTGTACATCATCCCAAAGTAGTTGCTCTGCAAGCTTAAAGGTCTTCTTTTTATCTGATGGTTGTCTAAGGCTTTTCAGGTCACTCAAGATAATATAACATACATTCTCCATTCAGCAACTATACTAGAGTTCACTCCAGGTCTGAAGATAGCCAGTCTGAGGATTTGTCTGTGAGAGAGGGCTGTCTGCTGAGGATTGAGAAAGAGGCGGGGAGAGGAACAGATGAAAAGAATACAACAGATCAACATCTGCTACTGCAGAATGAGACAGGAAGGAAGAATGCATTTGTTGAAGACCAGATTCACAAAGCTTGATTATTTTTGGAAAAAATTCCAGTGAATTTACACATCTAGCTATGGAAATGGCCATGTATGGTTGGATTATGGGAATTTGTAGGCTACCACAACAAGCAATAAATGAAAAGATACCCCACCCCTACAAAAAACCCTTATGCTTTATCTATTTCTCCTTATCCAGACACCTCAACAACAGCTTCCAAAAACTAGGAAACAATCTCCCTTGAATTGGAAAAAGAGGACCTATGTTTCTTTCTGAGGCCTAAATACCCTAAAGGCACCAGATCTTGTCTATTTTGGAAGCTAAGCTAGGTCATTCGTGGTTGGTACTTGGGTGGGAGACTGCCAATGAATGCCAGGTGCTATAGCTATATTTCAGAAGGAACTGATAAAGCCACCTCTGACTATTCCTTATCTCAGAAAATCCTATGAAAAATGCATGGGTTCGTCATAAATTGTCAGGAAACATAATGGTACACACACAAACATATGCCCTATGGTAGCTAAACATGAGACTGAGGTCAGACTAACAGAAGACTTTGTCACTAACTTTTTACAGAGACCTCTCTGTTCTTTATATCCATCTATGGGTGGTGTATAGACTGAGTGGGGTGTGTGCCTCCTACCACCATTTTGGGATGAGGCACCCTCTCTGCACTCCATCCTTCCCTTTATGGGGAGGATGACAGTTATTGTGATTGGCATAAAATGTTTTCTCTCAGCTGCAATTGTGTTTTCCTGCTCTCAGCTTTTCTCCCCAAGCCTCACTGCACTATACATGCTTTTACTATTGGCCAGTTCTACTTCTCCAAGCCCATTGATATTGGAAAAAGCCAAAGCACAATAGCACCTTGAGGAATGAACAGGAGTGGAGATTCATCCCCAAGTGGGCTCTCTGTTCTAAAGACATTGTGGACATTTGCAGAGTCAGAGCAGGAGATGTTTGGACAAAGAAACTATTTAGTTTATTTATTCACATCCTCTCTGAATTCACTGATAAGCTGCAACACTCAAAGGTTATCATTTATACCTGAAGAATTGTCTTTTCCCATGTGCCAGCAAATTGCTGTTGTTGTGAATAGTAAAAAAGTTAAAGGACATCTTTATTTTGTGAAATGAGTTGCTGCAATAAAGGAGTGAATTGGCGAAAGGGGTCTCAAACCCTGTTTTACTAAACCAGGGCTAAGTGTGTGAATGCAGACAACCTGGTCCTGAATTCTGAATCTATGGGGAGACTTGAAAATGGAGATAACCGGTGGGTAGATCATGCGTGGTCAGTGGCATCTTAATTCCCATATTCTTTGGGCTCAGAGCCCTTCTGGACCTATGCCCCCACAAGATATTATTTTCTTTCAGTTCTTCTCAGTGCCAGTTAGAAACCTCTTATGCTTTCATAACCTTGGTTATGAGGAATGATGGGAGTACTACTGAGGTTGGTTACAGAGACCATACTACCCCCCTGTTAAAACAACTATGCTGGCTGCCATTCCCACCACCACCACCTCGGCACAATTCAAAGTGCAGGTTATCACCTATAAAGCCCTCTATAGCTCAGGATCCAGACTATCTGGTGGACTGTATCTCCCTGTATGAGCCAATCCTGTCCCTGAGATCCTCAGGAGAAGCCCTTCTCTCACTCCCACCACCATCCGAAGAAGGGCCTTCTCAGTGGCTGCCCCTAAGCTCTGGAACTCTCTTCCCAAGGAGGCCAGAATGGCTCCCTCCTTGTCCTCCTGTTAAAACCTTCTTATTCTGATATTTTTTTAAAGCAAACTTTTTAAAGAATGAGCTACAGGCTGCTGTATTATTTTAAAACGAACTCTTTTTATTAGCCTTTCATCTTTTAAAAAGTTGCATTTTATTCTTTTAACCTGAGCTTTGAATAGTTTTAATACTGTGGATAGTTTAATCACTTCTTGTATCTTTTAATTGTATTGTTCACTTAGCCTTTTTATTAGGCTTTCATCTTTTAAAAAGTTGCATTTTATTCTTTTAACCTGAGCTTTGAATAGTTTTAATACTGTGGATAGTTTAATCACTTCTTGTACCTTTTAATTGTATTGTTCACTTAAATTGTGAGCTGCTTTGGGCCTCAATTTTGGGGAAAGCAGGATACAAATAAATATCACAACAACAACAACTGAAAAGTGGGATGACAGAAGATTAATTTTGGACTCTACTTGCCAAACTGGGATACCTGGAGGGTATGCACTTACCTATCACTCTCCCTGAGAGGGTTCGATTGACTTGACTTCAGCCATCTCCTCTTAAACACTTTTAATTCTTGCTTTTTGGGGGACAGGGATGGGGAAGAGGACTTTGGAACATTATCTGAATTATACTGGCTGCCAAATCTTGGTGCTGGATTCTTCCCCTATTTTACCATGAATGTATGATTTCCTGTTCTCATCTGTTAAATGCTACAGGTTATGGATGATACACAATAGGAAAGTCAACATAAAGTAATACTGTACTAAAATATAAGGATGTACTGCCTTGGAACTCATCACAACCCTACATGAAAAAGAGCAACGTGTGCTGCTTCTGTCCTACAATATCACTACCCAGTTCAGGTAATAAGATTCAGTACTAGGGACACAGAAGCAATGGAAAATTTACATGAGGCAGGGAAATAAGGAACAATGTGCTTTGGGAGACTTATAAATATGGAACTGAAGCTCAAGAAGCAGAGCAGATCTTCTGGGGAATTCTAATCTCTCAGGGACTTTAGCAATACACTGGCTGATCGTATGCAAGTTAAGATACAGGAAGCAAATGGAGCCCCTGAAATATTTTTATAAAGATAAGTATGGAATCTTTAAATCTATTGCATTCTAAAGATAATTTATATATAGCACTGATAAAAACAACAACACTTCACTCTTTCATGTGTATACCATATAGAATTCAGAATGTGGGTGGATGTATGAAGTGCCAGGATTCCAATATTACAGAATATAGAGGAAAAGAAATAAAGGAAACTAGGAAAGAGAAATTATTAAGGGAAATAAAAGTAATGCTTGCCTAAAGTGGTCAACCAAGTCATTTCTTGACAGAAAAAAAGCTAGAGGAATGGGGAGAACAGAGGGTGAGAACTGAATCTATTGGAAAGAGGTAGCAGTTTTTGGAAATGTAATATATAAAAAATTCAATGTGCTATCTTTTATAGATTACATATAGTATGGTGCTATTATCTTTACAAGTATTTTAAAAGAATCAGTTCATGGGGAAATACTCCCTTTAAAAACAACAACTCATAAGTGATCTAACTTGCTGATCAAAAATGCACACAAAGAACATCTTCTGTTATCCTAAATCCATTCATGTGATATTAGAAAGTTACAAGGATTATGACAACAACAACGCCAACATATAAAATGTCACAACTGAGTGAGTTTCTAAGGCAAGGGCAAACCCTCTCTTGCCAAGATAACCCTGTGATAGGTTCACCTTAAAGTTGCAAAAAGTCAGAAACTACTTGAAGGCACACTGCAACAATAGCAACAAATACACACACATACAGACTCTCACACAGGTGTGTGTATGTGTGAGAGAGAGAGAGAGAGAAAGAGAGAGAAAGAGAACGAGAGATTTGTCTTACTCTCCAGGCATGGATTAAATGAATACAATAAAAACTGTAAAAGCAGAGCAAATAAGAAAAAGCAATATGACTATAACATGTCAGTTTTATCTGATCTAGGAGAGCAGCACAAGAAATCAAGACATGTGAAGACTTGAAGGATATGGCAAAGGGATTTGGTGCATGGATTGCTTTCACATTACACAATTATTATGTTATGATTTCACCTTAAGTGCCACGAAAACACCCCATGGAAGCCTGGGATTTGCAGTTTTGGGAGCCTCTAGCCACTTATGAACCCCTGGATTCCATAGGATTGCAACCAAGGCATCTGAAGTGGAATCACAGTGCAATAATTGTGTAGTGTGAAAGAGCCTCTGGTCAGCACCTTTGCCTGTGTCCCTAGCACAACCTCTTCAGAAGTCACAAGGGAAAGGGCTCTATCCCCTTTGATATTAGGGGAATCCCAAAATGATCTTCTGCAGAAGACTGTAACACTTGTGTAGGCTAACAGGCATACAAAATCAAAGTAAACCAGAATGATAGGCGGCGTATGTATGAACGATGCTATTATATCAAACGAAAGATCATCTTCCTGTCACTCCCTGTACCTTTCATGGAAGTGCTGCAAAAAAAAAAAGGGAAAGGAAAATACTCTTAGACTCTTCTGTCTCGAATAACAGAAAGCCTGCTCTCTTGCAAACGCTGCTCCATTTGGGAGAGCTAGCCAGCAATGCTCAGCATCTTTCAAAGGCTGGTCCCTTCTGCCTCTGGCACACTGGCAGTTTCCATGGAAACATATTCTGTGTGTACTACATGGGCTGCATTGCAAAGACTTCCCCTATTAAACCATTGCATACCTCCTCTGCATTTTTTTTTTAAGGGAATCTGTTAGCCCCATTAGCTTGTTGTTTTTGTCATTTAAAAGAAAGGGTAGGGCAAGAGCTCAATGGTGGGGAAGACAGACCCAGATCCAGAAAGCATCCTCTTGGTTAGATGGGTAAAAAGACATGAAGAACAGCCCAAGCATCCCTATCGGGAGAAATGCTCCCAGTTGGAATGGCCAGTATTTGGTGTCAGTGGCCCAGTAGAGCAGGGGTAGGCAACCTTTTCCCTTTAAGGGCCGAAGGACTTCAGGTCCCAGAATCCCAGGAGCTATTGGCCAACATGGGACTATTGGCCAACATGGCTGAGGCTTCTGGGAGCTGAAGTCCCTCGGCCCTTAAAGGGGAAAGGTTGCCTACCCCTGCTGTAGAGTATAAGGTAGGGATTGGGGGGGAGAAAGCAAGAATTACTAGCAATCAGAGACCCTTCTTTGTTTGTGTTTGTCTCTAACAGTAAGCTGTATTATTCCAAAATAATAAAAACAGGCAAGCTTCTTGTTCTTCTTCTAAGGTCAATTTTAGATTGAATTGCCATCCTCTGCCAGAAGTTTATCTATTATTACTTGATAAGACACATATCCAGAAATGGATATACAGTCGGCCCTCCACATATGCAGCTTTGACTTTTGCGGCTTTGATTATTCATAGATTTGATTAATAGGTTCTCTCTAGGAATTTCTAAGTCCTCCTGTGTGACTCTATTGTCAACTTCTGGCAAAGGTCATGCTGGAGGACCTAGAGATTCCTAGAGAGAACACTTCTCTAGGTATTTGTTGGTCCTCCATTGCAATTTCATGGCAGATCTTGACCACAGAATTGCCCTGGAGGACCTAGAGATTCTTAGAGATGTGTTCTCCTAAGGTAAAAAAAAAAAAAAAAAAGTAGTATTTTATTTGCAGTTTTTCCACTTTCAAGGGGGTCCTGTGCCCCTATCTCCAGCAAATATGGAGGGTCCACTGTATCTGATCTCACTTTTTTCCTGAAAGCAGGACAGAGCTCTGAAAAGCATGGTACTAGTGAAACTGAATAGCTGGTGGGTAAATCATTGTATCCCTGTACCCATCCACCATATGTGTTTTTCCACAGTAAAAACAAAATCCCTCCCCTCAATATTTAAAGACACTAAAAGAGCAGAGTGGGAGTTTGACAGGCAGCAAGTAGTCCCAGCCAAGGGTGGTGGTGGTGGTGGTCTCCTAATCGGAGGTATCTTTTTATTCCTTTGCTATGACAGGTAGCTTCACCTGCTATCTGGAAGGCAGTAAGACCCAATAGATATGGTGCCCAGCTATATAATTCGAAAGGACTGGGTCAGCATTGTTGGGAAGCTTCAGGCAGCTTAGAAGAAAGGCTGCCAGCTGGGAAGGAAGTGAATGCCTACGCTTGCAAGCATACAGAAATTTATTCTCAGTGATTTGAAGAAGCCAAGCGAGGAGTACAGAAAGACGATTGTCCTCCTATACTTTCTTTGTGCTGCGAGTCCTGCCAAAAAGAAGGAAAAGAGCTAAGAACTCTCTCCTGGTCTACTTGGATAATATGAATAGGAGGACGATTATATACTTCTGGAAAGAAGACAGTCTTCTGACTCTTTAGGAGAGAACTGGATGGGAATTTATTTATTTATTTATGGGCCGACAGTGTTTTTATTGTTGGGTTTTTCTTTTTATCGTGAGAATACTTGAGAGTGTATTCAAGAATGGCCCCGCTAAAAATAAAATGCAAGATCCTTGTTAATATATGATTATTGTCTAACAGATAATAATCAGTAGGAAATGTTTAGAGTTGTGGTGTGAGGAGGAGAAAAAAAGTACACAGAAAACAGTAGAGGTAGGGAAGAGGCAATTTCACACAGTGGACAGATCTTGTAGCACATCTCCATGGACCAGCCTTTACGAATACCTGGGGCCTTTTCACACTACACAGTTATAGTGCTATGATTTCTGTCTGCCATGGCTGCATCCTACAGAATTGTCATGGCTGCATGGCTGACTGTCATGACCTAGAGAATTCTGGGATCTGTAGTTTGGTAAGGAACTATAAATCTCTGGCTGAGAATTCTAAATAATGTAATACAGCCATGCCTCTGTTACCAAAGCCTCTAACGATGACTAACAAAGGGCCTTTACAGACTGCCAGAAATAATGCAGCTTGAGGCCACTTTAACTATCCTGGCTCACTGCTAGGGAATCATGGGAATTGTATTTTTTTCAGGGACATTGAGCCTTCTCTGTCAGAGAGCTCTGGTGCCACAATAAACTACACTTCCCATGATTCCTTAGCATTGAGCCACAGGAAAGTTAAAGTGGCCTCAAGCTGCATTATTTCTGGCAGTCTGTAAAGGCCCAAAGGCAATTTTAAGGCCAACCAGCCCCCTTTCCTCCCCATCCTCTGTCCAACTAGAATTTGCTAGCAGCATCAGCAATGGGAGGATGGTGAAAAAGGGTTGGAGAAGCACTTATTTTCAGTCCTGGATTGCAGCAATGTTTCTGCAGAAAAAAAAAATGCAATAAAGCTTCAGCTAGGAAAGAGTGGGATTCTACTTTACTGATCCTGCTGTAGCCATGTGTGCTTGCCTACAGCAGGCAAGCTGCCCCCAGAATACCTTCTTCTGGGCATGTGTGCACAGCAAAGAGAAAAGGGGACAGCAGATAAGCCTGTCTCACCAGCTCCCCCTCAAACATGTTTTTAAAAGAGTATAGTTTTGTAAGTTTGAAAGGACCCCCCCAAACAACAACAACAACAACCCAACCCTGGAGGCCTTTGGGAGAAAGCTTTCATGTGGTTCAAAATCTTTTTATTTACTTATGCAAGCATGACTTGACCTGGTTGTTTCACTTCACATGTGCATATTGTTAGTTTTGAACAAACAGCCTGCTGAAACATGTTGAACTGCTCTTCTTTTTTTGTGGTGTAAAGAACTATCCCCATTCTTTCCATAGTATAGATGCCTCTGGTACCAAAGTTTGTGTTAAAGAAGTCAAGTCCCAGGAACACATCTACTTTGTTATCTGAGGTATACTTGTATATGCGCCTTGAAGTTACAACCCCATAAATTTCATAAGATATATGTAGGCAAGGAGTATTCAGATTGGTTTTGCCATTGCCTTCCTCTGAATATTGCCTATTGCACCTGGTATACCCCGGTAGTCTCCATTATATGTATGCATTGATTGGGAGTTCCTGCATGGCAGGGGGTTGGACTGGATGGCCCTTGTGATCTCTTCCAACTCTATGATTCTATGAAGCATCCCTCCCTAAATTGCATATCCCAGGATTCCATAGGAATGGGGCCCTATCAATTATAGTAGAATCATAGTACTATAACTGTATAGTGTGAAAACATCTAGAAAGAAGTCTTTTTCTCTGGTGAGCTTACAATTATTTTATCTGGCCATGAGTAAACAGTAGCTGCTGACATATAGAAACTATCTGAAACCATTTCTGCATAGAAGTAAGTAACAGGAAAATGATCAACCATTCAGTTTCTGTGTCATGCAGTATTTCCTGCTAACCAGGAAAAAAAAAAGTGCCATCTATGTTCTGATATAGTTCAAAATGGTTCAGATAATAATAATAATAATAATAATAATAATAATAATAATAATAATAATAATAATAGAAGATGGTTGAAGAGTTCGCAATTCTAGTGTCAAATTGCTGTTAACAATGATCAAGGAAAGTTGCAGCCTACTTCAACTTTTCACAGGAAATCCCAGAGGATTCTGACATGATAGAATCAGTCATTTTTTGGTACTTTTTAATCCAGCTAACTGCCTGGCTGTGTTCGGTGTGTCTTTCACCACAAATCCTGTTTCCTTTGACTTTGAAGAATCTCTGGACTGAACTGTGGGTTATCAACACCAGAAAATAGGGTTTCTGCTTTAAAAAAGAAAACTGTATGTTTGTGTGACCTTAGAGACAGTGTGCTAAAAAA
>CM034706.1:128354377-128374117 GCA_020142125.1 Phrynosoma platyrhinos | reverse complement strand
CACACACACACACACACACAGGTGCCAAGGCTGCTGCAGAGATAGGAGGCACTGCATGGGAATCTCTCACCTTGCCAAAGAAGCTGGGTTCAGTGAGATTGCTGCAAGAGGCTGTCCTAAGAGTCAGGTTAGGTTTCATGAATACAAACTCGCTGATATCGGAGACAGGAGAAAAACAGGATCGGTACCCCCGAGCAGGAGGTCCTGAGGTGGCCACTTGGACTCCAATCATGGCATCGCCAGGGCTCAGCTGGTAATGGCAATGCCCCATGATATGGTCAGGGCCATCTTCGAGCCCAGCAGCTTGACTCCCGCAGCACCCAAAGATGGCAGGGGCCGCTCGTGATTCGCGGCGGAGGCACCGAAATCCCAGGGCCACCAAAGCGATGAATGAGATGGTGGAAACTGCTGCCAAAGAGATGATAAGATAGACGGTCAATGTGGGAGGTCCCTCACTTTCCACCGTGTGAGCAGTTAATCCCAGAAAGGTTTCAGGACTGCTCTCCTCTAGAAGCACAATCACAGTGACTGAGGTCGACATGGAAGGCTCTCCTGAGTCCTTCACAACCAGGACAAGCTCCTGGGTACGACTGTCTAGGTCCTGTATTGTTCGAGCAGTCCTTACCTCCCCACTCCGGAGGCCCATGCTGAAAAGACTGGGGTCTGTGGCTTGCTCTAAATGGTAAGAGAGCCAAGCATTTCGCCCAGAGTCCAAGTCCACGGCCATGATTTTTGTGACTAAGGCACTAGGTGAGGTAGACTGTGGAATCCTGAACTGTACAACTGAATCTGTCCCAATAAAAGGGAATCGGATCCAGGGTGCGTTGTCGTTCTGATCTAGCAGGTAGACATGTACCATGATCCTGTTACAGAGAGTAGGGGAGCCTCCATCACAAGCCTCCACCTGGAACTGGAAATGGTTGGTATGTTCATAATCAAAGGGGCTCTCTGCAAAAACTTCCCCATTTGTTGGGTTGATGGAGATGTACGTGGTGGGATCCTCAACCAAGTCCTGCCCTGGACTGGCCAAAACAGAATAAGAAAGACGGGAATTCTGGTCCTTATCTGCATCTGTTGCAGAAACTGTAAGAAGAACCATACCTACTGGATTGTTTTCTTCTAGGATTACTTCAAAAAATGACTTATCAAACTGAGGTGGGTTGTCGTTGACATCAGCCAGAGTAATGGAGAAAGATGTGTGCTGGGAGAGTGGTGGATTTCCTAAGTCAAAGGCATAGATGGTGACATTGTATTGAGAAGTACTCTCACGATCTAGCTGCTCACTGGTGAGCAAGGAATACTGGTGCTCAAAGTCTTTCCGAAGTTTGAAAGGAAGGTTTCTGGGCAGCTGACACTGGACTTTGCCTTGATCTCCTGAGTCTTTGTCTTTGACGTGTATCACAGCAACCACAGTGCCAGGAGGTGCATCTTCACTCATGGAGCTGGAGAAAGAGGTGAGAATGACTTCCGGGGCATTGTCATTAACATCTGTCACTTCTACCATAATACTGCAATGCTCTTCCATAGTAGGGGAGCCCATGTCTCTAGCCTCCACTTCAATCTCATATACATTGGCCTCTTCGAAATCCAGATTCCCTTGCACACGGATCTCTCCAGTGGTGCCATCAATAGCAAAAATTCTGCACAAGGCTTCAGAGTTATGGCTGCTGAGGGAATACTGGATCTGTCCATTGGATCCTTCATCCAGGTCTGTTGCATTCAGCTTTATCACCAGGGTTCCTGGAGGAGAGTTTTCAACCAAGCGGGTATAGTAAGTGGGTTTGTCAAAAACTGGGTGATTATCATTGGCATCCAGGACATGGACAGCAATTCGGATAGCACTAGACTTGGGGGTTGTGCCACCATCCTCGGCTGTCAGGACCAAATGGTGGACAGCAATGTGCTCCCTGTCCAGTACTTTCTCCAGCACTAGCTCTGGGAATTTGGTGCCATCTGTGCGGGCCTTCACGTTGAGGTTGAAGTTCTCATTGGCGCTGAGGTGATAGGTCTGCAAAGTGTTTGTTCCTACATCGGGATCCTGCGCATGCGGGATAGGGAAACGGGCACCCAGTACAGCCAGTTCATAGATCTGCAGAGCTATTGTGCTACTTGAGAATTCAGGAGCATTGTCATTGATATCCAAAATCTCCACTTCAATACGATAGAACTCCACTGGGTTTTCAATAGCAAGTTTAAGATGCAGGAAACACCGCAGGTTCTGCCCACAGAGCTGCTCCCTGTCTATTCTGTCATTGACTATTATGATGCCAGTGTTCACATTCACAGAGAAGTACTGGGAGTCGGAATCGGAAAGCACCTGCAGATTGGCAGCTGCAAGCTTTGTTACATCCATTCCTAAATCCTTAGCAACATTTCCTACAACGGCTCCTCGAGTGAGTTCCTCTGGGACAGAGTAACGAATCTGTGCAAAACAGCCACTCAGAAACAAACAGAAAGCAAAGGCATGCAGAAGTCCCAAACGCCAGGCAGAGTTTTCTGTTCTGAGCATCATTCTGAAATCCACAGCAAAGAAGCTCTAAAACTGCAAAAAAATCAGGAGCTATTTATAGCAGAGAGTGTCTCTTTGTCAACTCCCTGGAAAACACACCACCTATCCTGAAGAAGTATGAGACATATGAGAGAGAGAAAGGGTCTGTGGTCAGTGTTTACCTCTCTCATTCATTGTTTTGGTTTGAGAGAGATTGACACAGCTGTGGAGGGGAGTGGTACCCGCCGCAGATCTTCAATGCTCACCTTCTGCTCATTGGCCAAGACTGCCTCTCTATTTATCCAATCAGCAAACCCTTTTCCAGGACAGCAACAGACTCACCAATCCCAGCCGGGAAGTTGCTACTGTGTGAAAAAGGACCGCGTAACCTGCTGTTTTTAACCTAGAGACACCAGGCTAAACGACAGACAATGGAAAACAAAGCCCAAAACCATGTCTGGTTTGGGCTTCTGTAAGAGCTTCCAAGCAGGAGCTGCAAAGAGACATTTGCTCTAAAAGCACAGCGAGGCTCCTCCTGTTCTAGCCACAATAACATTGCCGTTTGACATTTCCTATGAAGATTTTGCTAGGAAGTTAAAATGACAGCTAGCATGCAATACAGTACTTTCCGTGTGCTGCCACCCCAAGCTACCAGAACAATTATTTCAGCTGTTTATTGATTTCTAAGTTTGTGAATTAACAACTCAAACTGAGATTCATTTGCGACAATGCCTTAATCCCCACCCCCAGCACATGGAAAATTCAGGACGGTGGTCGTAATACGTGTTTGATCACATATAAGTTGGTTTTAGAGTAAATATTTTCAGGGGCGGTGATAAATCAAGGTTCACTTTCAAGTGAAAGAGAGGTTGGAAGTTTATACTCGCAACCGTGTCCAGAGAGTGAGATAAGATAACTAAGGCTGCATCCGCACTGCAGAAACAATCCAGGTTGGCACAGTTTTAACTACCATGGTTCAGTGCTATAGAATTCTGGGAACTTCAGTTTTGTGAGACATTTGTTAATCTTCTCTGTCAGAGAATTCAACAAACTACAATTCCCAGAATTCCAAAACACTGAGCCATGGCAGTTAAAAGTGGTGTCAAACTGGATCATTTCTGCAGAGGGTATGCAGCCTTAGATTGAAATTAACAACTGCCTAATTTTTTATTTATTGTTTATTTGGTTGCACACCAAAAGCTAACCCTTGCTCCCCCACCGCTAACTCCTGCTTCCTCTGGAGGCTGCTGCCAGCACAAGGTAACAATACCATGGGAAGAAATTCACATTATTTACCCAACCTTCACAGTTTCTGTGGTGGTAATGCTCCCCCCCCCACCCCACTCTGCCAAACATCACTTAGCCCTTGGTCAAGGTTCAAGTGTTATTGGAGACATGACATTTATGTGTGATGGGTAAAAAAGGGCAAAATGCCACCTCACCTGGTTGGGACGGTTCAGTGTGTCAGTACGTGAAAAAAAAGAATCAAAATCCCTTGTCAAAGTGCTTGGCTGGGGATAATCCACAGGCCTCATAAAGGTGAAATCGCTTCGGTCGGACCCTGGGGAATAGCTGGCTCTGTAGCACTGGCTCTGTGAGTCTGTGGGCCTGAGTGTAACCTCCATGTACTTCAGTGTGCCGTCTGAATTCAGCTGCAGCTTTGGGCTGGACTGTTTGAAAACATCCCTAGCAGGAGTGCCACTCAGGCTGCAGCAAGAGGAATCTCGCCTTTTTTTGTTCCAAAAACATTTTGCAGACAAGATGATGAAAGTAACGATGGACACAATGCTAACTGCAACCAGCGCTATAATCAGATAGAGAGTCAGGTCAGATTTTTCTTTAGGATGTGTCAGGAAGTCATGAGACTGAGGTCTTTCCTCAGATGTTTTCTCCTCCAATGAGACCAAAAGGGAAATGGTAGTGGACAACGAGGGTTCTCCATTGTCTTTCACCAAGACAAGGATTTTCTGTGTCGTGAGATCTGTTTCTTGGAAGTCTCGAACAGTCCAAATTTCCCCAGTGTAGGGAGCCACTCGGAACAAGGAAGAGTCGGTAGACTGAGGAAGCAAGGAGTAAGACAGCCAGGCATTATGGCCTGAGTCTGCATCCACTGCTGTGACTTTAGTGACCACATAGCCTGCTGGTGCAGACTGAGGAATCCTCTGGAGTGCTGACAATTCCTGGCCAGCTACTGGATACAAAACAACAGGTGCGTTATCGTTCTGATCCAGTATGAAGAGGTAGACGGTGACACTGGAACTCAGTTGAGGTGACCCAGCATCCCGTACAGTGACAGGGATTTGCAACACTTGAAGCATCTCATAGTCAAAAGAGTGCTGAGCATAGATGTTCCCATTGTCTGGGTTGATGTAAACAAAGGAAGAGAGAGGGGCATCTTGAATCTGACTGCCTGCAACTGAGTATGTGAGCCGGGAATTGTCACCGTCGTCAGGATCAGAGGCAGACACAGTACACAGCAGAGAGCCAGGTGGGTTGTTCTCCTTTAAGAAGGAGGTGTAGAAATTCTGAGAGAAGGATGGGGCATTGTCATTAACATCTGAAATGTTTAACAAGACAGTGACATCTGTGGTCAGAGGTGGGGACCCAGAGTCTTTGGCAGTCAGCCTGATGGTGTATTCAGAGACTGTTTCCCTGTCCAGTTTCTCATAAGTAATTAAGGAGTAGTGATTTTCAAAAGATTTAATTTTAAAGGGCAAGTTTGGTGATATCTGTAAGCTCACTTTTCCATTGGCACCTGAGTCTTGGTCTCGAACATTGAAAAGCCCCACCACTGTGTCTAATGGGGTGTTTTCTGGTACTGGGTTTACCAGGGAGGTAAGCAGAACTTCTGGGGCATGGTCATTCTCATCTTCAACTTCCACCTGGATAACACAATGGCCTTCCATCTGTGGAATGCCCTTGTCTCTAGCCCTCACATGAAGTTCATAGAAATGGGATTCTTCAAAATCCACAATTCCCTGGACATGTATCTCACCTGTGTGGGGATCCAAACTAAACAACTTCCGTATGGAATCAGATGTGTGGATTCCAAAGGAATACTGTATTTCCCCATTAGAACCTTCATCAGGGTCACTTGCATTGAGTTTGAATATAAAGGACCCTACAGGGATGTTCTCCAAAAAGCTGATCTTGTAAACTGGAAGATCAAACGCGGGCTCATTGTCATTATTATCAAGGACCACAATGGTGAGTTCTGCTGTTCCTGACAAGATAGGATCCCCCCCATCATACGCAGTCAGTATGAGCTGGTGCTCTGATTGCTGTTCTCTATCTAGAGGTTGCTCTAACACCAGCTCTGGTAAAAGCTTGCCATCTTTCACATTTTTTACATTAAGTGAGAAATGGGGGTTGGGACTGAGTTGGTAGGCACTGACTGCATTGGTCCCGACATCTGCATCATGTGCACTCTCCAGAGGGAACCGTGACCCTATGGTGGCAGACTCAGCTATCCTCAATACAAGCCACGGAGTGATGAAGCTGGGGGAATTGTCATTTATGTCCAGAATCTCCACCTCCAGGTGAAAGAGTTCCAAGGGATTTTCTATGACTACTTGGACTGGCAATATGCACACTGAGTTCGCTCCGCATAGGATCTCTCGATCTATCTTTTCATTCACTATCAGAGCACCATTGGCCAAGTTAACTGCAAAGTACCTCTTGCTCTCCTCAGAGCCCAGCCGCAGCCTCCGCTTGGAAAGATCTGCCACTGTTAAGCCCAAGTCCTGAGCAATCTTCCCAACCATGGTCCCCAGCTCCGATTCCTCCACCACAGAATACTGGATCTGTCCTGGAACCAACACCCAGTTGAACAGCAAAAACAAACCTTGTACTTGCCATTTGAAAGAGAATTGCCAGGACAATTGTGGCTTCATTTCCAAAAAGTCCTCTTCTAGAAGGAGTCTTTGTGGTATCCCAAGGACGAGGAGGTTCCGGGACCGGGATCTGTGCTGTTTTTAAAATCCCCCAGTTTTTTCTTCCAAATGAATTTAAGTAGCTTTTGAGCTTGCCTAGCTGCAGCAATAGAGTGTTAGTCAGAGAGTTGAGGGGGTGGATTGAGGGAGGGAAGCTGAATTACAGCCATAGCGACGATGGGGGAGGAAAGTCAAGGCAGAAAGAGCACCCTTCCTAAAAAAATAATCTGGATCAGCACCTGACTGGAAGACAGCTCCATCCACTCTACACCATGACAACTCCACCTACACTCTTAAAGCTGCAGTAACATGTAAAGTTGAGATGGCAGGACTCATCCCTTCCATTCTTCACCCCTAAATGTAACTATTCAGGAGGCTGGTTCATTGCTGGCTTTGGCAGCTAAGTTTAGCAGCTCAGATTCTTGTTCTCAAGGAAACAGCACGTCCAGGAAGCATGAACGGTACAAATCCTCATTGTTCACATTAGCTAGATTCCTTCCACCTCATCTGAACCAAAGACAAACTCTCAGCTGTAGGGAATACAGAACCATAGTCTTTCTGGCTAATCATTCGTCTGCCTTTTTCACTTGCTATGAAAAAAGTTATTTGTTGCAGCACCACAACGGGAAGATATGGAGGAATTTTCACAGAAACTGATTCAACCTTTAGCAAAGCATATTCCATATAAAAATAGATGAAAAATACTGGGCATCACCAAGGAAATGCAGGCCTTTTCAGAATGTTCACTTCTAAATGCACAAATAGGAACATTCAACATACAGTGCAAGAATGCAGAAGCTTCAAAAATCGCTTGAGGCTTCCTAGTTGCATTTACTGAGTTCTCCAAAATTAGAACATCAGTCAGTGTAACAGTATCTCTGAGCAGATCATTGTAACTGAAAAGGAATGAAGTGGTTTTGATCAACAGGAACCCACAAACCAAGCAACATTGAGGCAGTGTTGTGAAAGGCGAAAGGGCAGTATACAAAAGCCAAATGTTTTATACTGATATCCCTTAAATGATAGAGACACATTATACTTTTTCCTTTGGCCAATAATGTCGCATTCAAGTATGAGCCATGTAACTATAACAGACTCAGTGAGCAAACCATTAAGACAGGGCATTGTGTTTTCAGATCCTTTTTTGCCTGATGCCTGTTCACTTTCTTCCCTCCTTCACCCTCTGCCTGCTTTTGAAAATACCAAAAAGATACAGATTCTACAATCTTCTTTGGAAAATTATTCAACTCCTGAATTTCTTTTGTAACTAGAGGCTCTCTGTTGCTATTTAACCTGAAACCCAGGCCACAATAGTTTAAAAGCACTACTTCTTGTCAAATCTTTAGAAACATGCCTTTGTCCTTCTGAGTTCTTTTAAAAACAGCTTGAGTCAACAACTTATGATGCTTGGGATGTTGTTGGATTGTAGTTCCCATAATCTGCATCCAGATTGGTTGTGAGAAATTATAGGATTTGCAATCCAACAACATTTGGAGAGCATATATTCCTCCCCCCGCTTGTGCCAAAGACACAGCACATCAGCTTCACCTCAAATCCCAAATAAGAGCCTTTAGCTGACATGCTTGTCCACCCTAATACAAAACCTGCAAGATAATCAAATCACCACCAGTGGCATCTCCAGATATGGACTCAAAATCAAGGAGTGCTGCCTTAAGCGCTTACAGAATGGTATTTCAGGTCTCACCTCATTTGGTTCCTGGGAAAGACTGCTGGCCGGAAGAGTGTCTGTGTTGTTGATATCCTGTTGAGTGACTGGCTTTCCAATCCTGACATTTCTCCCTTCTAAAAAATGGGCCTGACTAGGCCTTAGAAGAGTAAAAGGAGAAACATCTTCTGCAATGAAGGCAGTAGGAAACTCCACTTTTTCCTCTGGGCTCAAGTGTATAGAGAAAGTGTCAAAGTGTCCCCCCACTGCCATGGGGTTTCTTCCCTTCATGTCACTGGTCCAAGCCACATCTGTGTGTCTTGCTCTCAATCTTTTAAGGCATTTTACAGTTAAAAATAGAAAAGCTAAAGTAGAAAGTGCTGAGATTGCTATCAGTGCAATAATAAGTTGCAAAGTCAGGTTAGAGAGCCCATCCTGTTTTATGCTGGATTTTCTGAGTTCTGCCATGCCTAATTCATGTTCCTGTTCTAGATTAAGCATCAGAGTGGCTGTGGCAGAGAGAGGTGGTATCCCATTGTCCAAGATCTCAACAACAAGCTCATGGGAAGGAGCATCTTGTTCCATAAGGGCTCGCATTGTTCGGATCTCTCCTGTGAATGCTGAGATTTTGAAAAGGCTTGGGTCTGTGGCTTTTTGAAGCTTATAAGAAACCCATGCATTTTGTCCAGAATCTGCATCTACAGCTGTCACTTTGGTTACTAAGTAGCCTTCTTGTGCAGAGAAAGGGACTGATTGCTGGGCTAGAACCCCTTTCTTCATCATAGGGTACACAATAAGAGGAGCATTATCATTCTGGTCTACGATGAAGATGGAGACAGTAACATTAGTACTAAGGGCAGGTGTACCATTGTCCTTAGCTTGAATCTGGAAAGACACTTGTTGTGTTTTTTCATAGTCAAATGAACAGCCACTGTAAATTGTGCCATTTTCCGTGATATAGACATAGGAGGAAACAGGCATTCCATTTATGATGTTCTCTACTAAAGAGTAAGACAGTTGGGAGTTCTGGCCAAGATCAGGGTCAAAAGCAGATATAGAAATAATTGGTATCCCCAGAGCGTTGTTCTCGGTTACGAGAGTCTGGTAAGCAGGGTGCAAGAAGCTAGGTGGGTTATCATTCAGATCAGATATGTTTAAAAGGAAACTACTCTGGGTTGAAAGAGGTGGAGAACCGGAATCGGTGGCTGTGATTATAACCTTATACTGTGAAATCTTCTCCCGATCCAGAGGACCACTGGTGATCAAAGAATAGTGATTCTTAAAAGAAGGTACTATCTGGAAGGGGATATCTTCAGGGAGATGAAGCTGCACTTCTCCATTTTCTCCAGAATCCCCATCACTCACTTTGAGGAGCCCTGCTGTGGTTCCTGGGGGAGCATCTTCTGGTATTGTGGAAGTTAGGGAGGTGAATCTAATTTGGGGGGCATTGTCATTCACATCTATTACCTCCACCAAGATATTGCAGTGTGTGTCCATAGAGGGAGATCCTTGATCTTTGGCCCTGACATCAATTTCGTAAGATGTGTCTTCTTCATAGTCCACACTTCCCATAACTCTTATCTCACCAGTCTCTTCACCAAGGCTGAATATTTTCCGAATTTTCTGCGGCGTGTGGTTGCTAAAGGAATAGGAAACTTTCCCGTTTGGTCCCTCATCCTTGTCTACAGCATGTAAATGTACCACCAGAGTTCCCACAGGAGCATTTTCTAGTAGAGTAACTTTGTACACTGACTGATTAAAAACAGGTGGATTGTCATTGGCATCTATCACGGACACAACAATCTTAGCAGTTCCAGATTTAGCAGGAACTCCTCCATCCAAGGCTGTAAGCACCAGGTGGTGAAATTGTTGTTGCTCTCTATCCAGCGCCTTCTCCAAAATCAATTCAGGTTTACTTCCACCTTTATGGGATTTAATACTCAGGCTGAATTGTCCACGTGGACTCAGTTGGTAGGTGCTGACTGAATTTGTACCAATGTCCAAATCTTCAGCACTCTCTAGGGGGAAACGGGCCCCAGGCACAGCTGATTCTGCAATCTCCAAATGGGTAATAGTGGTAGGAAACACTGGATCATTATCATTCACATCCAGGAGGTCTACTTCCACACGGTAGGAAGCTGTTGGGTTTGTTAGAAGAAGCTCCAGATACAGGAGGCAATGCAAACTAAGCCCACAAAGCTCTTCTCGGTCTAGCCGCTCTTTCAGTACCAAGGCACCATTCTGAGCCTTGACTTCGAAGTACTTTTCAACCGTGCCAGACATGATCCGCAGCTGTCGGGAGACCAGCTGGGCAGCTGTGAGACCCAAGTCCTTAGCCACATCCCCCACAAAAGCCCCCGGAGGAAGCTCCTCGGGTATGGAATAATGGAGCTGGGTCATCTCACCAGCACTCCGGAGAGAGACAGAAACCAAAAGCAAAGCTCTTACTTGCCACTGCAGATGATGCCTTTCCTCTGAAGAGCGCATGATGTTGCCTTTGCTGGACCGCTGTCCTTTCTGATTCCAGCACAGTCAAGAATAAGACAACAGAATCCCACTTTAGATAACAGAAGCACTGAGAAAGAAGTGGACCATCTGCCCCCTTATCTTTTTCCCCACAGACAACCGAACAGCAGCGCTTAGTCTATCCCAGAATCAAAAGAGGAGGGACTTTGTTATTAATCAAAGCAGAGACTGGATTTCTGCACTCAGGGAAGCTTTTGATTGTTTGCAATGGACCACCCATTTCCCCCTCCCCAACTCCAGTGACAGTGTGGGGGAGGTCTTAAAGTGCCAGCACAAATGTTGAAGAGCTGGAAGCCTATTTGCCAGCTGTCAGTGACTGGATTTCCCAAGATAATTGTCTGAACATTAAATCCTACGTCATTACAAGCTTTTAAATTCATTAATGAATGTCACAAGTATTTAAACTCATTAATGAACATTCTTTTCTTTGGAGTGGTCAGGATTCCAAGCTAAAACTGCAAATTGCATATTTTGTTGACATCCGAGTTTTATATAATCTATAAAAGGCAACTAACATCAGTCAGTGCACAATGATGTGCTACCATTTGCTAGCATGAAATATAAAAGCTTTTTAAAGGATCCAAGCTGTTTGTGAGAAATTCCTCAAAATGGGTGACATTCAATAACAGAATTAGAACAGAATCTTGAAAGCCCGCTACTGCCTTCGCTCTCCAAACAGAGTATGATAGGAAAGCCTATCCATGCATCCAACCATTATCTGCATCTTAGAAACTTGGTATAAGTGGATAAAGCAGACTAAACCATGCCAAAATAAATTTAGGGGAGAGGTACTCTTATCAGTTTCATCAACAAGAACCTGCTGTTCCCCAACACCCAATTCAGTACCTTGGATAAGTACTTTCAAGAATGTATCCAAGGTAATGAACCATATCCTCCAAATAGATTCAGCACTGTGGATAGTTCCTTTAATGGTTAGACAAAACTTCAGGGTGGACATGGAGCCTCCAACCCCCACTGCAAGCCAACTAATGTCATGGGGTCTACAGCATGGTGGTCATTATTGCTAGGATGTTTATTTCTGTTTTCTCATGGACTAACCCTATGGAAGTACTACTCACTTCTACCGACTGTATTCTCAAGGCACCTAACAAATAATCAAGATAACAAGGCAGGAATCAGACAAGTGTGTTACATGGACCTAAAGTAAATGATATAGATATCTGTGAAAATAAATACTTGGACAATGTCTTCGGAGTGCTGCAATGGAGGGTCTCAGTGAAAGGGCAGAAGAACCACAATGCTGTTCAGACAGTTATAATCCCTGCCTTCTACTTGCATCGGAAAATGAATTATTTGGATTTGCCCCTACTGCATGTTATCTGTGTGGTTGAGTTCCTACTGCATGCTTTGTGTGTAGGCATTGTGGAATAGAAACATAAATAGTGGTTCTCCTTTAGGAATTCCATAATATAGTTGTAGTGGAAGAGTATATGTTGTTTCTATTTCATTTGGGACTTCATGAGTCAAGTAATTATTATAATTTTACAGTATATTATAGAAGTATATCATATCATAATATACATATTATATACATATTATAATATATAGGAAGCCACTGTCAGGTCAGAATATGGGGAAACAGAATAATTTCCAACTGACAAAGGGATTGGTCAAGACTACATTTTATCATGCTATCTGTTTAAGACATCAAAATAGTTAAAGATTTTCTATACCTTGGATCAGTCATAAATCAAAATAAAGGCTGTAACCAAGAAATTAGAAGAAGACAAAGACTTGGAAGGGAAGCTGTGAAAGAACTAGATAAATCCTCAAATTTAAAGATACATAATTCAATATCAAAGTCAGACTCAGCTACAGTATTTCCCATTTCCACGTATGATTGTAAAAGCTGGACAGTGAAGAAGTATGACGGGGGTAAAAATCAGCTCATTTGAAAAGTGGTGCTGGAGAAGAGTTCTACAGATCCCATGGATAGCCAAAGTAACCAATAGATGGGTTTTAGAGCAAATGAAGCCAGAACTCTCCCTAGAAGCCAAAATGACAAATGACTCATTAGAAAATAAAATAATGCATGGTAAAGGAAGGAATAATAATGCATTAGGAAAAGAGGAAGACCACATTAAAGGTAGATATAGACTTTATCAGTGAAGCCACTGTCCCAAATGTACAAGGCCTGAGCAGTTGTTGATTACTAAGTAGGAGTAGACCTTTCCTCTTCAGTTTTTTATTTCAACACTTACACTAAGGTCAGTAACAGTAGTAGGGACCAATTTTTGTTCCCATGTCCTCCATTGGGCTACAGAACTATGTTTTCAACTGAAAATTGCCCCAAAAATGTAACCTGGAACTGACCAGGAGGAAGGAAATTATAAGATCATCCTGTGGCTAGTTGAAGATATTAAAATCAAAAAAGAGTTAATCTTGCTGACAATTTAAACTAGCAATGACAGGGATTGGCAGAGCCGCTGCACAGGCTGCAATGAAAATCTAGTAGCACACCTAAAATGGTAGACCATGCTATATCAAAAAATATATCCAGAGATTTTTCCGTATAGCTCATATTTGAATTCATCAATTACAACATAAAAATATCTCCTTTTATTGTTTTTTTTAAAGTCACAGGATATAAAATAAGATTACTTAAAACAACTGCTTTTTACACACCGAAAGTTCCTATAACAGTTGCCCAATTACACAACATTCAACTTTGCTGACTACTTTGAAAAACCATTTATAACCATTATAGGAACCTGAAAGGGAGTGCTGCATTCACTACTGTATAGGAATAGGAAATCACAAATATAATGCTTACATATATAATCACAAATATAATACCTATATCTAGTTGGAAATATACAACCTTTTCTAACAGAATTGTAAAAGTCATATACCAATCCAAGAGTGTTTCTATATCAGCCCAATATTGTTCCATTAAAACACTAAACTACACTACACTACACTACTTAGGAAATACTATTTAGTGAGAAACATATGGGTTCAGTTCCCTGTAGACATTTGTGCCATTTAACTTTCATAGTGCATATAAAGCAGATACCACTGAAACCAAAACAGAATTATCTTGTCTTTCTAAACCTTTCTCTTTACTGTAATCCTAGTAAATATTTGTTGTCTGGGACGAGAATAATAGGCTACAACAATGGAATTGGATCTTGGAATTACAGTTTAACACAGATGAAGGGATTCTTTAAAATCTGTTGATATTTGACTTGAAAATCGCGAATGCCCTCCCCTTTTAGCGTTATACAAGTTGGACACTAAGAATATTCTTGGCCTAAGGTAGTGATAGCAAATAAGAAGGACACTTCCAATTGATAATGTTACATTGGTTTCATTACTCCTCAGTCCTCACATAACTGATGTTCCTTTTTGAAAGAGACTGTAAAATCTGTGGATAGTGATCCAGGACAGGAACTATCCATACTGTTGATTGCTTTCAAATTTCATTCAGATTTAGATGACTAGATAGCATGACGTTAGCCAGTTGTTTCTGTCCCTTGGCTAAATCCAATGTTAGTTTTCCTTAGAGCATACTCACTGAAATGAATGAGACTTGACAGTCACAACTTATCTTAAGTACCATTCACTTAAATGGATTTGCCCCCAGTAGTACTAATGTTTGGATGTAGTCCACTAGCCATATAGAAAAGCTTATCTGGATGAGCCTGACATTTTTAGGTTTCTTGCATTTCTCGGTATTTGAGATATTTAATCATAATTCCTGGTTTCAAATGCTGTTGTTGCACTGGCTCCATATGTCCTCATCTTAGCTATCAAAGGGCCTTTGCAGACTGCCAGAAATAGTGCAAATTGAATCCACTTTAACTGCCCTAGCTCAGTGCTAAGGAATCATGGGAATTGTATTTTTTTCTGAGACATTGAGCCTTCTTTGTCAGAGAGCTCAGGTGCTACAATAAACTACAGTTCCCATGATTCTCTAGCACTGAGTCAAGGCAGTTAAAGTGGACTCAATTTGCACTATTTCTGGCAGTCTGCAAAGGCCCAAAGTGAAATTTCCTCTTTTGTTTCATCTTCTGAATTGTGATCACTGAGGGATATTTCACACAACACTAACTGAAAACATTCTATGTTTGTTACATGTTTTAGCAGGGAACCTCTTGGTGTGTGAAGCTGTTACACATATTTAATTCAGTGCATGTACATTACGCATATATGGCACTGATGAGTGTAACTACTTCAGGCAAAAATGTATGAATATATTAAGTGTTCTGAACACATCTGTCTTTGTTTTGTATCTTTCACAGCCAGATGTCCTACATATTTGTCATATATCCTGCTGTGCATCATTCTAACATTCATTAGTTAAAGAGGAATCATAATTATTTCTACTGTATTTATTATATATGGTATCTGGTACAGCCCAAGCTAACAGCAGCTTAGGGTCAGTATATCAAGCTGCTACTGCCCAATGATAAGACAAATATTTTTCCCTGAACTTTCCCATTTTTCTGATTATGGTCATTTCCTTTGCAATGTTCTAGAGGCTAGAATTTGAGCTGGTAAATATAGTTGTTTCCAAGGACATGAGGGCTTACAAGTTAAACAGATGGGGGAAAAGATGTCTGCAGGGCGATAAAAAATTCTAATTAAAATGGGAGCAAGGAAGCTGGCTGAAAATACTGAATAGCCTAACACCTCCAAATATTAATTTAGATATCAACAGATCAAAGTTACAAATTATCAGCTATAAGGGAATGTTGAATTTTGTATTTTGAAAAATTAAATTGCATATAGAATATCAAATACTGTTGAAAGTAAATTCTGATCCAATATAACAATTAGATATTTTTTTGCTATCAATAGGAATAGAAAATGATCGATAACTCTCTGCTATGAAACATTTTTAGATGTACAAAAAGTGCAACATTCATGCTTTTATACCCACCCACTCCCCAGCTGCAAAACTGCACTCAGTTCACTGAAATAGTGACTTTGGCAGCTATTCAAAACTCAGTGGCTCCAGCTGCATGCTGTTTTGACTGCATTTGGCTGGGCTCTTTCTGAGAACCTGAGGGCCTTTGCAGACTGCCAGAATTAATGCAGATTGAGGCCACTTTAATTGTCCTGGCTCAGTGCTAGGGAATCATGGGAACTGTAGTTTATTGTGGCACCAGAGCTTTCTGACAGAGATGGCTCAATGTCCCAGAAAAAAAAATACAATTCCCATGATTCCTTAGCACTGAGCCAGGACAGTTAAAGTGACCTCAAGTTGCATTGTTTCTGGAAGTCTGTAAAGGCCCTGACTGAAATGGTGCTCACTTGTGCAATCTCTGGGCTTTCTAGGCATTTCTCTGGTGCCCTCTACACACTGAGCAAGAGGCAACCACCATCCCCTAGACCAGGGGTAGGCAACCTTTCCCCTTTAAGGGCCGAGGGATTTCAGCTCCCAGAAGGCTCAGCCATGTTGGCCAATAGTCCCATGTTGGCCAATAGCTCCTGGGATTCTGGGAGCTGAAGTCCCTCCGCCCTTAAAGGGGAAAGGTTGCCTACCCCTGCCCTAGAACAAGTTCCTCTGTTGTGTGACAGAATACACACTGTGCAAGTATCCATACTGTAGACTTATTTTAGTGTATCAGCCATTCTTCTACAAATTATACTTCTGGCCTAATCCTCACTGACTGTAAATTAAATCCAGGCTGTACTAGTTCAAATTGCAGGTGTGGGTTAGATGGTTGAATGGTCCCCATAACATGCCAACAAAACATGTGTAGGTTTTCCTTGTGTCAACCCATAACATGCCAACCCACACCATACCACTCCAGAACTCCTCTTCTTGACTTTTAGATTTCTACATGCATAGAGGAGGAGGATTTGTATACAGCAGGGATAGTCCATCATCTGAGACACACCTGCAATCTAAATCCTTCAGCTCAGACACAAGTTTAGCATCTCTGTGGCAAATAAGCCCCTAGGGGGATGTTACAGACAATTCTCAGGATTCTTTGGGAGGAAGGCATGGATGTTAAATAAGTAAAAAGCAAATCTATGTTTGTAATAGAGGCATATGAGCTGTGCTGTTCCTAGAGCCTGGTATGTTTCACATACTTGGTTCGTTTCCTGCCTTGTTCCTTACTTCTGAACTGATTCCCTTAATTCCATTAAGCCCTTAAGAGATAGCCCTTAATTCCCCCTTGACTTACTTTGTTAATTTGGAATGAAGGTGCAAAGGCAGGTTTGCAGTTGAACACAAGGAAAACAAAAATAATGACCACAGATGATTTACATAACTTTAAAGTAGACGAAGAAGACATTGAAATTGTTCAAGATTTCCCAAACGTTAACTCAGTCATGTATCAGACTGGAGACTGCAGTCAAGAATCAGAAGAAGACTTGGACTTGGAAAGACAACTGAGACAGAACTAGGCAAGATCCTGATGTGTAAATATATATCATTGGAAACCAAAGTTAGGCTTGTCTAGGCTATCATATTTCCCATTTCTATGTATGGTTGTGAAAACTGAACAGTGAAGAAAGCTGATAGGAAGAAAGTCAACTCATTTGAAATGTGGTGCTGGATGCCGTGGACTGCTAAAAAGCCAAATAAATGGGTCCTAGAGCAAATCAAGCCTGAACTCTCCCTAGAAACCAAGATGACTAAACTGAGATTGTTGTACTCTGGCCATATCATGAGAAAACACGACTGATCAGAAAGGACAAAAATTCTTGGTAAGACAGAAGGCAGTAGAAAAAGAGGAAGACAACATTACAGGTGGATAGACTGAATCAAGGATGGCTCTGAGTCTACAAGACAGGGCTGTTGTTGATAGGGTGATTTGGAGGTCTCTCATTCATAGGATGGCCATAAGTCTGGAAGTGTCCCTTTGTCTCATCCTGAACCTTAAGACAAAATGCCTCCACTGTGACATTATCTGGGGATGAAATGCTCTTGCATGAGCTCCCCTGTACACTCTGCAATGGTACAGCCCAAACATCCTTTGACTGTGAGAAGCTCTGTGTACTCCACCAGTGTTAGGATCTGCTGCAAATGCTCTCTTAAGTGTCATTTTCTGCCACACAAAGGAGCATTCTTGATGGCAGTTCCTCTGCTGTGGAAATGCCTTTCTTGTTCCCCCTTTAGCAAAGCCCAGGCTCCAAGTCCTTCAGGCCTAAGCAACGTCGCAAAGAAGGCAAGGACTTATGTTCATGACTATTTTATGGCACTGCATGTCATATTCCATTATTTTCAAAGTATTGCTACCCACACTGTGCTTCCCAACAATAGACAAAAATTCAAATTAACGAAACAAACCAGATCTGTTCAACTTGAGAACCTCCAACCTGAACAAAACCCACCAACCACCTTCTGTTTTTGACGCCTGCCTGTGGCTGTAAAACAAAGGAGATATCAAAAAGCTGGCAAGCTGAAATACATGGCAGGTGGACCACATTTGTCTTGGTGAGTCACATATTGTGCAGTGCTGAAATAATTACAATAATTCTTGAACTTCACTGAATTTCTTACTTCCTCTGCAACATTTTTTTTGGCTCTGTAATTTTACATTCTCATCCTCCCCCATAGAACCATAAACACATGAAAAACACATATTTGAAATTACACCCTTGAAAGCTTAAGTGCAATAGTGTAGAAATAGCCCAGGCACAAAAAGTACTGAATTCTCAGGCTGCTAATGGAGAACCTAACTCTTGAAGTACCTTCATTGTCCTAGTTCTCATTTATTCAACTACAGTGTTGAATAGGGGTCAAACAAACCTCTTGTTATGTTTGTCGCCATACATTCAACCAAAACATAGAAGGCCCTGCTTTCTGACAAGCACATGGTTGCAGGTGACATCCTGACCTCCCATCCATTGGGCAGAGCATAAGAAAAGGCTGTACATTCACAACAGCCCTTTTAAAAATATTCTAATGAATGCACAGAAGTTGGAAGCTAAGCCAGTGGCCATAGGTAAGATAAAAGATCAGCACCCAGAACCCAACTTCCCTTCACTGAGGGCAGGAAAAGGATGGCTTCTGTGAGGACAAAGGCCTATATTAATGTTTTTATTTATTTCTGGAGAAGGATTTATTGCATTTTGGATAATCAGTCACCAGAATATGGGATGTCTGGTCAAGGGTACTTGAGGGCCCATCCACAGTTAACATTGGCATCCCTACTTAAAATAGCTTTAAAAAAAAATAGGGCACAGCATGGAAAAATGGCAAAAAACAAGACTCCAGGAACATGATATTCCAACAGAACTGTTGCAATCCACATTGACAGAGTCAACTCTAACCAACATATGTCAACAGATATGGAAAACAAAACGACAGCCAACAGATTGGAAGCAATCAATATACATCCCCATCCACAAACAAGGAGACACAAGAGACTGCAGCAACTATAGGACCATAGCACTAATCTCCCATGCTCAAAAGTCTGCAACATGAGCTCTAACCATACATGGAGAGAGTAATCCCAGAGGTCCAAGCAAGGTTCAGGAAAGAAAGAGGCACCAGTGATCACACTGCAAATACAGGATGGTTAACAACAACAACAAATGGAAAAATGGAGCACTAGCTCAGGGAGCTGCAGCCATGTCACCTTTAGCCTCCCCAATGCCTAACTCCAGCACTATGCCCCTCTGATGCCAGGGCCAGAACCTGAAAAAGTAATTTCAAAGTATTATTCCCAGAATCTCCTACCCAGCATGACCATTCCTCCATTAATTATAATCAATTAATAACTGGCACCACCAGCCCTCCCACCAACCCTTCCATGCTTTGGCCTTGATGTAGCCTTGAGAAACATTCTGAGGAAATGAAGATGGCTGGGCAGCTGGAATTTTTCATCCTTTCTGTTGTCCTATTCTTACCCATCCCTCCTAGTGCTGCTTGTTGCCCATGCTCATTGACACTCTTGCCATCTCAGGGACTACTTTTGGCAGAGATGCCAGGGTGGCACAGACCAGAAGACACACTGCCCAGGGTCATTTTAAACCTTACTCCAAGCTCTGTAGATAGGCCTACCTACCAATGAAATGCAAAACCCACACCTGCATGCCTTTCAAAGAGCGTGGTTCTGTGTACCTATAACTCAAGTTGTACCTACAACCCATGTTGTGTGTGCACATATGCACACATAATAATAATAATAATAATAATAATA
>CM034706.1:128329565-128341232 GCA_020142125.1 Phrynosoma platyrhinos | reverse complement strand
TTCCTGCATGGAAGAAGGGGTTTAGACTGGATGGCCCTTGTGGTCTCTTCCAAACCTGGTATTCTACAATAGTATGATTTTAGTTAAGCAGACATTTAAAACACACTTTCAGAATTCTAAACACTTTCAGAGAAATGCTAAACTTCTTGCAGCAATAATCTATGCTTCATATTGAAATAATGTGTTCACATTGCCTCTTTACCAAAATAAATGTATTTAAAATATATATTAAAGTACCTCTGTGTAACAGAAAATAGTCCTCCTAGTGAACACTATTATTTAAAAATGTCCTTTTTCCTTTTCCTAGCCAAAGAAGCCTAGTTTCCAATGCCATTTCCCTATAAAAGATTCATGGAACCCTGGCTTGTGATAGATGTATTGAAATTAAGTTAACAACCACCACTACTACCCACTCACAACTACTCAAGTTAGCAGCCACATTATTCAGACAATATGGATATGGTAAGGCATCCCGTGCTATGGTTGGTTCTACCTTCAGTACTATGTAGGTAATACCCTAGAGGACAGAATGAGGATACAAAATGTCCACAACAATTTGGATAGCTGGCCAAAACTACCAAGGTGAATTTCAGCATGGGTAAACTGAAGATACTGCATTTAGGCAGGAAAAATGAAAAACACGAATATGGGACGGATGGCACCTAGCTTGTCAACAGTTCATGTGAAAAGGCTCTGGTTTTTTTTTAGTACACTAAACACTAAGCATGAATCAACAGGTGGTGTGGTGCCAAAAAGCCAACACAGAACTATAGTGTCCAGATCAAGGGAAGCAATAGTGCCTTTCTCTCCTGCTTTGACCAAACCTCACCTGGAACAATGTGGCCCAGTTCTGGACACCAAAGTTGAAGAAGGATATTGTCAAGCTCCAATGTGTCCAGAGTTGTTGGTAAAAGGAAAGCAAGTCCTATGATAAAGGACTTAGGGCAATTGTTCTCAAACATTATACACCTGTGACTTCCTTTGCATCTACATTTGCATTTGTACTTGTAAGCCGCCTTGATTGCCAAGGCAAAAGGTATAAGAAATAACAACAACAACAACAACAACAACAACAACAACAACAACATGTGGATTCTGCACCCCTCTGCTAAACATAGTACATGAATAAAAATATTTTGTTTGTTTAGTGTGTGTATTTTCATTCACACATTCATGTATATTCATGAATATACATGAATATATTCATGCAGCAGCATCACATCCCACGAATGGGGACAGTGATGGGATGGGTGAGGAAAAAAGCAGTGGTGGCTCAGGGTGGGCCCAGCCAGAGGCCATGATCCAGTGAGCTTCTTCACTCTCACTCTCCTCCTGCTCTTTGCCTTGTTCTTCCCCTCCAGGACAGAAAATTTATGGGAAAAGAAAGGGGAGGAGGAGGAGAAGGAAGGGATCATAGCCTCCAAGTTTGGGAGGAGGAGGAGGGGAAATCAGGGTCTCCAAGTCTCATGTACCCCTTGAGCAATTTTCACCCCCTTGGGGGTCCCACCCCACCCCACAGTTTGAGAACCACTGACTTAGGGAGCTGGGCATACTTAGTGTGCAGAAGAGAAGACTGAGGTGATGTGCTAGCTTTTAAAATATATGAAAAGATGTCATGTAGAATTCATGTAGAGCAGGACATGAAGCAACGGATTCAGTTACAAGAAAAGAGATCCCACCGAAACATTTGGAAGAATTTCCTGACAGTAAGATACGGATCACCACTGCCATAGGGCTATTTGCTAAATATAACATAATTATGCAAGATAAAGAAATTTAAAATCAAAAGACTGAAAAGCTAATTTCGTCATACTACAAACATTTTGAAATTGGTTTCTGTTACAACAAAACTAAACAATCTAATTTGCCGATGAAACACATCTGGGAGAATGATGCCTTATATTAAATTCAAGATTGCATTATAAGATCTGACCAACAGAGGGCAGACAAAACCAACCTATAGTCCTCAGGAAACTTGTAATAGAATGGTTTCCCTGTTCACCAGTGAAAAAGGAAAGAAAAGAAAAGCAACCAGGAATAGATCCCTAATTCTGCTCACATAAACGAAAGTTCAAGATTACCATTTTCTAGTAATACTAGTAAGTTTTCCAGAGTTTGGAAATATTCATGCCATATACATGCAGAAGCTTATATTATGTGCTGTAAAAATGTCAACTTTCATTTATCCATCAGTTTAAAAATGAAATCTATTAATTTAGTGGTTTCAAAATATAGATGAAGTTTGGATGTCATTACCACAATGTCCTCCTTCTCCTCCTCTTTTCATTCCGTGCAAGCAAGCAAACAAGCAAGCAAACAATTTATAACAACTTTGCAGTTTTAATTCTCTTAGCAGAAAAACAAAAGCTAGGTCTTAAACTATACCATGGTTCTCACCTGAGCACTGCCATCACAGCTGAGATTTTCACCCAAAGACTCATTTCCAATTCCAGAATCATCGGTAGTAATGGGGTTGTCTGTAGTTACCAACTGGTTTGGTTTCAGAAAAGCAAACTCATTTGGATGTGACTTGGAGGCTAAGAAAACTTCATAGGAATATGGCAGTGGCAATGTCCCATTACTGTAATTGCAAGAAAATTTGTGTCCCAGGCTAGAGTATAATTCAGTATGGTAGGACCCCAACACTGTTTGGCTTCTCTGTCTCCAACATTTCAGTATTAAAACAACTATGGTAGTAAAAAGGAAAAGAAATGAGACTAAAACTAAGGCTATTATCAAAATGACATTCATACCAGACTGATATTCTGAGTCATCAGATAGTTTGCTTATCTCTGGAAGTGCCTCTTGGAAGTTCTCAGCAAACACCAGATTCAGAGTTACAGTAGCTGAAAGAGGAGGACTTCCATTATCCTTCACTAAAATGGCCAGCTTTTGCTTCATAGCATCTTTTTCTGTAAAGGCCCGTGCTATCTTGACTTCTCCAGTATGAAGCCCAATGGTAAAAAGTGTTGGCTCAACAGTCTGCAGCTGCTGATAGGACAACCAGGCATTGTGTCCCGCATCAGCATCCACTGCCACTACTTTGGTCACCAAATAACCTAACTCAGAAAACCGAGGCACCATCTCAAATAATATTGAACCATCAGCGTCTGGTAGAGGATACAGGATCCGAGGATTGTTATCATTCTGATCCAAAATGAACACCTTCATTGTGACATTGCTGCTAAGAGAAGGGAGCCCATCGTCCTGGGCTTTCACTTGAATCTGGAACTCCCTGAATTGCTCATAATCAAAAGAGCGCTGTGCATAGATTGTCCCAGTCTCAGAATTAATAGAGACAAAAGAGGAGAGAGGCAGCTCCTCAATGTTGCTGTTGAGGATGGAATAAGTGATCCGTGCATTACGGTCCAGATCTGGATCAGAGGCTTTTATTGTGAAAATGGAAGCTCCTGAGGGATTATTTTCTGGCACAAAGACATGGTAGGTTGATTCTTCAAAAGTTGGAGAATTGTCGTTGACATCCGAAATGTGCACTATGATGTTTTTGTGTGTGGAAAGAGGAGGGGTGCCTTTGTCAGTGGCTGTGATTGTGATATTATATTCTGAGTCTTTTTCTCTGTCCAGAAGACCATCTGTGAGGAGTTTGTAGTAACTGTTAGATGAGGACAGAATTTTAAAAGGCAAATTACTTTGTACATAGCAAACAGTCTTCCCACTTTCTCCATCATCTCTATCAGCCACGTTAATCAAAGCAATTACAGTTCCTGGGACAGAGTCCTCAGGAATGGGACTAAATACAGATGTTAGCAAAATCTCTGGAGCATTGTCATTCTCATCAAGAACATCAATCTCAACTTTGCAGTGTGCCAATAGTCCACCACCATCCTTGGCCTCCACTAACATCATATAACTTGTGGATTCTTCAAAGTCCAAAGCTTCGCTAACTGAAATAATCCCACTTTCTGGATCCAGGTTAAATTTCAGGCTGGCTTTAGTAGGGATATTACTAAAACTGTAGCTGATCTGTCCATAAGAGCCATCATCAGCATCAGTGGCTTTCACTTGTGTTACCAAAGATCCTTTGGATATGGTTTCCTTTAGGCTGGACCTGTAGACTTCCTGAGTGAAAATGGGTGGGTTGTCATTGGCATCAGTAATATTAATCCATATTTGGGCTGTTCCAGTTTTAAATGGTTCACCGCCATCCAGGCCTGTAAGGATTAAATGGAGGCTATGCTCACTTTCCCGGTCCAGTAATTTTCTTTGTATTAAAATTGGGTATTTATTTCCATCTGGACTTTCTTTAACATCCAAGGTGAAGTACTGATTAGGACTCAGCTGGTAATCCTGAAGTGAATTTACCCCAACATCAGGATCTTCAGCACTTCCAAGAGGAAATGTGGCTCCAATTGGACTGGATTCACTTATTTCCAGCCTGATATCATCTTTTAAAAATTGAGGTGCATTATCATTAATATCTTCTATGGTGACACTTATATGGAAAACATTCAGAGGGTTTTCAACCACCATTTCAAAATTAAGGACACAATGTGGAGATTTCCCACATATCTCTTCTCGATCTATTCTGTCTCTTACATAGAAATCTCCATGTTCCCCATTCACAGCAAAGAATTGTGCATTGGATGTAGAGACAAGACGCAGCTTCCTCTTTGCCAACTCTCTCTTGTTTAGACCCAAATCCTTAGCAAGAGTCCCCACAAGAGAGCCCTTCTCCCTTTCCTCAGGAACTGAATAGGAAACCTCTTCTGAAAATGCCAGGCAGAACAAAGAGATTAACAAGGAAAGCCGTACTTGCCGCCCAAATGGCTGGCTGCTCCATCTCCACATGATCTTCATTTCCTCGGCTGCTTTGTTTGCATCCTTTATTTCTTGCTGATTCGTGTTTTCAAGTTTCTTTCATGCTGGAAAAAGTTGTTATCAGGAACAGGCATCACTCTTGGATGCTCTTTTAATGGGGATAACTCAGGTTTTGATTGGGTGCTCTTCTCTTGTTCCTCTATTCTATCTCCTATCAGATTTGGAGAACTTAATTCTGTAATTGTGGCATGATCACAGGAAAAGTGAATAGATCCCTTCTTTCTCTCCTTCTCCCACATTGGCCAACAGCGGCACTCTGAGTCTCAGCAGGAAAACTGCATCTACTGGATCAAAATCTTAATAGAGCTCTAGTGGCTGAGCAGCAATGTTTTACACAACATGGATGCAATGTGTATATAGAGCTATTCTTTCAAGTGTTTGCATTGATGTTTTAATTGAAGGAAGAGATAAATACTTTAAAGTAAATATGTATTTATAGGAGTGGGTAATGAATGTAGGAAACATTCTCAAATATATGTTGACTATGGAATCAATATATATATTTCTTTAATTATCACTGGATTCTTTACCATGACCTTTCTGGACAAAGTTCTTGAGACACAGGCATAACACATGAATAAGAGGATGTCTGTAGTACCCCATCACAAAACTTGAGATGGCAAGATGGTAAAATTACTGGAAAAAAGAGAGCGTGCACACTAAAGGTAATTTTCATTCTGACATCTCTTCCATCAAATCCCCAACCTCTTTTTAAGATTGGAGGGAGCAAATGTGGTGTTCTGGGGATGGGGCATTATGAAGACTTTCAATATGAGAAACAATCATAATCACGGGGCATATGTTTGAAGGATTTTGCTTTTTTAAAAGAATTTCTGAATCCACATGACTTGATTTCTCAGGATCTTGCATGTGATTACTCTGCAGTACATTAATCAGTTTTTTTTAAATAGCCTTGAAAGTTATTTTGTGTTCATAGGCTGAGGATAGGGAACAGGTTCACATAAGCAAAATATCAGCAAAAGGTTTGTTTACAGAATTATGATTTGAAATATATTATTAAAATATATGTACAACTGAACTAAATGTTCTTAAAGTATCTCCATTAAATCTTCATTCTCAGGATTTATAAGCCTAATTTCTTTGAAAGTGAACAATATTTCTTTCCCTAAATACTCCCCGCTCAAATATATACTTGAGTTAGATCTTTATTTTCAGTCATTTTTGGTGTATGTGTGTGTGTCTTTTCTTGGTTTGTCACAAATTACTTTGATTATGATTTATTGCTGCACATTGGACATTCTCAGTGGAATAATATTTACAAAGAGTAGTTTAGGTGTGAAACCAATTTCTCAAATTATTCACTATAACCCCAGTACAAATGTGGTTAAGTTATGTAGCTTGGATTGTTTGTGCACAGTTAAGACAGAAAATCTGTAGTGAGAAAAAAGGAACAAGTGAGCATGGAACTCAGACCTCACTCCACCATTT
This sequence comes from Phrynosoma platyrhinos, assembly GCA_020142125.1. Lineage (NCBI taxonomy): Eukaryota > Metazoa > Chordata > Lepidosauria > Squamata > Phrynosomatidae > Phrynosoma > Phrynosoma platyrhinos. The sequence goes on along the minus strand of CM034706.1, from coordinate 128,334,944 downwards.
CATCTGCTTTTTGACATGATAGAAGAATTTCTGAGAGCTAGACTAGAAAAAAGTCCTGCATTCAACATACATTCGTCCACATAGTTCTTCATCCCTCCAAGATAGGAACATAATCTTCATCCACTGTCACCACTTTAGTGAGCAGTTAACAGGAGTGATGGGTCATCTCTACCCCAGTAGAGCCATCAGCCTACATGATTTCTTAGAATAATCAAAATTACATATCTGACTTAAGCGAACAGAACAAGTTATTGCGGAGTTCTATTCCCAGTTTGCATCACTGCCATTTTTGAGAAGACACAGGTTCCTCTTCCACTGTTCCTCATGAGGTACGAGTCACTAGATAATTGTAGGAAGAGGGAGGGTTGTCATACCTCAAATTTGATGATGGATAATGGTAGATGAAAAAGGTTGTGCAGTTCACTGATTTCTGACTCTGATGGTAATGGAGTATGAAACCATGTTCATCCTATCAAGGCCTCCATTAGCAACATATTATTATAATCAGGTGAGTCCATCAGTTGGAAGGAATGGTTGCTGAGAACTGACCACATGGTTTCCCAACTGTCTCCTGAATCTTGGTCCTTCACATTTTAAGAGGTCTCTACCTCATCCTTTCAGAGAGTTATCTGACAGTGAAGCAATAAGAAAAGCTGTGGCTAATTCAGGATCATGTTCACACACATCAGTAACAGCAATGACCATTTTTGATATTTCAGATACTTATGTCAAACATGCTATCTTAATTTTGGATTTCATTTCCACTCTACATAGACTTCTCATAGTTTTCCATCAAAGTTATTGCTTCTCTGGTTGAACGCAGATGAAATATTTGGGATACTTTCTGAATCTGAATAGTTTAATATTCTGAATAGAATAATATTCTGAATAGTTCTTTTGCCCAAGTCAGTAGCTTTTATTATAGCAGCAGCTTCATTTATATACCACTTCATACCACACTATGCAGTCTCTAAGCGGTTTACAACTATAAGCACTCAGGATCTTATAGGTCTAGTTTTGATAGTTTATTATATAAGGAAGCTTGTATACCCCCCCCCAGTTCATTATCATATATATCAAGAACTGCAATTTGAATGTTTGTACTTCTGGAATTCCCTAGAACCTTTGGCGTATGTTGTCAGTATCAGATGGTCAGCAGTTTCATATTCATGGTTGAAAGATTTGTAGCATTAATACAGTTGGTCCTCCATATCAATGGATTCTGCATCCATAGATTTCACCAGCCATGGCTTGAAAATATTCCAAAAATGCCAAAAAGCAAACCTTGATTTTGCCATTTTATAGAAGGAACATCATTTTACTATGCCCTTGGATACAATGGGACTTGAGCATCCAGAATTTTGGTATCCACTGTATAGCATACTCAGGGAAAAATAACTATTTTTCTTGTCTTTGTAGTCTTGGATAGCATTGGTTCCCAAGTCAAGACCTTGTGCCTCATAGGCAATGAATCCATTACTTTAGTCCTAGTGATTTTTAATTTGAGCTCCTCTAAGATGGTTCTTTCTACTCCATATATATTAATTGAGTTTTCATCTATACTCTTAAAATTTATAATACACTTCTTTGCTTGGCCATAGATCTCCTCACTGCCCATTCTGTGGTGTGAAAATGTTTCATTTTGAAATTCAAAGGAGACTCTGAGACCTACCTTAGGAAATAGTGTGCACACTTCTCTATAAAAGGTCTTATATACCAAGTCCCATCACTTCTGCAGTGTTGTCCATGAGAAATCTTTTATGTTTGTCCTGAGTAACTGAATACTAAATATATCCAGAAAGAGCTTCTCAACCCCCTAAAACCCAAACCATCATGAAGCAAAAACTTTCCTGTTCCTTTTTTAGAGCTGTTCTTAGGGCCTTTACAGACTGCCAGAAATAGTGCAACTTGAGGCCACTTTAACTGTCCTGGCTCAGTGCTAGGGAATCATGGGAAGTGTATTTTTTTTCTGGGACATTGAGTCTTCTCTGTCAGAGAGCTCTGGTGCCACAATAAACTATAGTTCCCATGATTCCTTAGTCAGGACAGTTAAAGTGGCCTCAAGCTGCACTATTTCTAGCAGTCTGTAAAGGCCCTTAGTCTTTCATTGCTTATGATGTAAAGAAACAGTCTCTAGTCTGTGTCACAGATTTCTTTCTTTTTCTTTATTCTTTGCTGCATTTCAGTTGCATGAAGAGATAAACAACATAATCTTTTACTAGACTGAGTGATTTTGTTTCTTAGCTTGCTAAATTTCAAGCTGCTTTACTGTTGTAAGAGCACTGGAACTAGGTGGGATGGATCTCTGTGCCTGATTAGTGAACAGTAGCACTTAGAACCTCAGTCAATTCACTGCACAGGCAAGAAGTTTAGATTTTACAGTTGTGATTTAATTTGATTCATTTGCTACTTCAAATTCAACATAAATTTAATATGAGTATGACTTCAAGTTCCAGCAGCTGGACATATAGATGGAAAAATACACACAGATGTTGTGCAATACAGTTTTTGTCATATTAAGTACTGCAGGGATAAGCAGTTTTTCAAATAGTTTATGAATGATATATAACTACTTTCTTCATGGACCATATTATGAGGCAAAATCTATTATTTCAGTTTTTCTTAATGTTTCCATTTACAGTTCATATGTCTAAGTATTTTCTTGTCACATATTGGCAAAAAATTATCAATGGGTGACAAGAAACTCTAAACTATGCAAGTGCAATCCTCTAGTGATCTTATAAACTTTTTTTGAGTCTATAGATCTTTGTCTTCATGTTCCATTTTGTATCATTTCGGCAGAAATAAGCATGTAATGCTCTTCTTTTCAGCATTTCCCCTTCCAATTATTCTGAATTCCAACTCCTACAAACTCCAGTCACCATGGATAATGGTAAAGACTAAAACATCTGGAGAACCAAAGGTTGAAAGCCACTTCCTCTTAGAGGAATGCAACTCCACCTCTTATCACCCATGTCTGTGAAAGAGTCAGTTTTACTTTCTACACAGAGTTGTTGCATCAGTTCTGGACTGCATGCAATAAAAGTACGCAAGACTGAGAAAACAAAATATTCCACTTCCAACATGGAAGTTGGATTCGAGGCCTATATTTTATAGGGATGAAGGAATGGATATTGCTTAGAGATATAAGACTCTTGGAACTTGAAGGCCATAATTTGAGATTTGGTTGGCATAATTATTTTTGGTATGATAAAGTTAAGGTATGTGCTGAAATTTAAAGTGAATGTATTAGAAAGGTGCTCCTATGAGTTTGCTATACATATGAACAGATCCTTTAGATAACATTAGTCACCCCACTGTAGGAAGCCTTTTATAAAGAAAAGAATGGATTAAAAATTGGAGATGATTGCTTTATGATTATATTTTGTAACGTGACCAAGACAGTTGGAAATTTAAATCAAGAGAGACTGTTCTTATGGAAAGCAAAGCTCTTATTTTGTTTCCTTATGTGCAACTTAAGGACAGATATAATCAACACAAGAGAAATGCAGTTATAGAGGTTAGAGAAAGTGAGTTTTAGAGTTGTGTAAAGGTGATGACCATGTAAATAAATAAATAAAAGGTACAAAAGACTTCTGAAATTGGAGACAAATGAGACTGTAAAAGAGTGCATTATTAGGTGGGCCCAAAATTTTAGGCATAATGTTCATATAAATGTATGGGGGAAAATGTGGTCTAAAGATATAAACTTTACATCATACATATTTAAAAGAATACCTATACGTGATGATGTGTATAGATGGTGTTTAACTCCAAATAAGCTGTCAGAAATGTCCCAGAATTTTCAAATCAATGTTGGGGATGTCAAGATAAGAAGGGCTCCTTTTTTCATATGTGGACTTGTAAGAAGGCAAAAAGACACTGGTCTAAGAGTTATAGGTAAATAAAAACAAAATTAAAAGTAGATTTTGTAATGTTAACAGAAATATTTTGTTGGATATTATGGATAAAGAACTGGAGAGCAAATATGATTATTTCTTTAATATATGACAACAGCAGCAAGAATATTGTTTGCTCAAACCTGGAAATGGACTAGACTACCATCGATGGAAGAATGGCCTGTTAATTAATGTGGGTTCTAAAGGATAAGCCAATTGAAAACATTTTGAAAAATTGGAAACGGTTTATGGAATTTTTGAGCTATAAGAAATCTAATTCTGTAATAATTTGTGATTATGGTACAACTAGGATTATCTAGTTGCATGTGTAATGGCAGAGCAACATTCTTCCCCTTACTCATTAGAGTCAGGATGGTGTGTGTGTCAGAACCTCTCTTAAAGACTTAGTGCTTATACCTATTTTACAGGCATCCAATGAGCATTTCTAAATTTATGTAATTAAGAACTTTGAAAACAACAGTATCTTTCACTATTGTTGCAATGACAGTTCATGAATAAAAATCTGTAGAAAATTATTCAGTGATCCGAGAATATGTTGAGAAGTTATTGACTCAGACAAGCCTTTTTGCAGGTATAGTTACATAAAGAAGAATAAAGATATGGGAAAACAACTACCACAAGCACCTAACTATTAATGGTTGTTAGGACTGATCTTGATTTAGCAAGAACACCCTACAGCAAGGTACAGAATGTGTAAAATAGAAAGTACTTCTGGTTTCATGGGAAAGTATTTTTCTTTCCCTAATGAATCACTATAGCCAGCTTCCACATTTCTAACATATTCTCTAACATATTTTGAGTTCTTTATTCCTCTCTGTAACATATATGGCATATCTATAGTACAGCGCACAAATTAATTTCCCAAAATACAGTACAGAGACTTTAAAAAATGCACACTCCATCCTGCTCCATCCTGAAGCATCAGTTTACATATACTTCTGGCAGACAATGTACAAGATTTCTCTCATTACCACTAAATAGTCTAAATACACAAGCAGATGTCTGGGGCAAGTTAGCACAAAGGTTTCCCCACATTACTGTAACCCCTGGCTCACTTATGAGGTATGTGATGCAAAGCCAAAATTGTTCTGCTTACACTAATTCCCTCCTTATATTCCAGATTTCTTCATTTGTTATTGTTGCTGTCCAAGTCATTCTTGACTTATGGCAATCCTAAGACTAACCTATCATAGGATTTTCTTGGCAAGTTTCTTCAGAGGGGATTTGCCATTGTCATCCTCTGAGGCTGAGAGAGTGTGAGTTGCTCAAGGTCACCCAATGGTTTTTAAAGAATCATAGAATCATAGAGTTGGAAGAGACCACAAGGGCCTTCCAGTCCAACCCTTGCCATGCAGGACCTCCCAATCAAAGGATACACGACCAATGGCCGTCCAGCCTCTGTTTAAAGACTTCCAAAGAAAGAGACTCCACCAAAGAAGGAGAGAGTGTGTTCAACTGT
>CM034706.1:128302590-128328276 GCA_020142125.1 Phrynosoma platyrhinos | reverse complement strand
GTCAGTGGCAATGATTGTGATGTTATACTCTGACTTTCTCTCTCTGTCCAGGGGACCATCTGTGAGGAGCTTGTAGTAATTGTTAGAGGAGGATAACATTTTAAAGGGCCAGTTACCTTGTAAGGAACATGTAATTTTCCCATTTTCTCCAGAATCTTTGTCTTTTGCATTGACAAGAGCAATCACTGTGCCAGGAACAGCATCTTCAGGAATTGGGCTAGACAAGGAAGCAACAGTCATCTCAGGGGCATTGTCATTCTCATCCAGTATCTTGACATCAATCTTGCAGTGGGCCACTAATCCCCCTCCATCTCTTGCTTCTACCGCCATAGTGTATTTCTCTGTTTCCTCAAAATCAAGATTTTCCTTAATGGTAATTTTTCCACTGTGCGGTTCTAGCCTGAATTTCTTTTGGGCATTTGTTGGGATGCTACTGAAATAATATTCAATTTGAGCATTTATACCATCATCTTTATCTGAGGCTGCAACCTGGAGCAGAAGGGACCCAACAGGAGCACTTTCTTGCATACTGACCTTATAAATATCTTGCATGAAGATGGGTGGGTTGTCATTGGCATCAGTAACATTAATCCAAATCTGAGCAGTCCCAGTTTTTTTTGGTTCACCCCCATCGAGGGCTGTAAGGATCAACTGGAGGGAGTGCTCACTTTCCCGATCAAGTGGTTTCTGTAGCACCAGTTCTGCATATTTATGTCCATCCTGACTATCTTTAACCTCCAGTATGAAAAACTGATTTGAACTTAATTCGTAATTCTGGAGTGAGTTCTTTCCTATATCAGGATCCTCTGCTCTCCCAATAAAAAATGTGGCCCCTGGTAATGTGGATTCAATTATTTCAAGCCTGATATTGTTCTTTAAGAATTGTGGAGCATTATCATTAATGTCCTGGATTGCTACACTTATATGGAAAATATTTAAAGGATTTTCAACCACAGCTTCAAAATGAGTGAGGCAGTGTGTACTCTCCCCACATATTTCTTCACGATCTATTCTGTCATTTGCATATAAATTTCCATTTTCTCCATTGATAGTGAAATATGTTTTACCTTCAGAAATGATGTGCAGGTTTCTGTTCCTCAATTCTCTGACACTGAGTCCCAAATCCTTGGCAAGATTTCCCACAAAAGATCCCTTTGCCATCTCTTCAGGGATGGAATAATGAATTGGCTCTGAGACAGCCCAGCAGAAACAACACAGTAAGAAGAGAAGTAAATTGTGCCTTCTGAATGGTTTAACAATTTCCATCTCTGCCTTCATTTTCCTGCTTGCTTAGGTAAGCAGATGAGGTTAAATTTTCAGAAGAAACCAGCAATCTAGAATTCTTTCTTCCCACTTAGTTTTCCTGTATCACACTGCTTTCTTCTTTTTAGCAACAGCAAGCACACTGTTTCACTGATCTGCAGCTGATGTGGAGCACTCCAACAGCAGGGAGCATCAGTGGATCCCTAGTTCCTCTCTCATTTCCTCATTGGCCAACAGCGGCACTGTGAGACGCAACTAGAGAACTGCAAGAAACTGGCTCTGTCAATTAACTGAAGGCATTGCCTCTGTCATCCTCTATTTTTTCCCCCCTGTATATCTGAGTATGAAATATTTTCTTATGAAGCATGTTAAAATTTCTACCTTACACTTAACAACATAATGTTTTCAATATAAGTCCCAGATGGATGTTAGAAGCAACTGGAGGATTATTACAATAGTGACTGAGTCCTTTCTTTTCTTAATGCTCTTGCTTTGAAATGTCCCCAAAATATCTCCCATGTACAATTTTCTCATAGAAAAATAATTTGGAAGATACAGTATTTTGTTTTGACTTAATTTCTGAAGATACTGTTCACTTCCTTACATTTTCACTTTTAAATAATTCTGTACTTAAAAAACTATATATAAAATAGTGTATGTATATAACTTTCTTGGCAATGTAAGTACCTTGTATATAGTATTTTGTTTTGACTAAATTTCTGAAGACACTGTTCACTTCCTTACATTTTCACTTTTAAATAATTCTTTACTTAAAAAAACTATATATAAAATAGTGTATGTATATAACTTTCTTGGCAATGTAACTACCTTATATATACGGTAGTATTTTGTTTTGACTTAATTTCTGAAGACACTGTTCTCTTCCTTACCTTTTCACTTTTAAATGATTCTTTACTTTAAAAACCTATATATAAAAGAGTGTATATAACTTTCTTAGCAATGTAAGTACTCAGTTTTAAATGAATAACTAGTAATGGGCAATATCCCTCAAAAGCTGTATATTCTTTCATATCAGCTATCCACAGCAATGATACAATAAGTTTTCAAAACAAGAAACGAAACTGGATACTAACAGGTATCCAGCTAAGTAAAGACACATACAGCATACCAGAGGATACCAATTTGTCAGAAATTAAAGTATTTCCTTCACATTAGTGAATCTTCTTTCAGTCTAAGTACAAAGCTTGGATGTGGGGTCTAAATCATAAACATAAACATACAGCTTTGAATTCTCTAAGCAATGCCCTAACAAGAATTTGATTTAGAATAAAATTCGAACGTGTGAAGGGAGATATGGACTTTATGTCATAAGTCCACTGACTGGACTATGTATAGGAAATTGCTCTTCTTACAGCCATGATCAGTGAAAATCATGACAGAGTAAGGAAAGCTAGTGGTCCATCAATACCCATGAACTGTGAAACTGTTTCCTCAAAGTTTTTCTATATATGACATCGAAGTGCAGATGCAAGGAGGAAAGTGAAAAGCAGGTAAGAGAAAAAAGCCCCTGCAGTCACGACATAGAAGGTGAGATCTGACTAAGGATCTGACTAAGTAAGTCTGGAATACTACCAGCCAGCACCATAGTGACTAAGGTAGCACCTCACCTTTTTCAAAGCCTCACTTGACTTTGAAAAAAGCTACCAGCCTTTGCTTGATGGTGTCTTTCTCTAGAAAGAACCAAGCTGAATTGATCTCTCCAGTGTGGAATCCTAAAGTGAAAAGCCCAGGTTCTTAGCTAGCAGGAGAGCTGGACAATCTGTCCAGGAACTGCCAATGGTACCACCACCACCTTGGTGACCTTAAACTATTTTAGGTTCTTCAGTTCTGCAGAGTGAAGGGGAAGAGGAAGGGAAAGGGGCAAAAAAAGAAAAAGAAAAAAGAGCAATTTGGTAATTCTGATCCAGGGTGAAAAAGGTCAGTGAGACATGATATTTCTCTCATGAATAAAGTGGCATTGTAATCCTGTCAATATCCCACAAAAGCAGGATGTTTTCAGGAGGAGCCCTATCCTGGGCTTTGACTGGGAATAGAATTTTGTGAAACTCTTCATAATAAAATGAGCTGAAGACATATCTGAGAGTTAGGAGGAGAAAAAGGATCTACTCTTCTGGCCATCAAGAATGGCATACATTATTGGCATTCTCTGGATAAATAATATGCTTTCAGAATGAGAGGATGGACATATGATTTTATTACCCACAGTGTAAAGACTATGACATGACCGTGAGAAAGAAAGAGGTTAGTGTCAAAAATCAGGATGGGGATAATAGTTATTGTCCCGTGTTAGTCACTGATATTGTGGGAACCCATCTCTTCACCAATACTTTTGTTGTTACTAAACTGTAATACTCAATTATTTCTTCAGTTGGAAGGGGAGAATTACAAGAATGGAACAAAATGACTTATAAATTTTCTGCTGAATCTTCATCTTTCACATTAAAAAGAAATATTTCAGTTTCTGAAGAAGAATCTTCATAGTTTGATGAGTGCAGTTATTGAGTTCTGGAACATTATTATGATCATTAATAAATAATATTGCTACAATAGATGTATTGAAGAGCTTTTCTCCATCAAGGAGCTAAATGTCAATGTCATAAAATGCAATGTCCTCATACTATCTGTATCCTGATGGAATATTTTGAAACCTATAAATTTTTAGGAATGAGTACTTCATTTCTTGGTTGATTCCTTCACCCAGGTCAGCGACTTCTAATGAAATCACAATGGTCCCAATAAAGATATTTTCCCCAATGCTCTGTTTGTAGTTTCATTGGGTTAACAATGGGTGCACTGTCATTCGCAATGAGGATAATAATGTTAACATATATTGTATTGGCCCCAATAGTATCTCCTGCCTCATATCCAAAGGGTGTCAGGTGATGAATATCTGCATGTTAATGAGCCAAAATTTTCTTGTCTAAAAATTACTATCTGTTGTCATTCATGCAAAGAGAGAAAAATGGTTATTGGTGCTGATTTTTTTGTGAACTTGTGCATAACTAGGATCATGAGCTTTATAGTGGGAAAACTAGGATTCTTACAAATTTCTGTTACTGATTTTTCCTTTTTTTCTGATTGGAAAGTAGGAGCATTACCACTGATATCAGTGATTTCTGCTTTGACCTTGCGGGTATCTCCAGGTGTAATCTCAAAATTTATCAGGCATTTATCTGTTTAATCACAGATTTTTTTGTCTCCCTTTTCTGTGGTTTGACAATATCCACTGACAGAATTCAAAACAAAATACTGAACCCTATCTTGGGGGAAAAAAGTATACTCAATAGATTGAGAACTGTTGAATCCAGTCCCATACCTTGGCAATATTTCCCTCCAAACAATCTTTCTATATTTCCTCAGAAATGCAGTAATGGATTTGCCCCTTGATGCTTTGTCAAATGCTAGCAAATATAAAACACAGGATTGGTTTTCTTTTGCTATCTTTCAGGCAGTTTCCTATTATTATTTCTCTTTTAATTAGTACCTGGTTAGTACAATGATTTATGCTTGAATGAATGCTGTCAAAATGGGGTGGGTGGGTGGGTGGAAAGGGGAAAGAAAACTCTCCAAGAAAAATTGTTCTGACATTTTTTAGCACTTCAAACTCAGATCATGTTTGATGGTATATCAGTTGCCTACTCTGTAGCAGTTGCTCTGAAGTACCTGAAAAGAAACTCAGAAAACAAGAAGAGGAAGAAGAAAAAGAAAATTCAGCACCAGCTACTGACCATGAGCAATATGATCAAACCTCTGAGAGATACACAGGATGGGAAGCTGCCTCATACCAAGCCAGACCAGTGATTCTAGCCCACCATGTTCAACAACAATAGTGGCAAAGTTTTTCCAGGGTTTCAGGAGGAAATTCTTCCCAAGCCTATTAGGAGATACCAGAAACAGAACCTTAGACATTTTACAGACTTAACAAGCACTGTGAAGTCGTAGGCTTTCATGGCCAGCATCCATAGTTTTTGTGGGTTTTTCGGGCTGTGTGGCCATGTTCTAGAAGAGTTTCTTTCTGACGTTTCACCAGCATCTGTGGCTAGCATCTTCAGAGAAAACGTTTTCTCTGAAAAAATCAGCACCGATAAAAAGTTTTCTCTGAAGATGCCAGCCACAGATGCTGGTGAAACATCAGAAAGAAACTCTTCTAGAACATGGCTACACAGCCCGAAAAACCCACAAAAACTATTAACAAGCACTATTCTACTTAGCCACTTATCGTTGATCATAGATTTTATGGCATACACTACAAGAAACTGTCTACTCTTAGGAAGAGTGTATCCATGGAATACACTCTCTGGTAGACTTTGTAGAGTATATTTCTTTAGATATTTTCATGAAAAAAATCTGGATGAATCTACCAAGAATGCTTTAAGTATATGAAACATAACAGATCTCTTTCACATTACACAGTTATATTACTTTAATACCACTTCAATTGTCTTGGATGCCTCCTATGGAATCCTGTGATTTGTAATTTGATCAGGCAATAGAGTTCTCTTCTGGAGGATTTGAAATACCTCACAAAACTACAAATTGTAGGATTCTGTGGTGTGCAATCATGGTATGAAAGTGATGCAATTGTGTAGTGTGAATGAGACCTGCACTAGGTTTCGCTGCATAAGAGAACTTTTGGTTTCCTTTAAAACGTTAAAGCACTATAGTATTACATATTAAGAGGAGAAATAGTTAGAATGGCCAAAAAAAAAAAAAAAAAAAAAAAAAAAAAAAAAAAAGGTCATCATTGCATGAATGTAGTTTTGTGTTAATGTGAACATATGGAGGTTTGAATGGTAGCAACATCCTGTCACACAATTTCAGTCTCCAATGCACACATATTCTCAAATGAGCGAAACAGCCTATGCTTGCTCTACACATCCTTTCAGTTTGAGACGGTTAACTGTGTAACTCCTGTCCCATGTTCATAAGCGCTACCACTACTGGCAAAAGAGATAAAGCAACAGCTTCATATGCTTTGTAGAGTTCTGCTAAAACTATCAAAGTCTTTTTACAGTAGCTGATTTTTATTAAGTGATTTTTAAGTATGTGCCATTACAGAGAAATCATGATAATAATGGGTTTGATGCTGTTTCATTGGTTTAATGCTGCCTCAACATAGTAGTAAGGGGTGGATACTGTAATGAACGATCTATAATAGAATATTCCACTGCCTATTCAAATGGTGCTATCAAAGTATGTTCAAGGTATATCGTAAAAATACCACTGCTATGTCATAAGAAATATTTGCAATGAAAGAGAGGAAATTAAAAAAAAATTATTCAGGAAAGTGAAAGGAGCGGCAACCAACCAATAGAAACAAACTACTACTACTACTACTACTACTACAACAACTATGGATTGAGGCAGGGAACAACATAAATTACAATACAACACATAACATCAGCTAAAGACAAATAAACCAGTTAAAACACATAACGGGGGGTTGCAGACTGCCAGAAATAGTGTGAATTCAGTCCACTTTTAGGGTTAGGGTTAGAGTTAGGGAACCATGGGAACTGTATTTTATTGTGGCACCAGAGTTGTCTGACAGAGAAGGCTCAATGTCTCAGGAAAATAACAGTTCCCATGATTCCCTAGCACTAACCCTAACCCTAAAAGTGGACTGAATTCACACTATTTCTGGCAGTCTGCAACCCCCCAACATCAGTTTAAAAGAACTCATAAGACCAATACATATTAAAACAAGCAGTTCATACATTAAAATTCATAAAATGCATAGGCCTGCAAGAAAAGACTGGTCTTCAATGCTGGTTTAAATTCAGAAGCATGTCCAGCTGTCCAATCTCTTCTGGCAGATCATTACACAGTCAAGGTGCATGTGAAGAAAAGGTTCTCTAGGTGACAATTGCCAACCTAGTCCAGCTGACTGGAATAAATGTTTGCCAGAGGGTCCAAGGGTACAGGGCTGATTAAACAGGAGGAGGCAATACCTGGACCAAAATCATGTAGGGCTTTAAAGGTAACAACCAATACATTGTACCTTGCACAGCTACAAACTGGTATCCAGTGGAATAATTTTAATATTGGTCTAATGTGATCACTCCTAGATGTACCAATAACTAATCTAGCTGCTATGTTTTGAACTAATTAAAGTTTCTGAACTTGGTAAAGAAATAGGCCAGTATACAGCGCATTGCAGAAATCTAGCCTTGAGGTACCAGAGTGTGAACTACCATCTTTAGATCCTCCAGCTCTAGGAACGGGTACAGCTGGTGTAACAGATAAAGCTGAAAATAGGCACCACTGATCACTGCATTCATCTGAGCAGTCATTTGGAGGGACAGGTCCAAAAGCACTCCCGGGCTTCAAACACACTCTTTCAGGGGGAGTGTAACCCCATCCAGGATTGGTTGACACACCTCCAAACCCAGGTTAGGACCCTGGACAGCAAGCACCTCTATCTTGTCTGGATTCAACTTCAGTTTGTTATTCCTTATCTAACCCATTACCTCCTCCAGGCATTCATTCAAAGGAGACACACAATCTTTAGCTGAGGCTATTTTTGAAGGCATGGAGTCATCAGCATACTGATAGCACCCTGCCCCATGCCCCTGGATGATCTCTCCCAGAGGTTTCATGTAGATGTTGAACAGATAGAATGACAACTTGTGGTATGCCATATAACAGCTCTCTCTCTCTCTCTCTCTTTTTAAGGAGCAGCTTCCCCAAGCACCATCATTTGTAATGAACCTGAGAGATAGAACCAGGACCACTGAAGTACAGTGTCTCCAATTCCCAGACCACTCAGGTGTTCAAGAAGGATACTATGCTTGATGGTATCAAATGCCACTGAGAAATCCAAAAGCACCAGCGGGGACACACTCTCCTGTCAATGCTCAGGTAAAGATCATCCAATAAGGTGACCATAGCAATCTGAACTTCATATCCTGCTCTGAAGCCAGTTTAAAATGAGTCCAGATAATGTATCATGCAGGACTCCCTGGAGTTGTGACACAATTCCCTCCTCAATCACCTTGCCTAGAAAAGGGAGATTTGATACAGGTCTATAGTTGTTAAAGTCCATATGGTCTAGGGTGAGCTTTTCAAGGACCAGTCGCACCACTGCTTCTTTTAAACACGTTGGAAAAATTTCCTCCCTGAGTATGAGTTTGTTTATTGCTAAAAGCTATAAACCATCACAATTCAATATAATCTCCCTCCCTGAGAGATAGAACTAAGTATATGAAGTGGATCAGGAGGATTGGCTATCTCGAATAAATTAACAGTTGGCAAATAAAAATAGCAGAAGAATGACAGCTAAATGAAGATATGCAAGCCAAAATTACAATGGATTTGCAGTACCCCACATGTATAACAGTTTGATTCCACCTAATCCAATTTTGCTCCTCTTCATCTCTAAAATGTCAGTGGTAGTCCAGTTTTCTGGCCCATCCATCTACCCACCTATGCACATGACTAGACTAGACTTTCTCCACAAAAGGACATCAAAGCTTGCGACGGGAGTATTTTTCACCATATATTATAATGCATTTCTCCTAATAATTTCAAATGTTTGCTTTCTTGCACTTCTTCCAGTTTTCAGATATTGGAAAAATTGTAACCTCTCCATATCCCACACTGACTTTTAAAAATTTGGACATGTTGCAATCACTGAGTGTTTGGATAGAGTCTACTTTCTAACACAGGGGTAGGCAACATAAGGCCCGGGGGCTGGATGCTGCCGCCCCCTGCCACCCGCCATGATGATATTGATTATTGTTATTACTTGTTCTTGGGGTTTTCTTGGCAAAATCTCCACAGGGGTTTTGCCATGGCTTTTCTGGGGCTGAGAGAGTGTGCATGCATTTTTTTATTTTTTTAAAATATATTTTTATATTTATTTATTTATTTATTTATTTTTGGTGCTTTGGCCCCCCAATTGTCTGAGGGACAGCAACCCAACCCCCGACTCAAAAAGGTTGCCTATCCCTGTTCTAACAGAATCTCTTTATGCATGAACCTATGGTCCTCCATTTTCTCTTTAACAATTTGTATATTGTTTCATCCAGAACTACTACTGCTTATTACCTGCCATAAGGAGATCATCATCATCATCTCTATCTCCTCTGACTTCATCTTTATTAGTCATAAGGGCATTTTCTTATGACAAGTATAGAGCAGCTTACAAAGAGTTTCCAGACTGTGATCAGAGTCATAGCTGCTTGGCTTCTATAGCTACATATCAATCTTTGAACCATCATCTGAAAGCATACAGATTGCTCTAGAACAATGGTTTCCAAACTTTGAATCTCCAGATGTTTTGGACTTCAGCTCCCAGAATTCCTGACTGTTAGCCAAGCAGGCTAGGGCTTCTGGGAGTTGGGTCCAAAATATCAGGAGGACCAAAGTTTGGGAAACGCTGCTCTAGAACCTGGATTAACTGTTTGCTGATTCTTTTGCAGTGAGGGAATGGTGAACAATTTGAATGATATAGAGAAAATTAGAAATGATAAATGCTCCTGTGTGTTTTAAGAAGATGAAGTGAGTAAATTCAGCTCCACATTCTATTTGCTCAGATATGCAGATATTTGACAAGTGTAAGTGATACGGGCAAAAGTGCCATTTTCCTTATGGTATAAAGTTCCTCTCATACAGATTGAGGATAAAGATGTGAGGAAACAGGAAAGTACCACAGGTACCTCAGTCAGATCACCACAGAGCCTATCACTGGTGTTGCATTTTCTTAAGAGCAAATAGTTTGATGCATCAGACAAAGTAGGGTCCCATCTCCCTCTGCCTGTGATTCTCCCACAAGGCCATAGGGCTTTCTTTTCAGCATTATTCTGTGAAGTAGTTCTCATTAGTTATTATATTTTTCAAACAGACCTGGATAATATATACTTGACTGCTCCTCACCCAGTATCATATTAAATTTGATATTTATCATGTTGGGTTTGATGCCAGAAACTGCAAATCAAGACTTTAATACAAAAAGACATTTTATTATAAAATAATTTATTTATTACAACAAATAATACCAGGAAAACCTAATCCTAAATGTTAATTTGTGCCAGGGCACCAACCCAGCATCATAGTTCTATGAAACAAATGCTGCTGGTGGTGGCTGGAGCAACTGGAGATGTAACAGTGGTGACTCAATGCAGGGTTGTAATCATCCACTTTCCCCCAGCCATGACCCCTTCCAACTGGTTCTATGAAGCCAATAAACAGTATTTGCATCAGCACAGCTGTTTCTAAAACATTTCACACCAAAAAGGAACTGAGTTAGAAGAGCACTTGTACTTGTTCTTCTTACGGTTGTTGTTGTTATTATTTCTATGGTGTCATTGATAAATCAGATTTCTCAAAACAACAACAACAACAAAAAGTACTAGTTAAAATGTATGTTATCCAGTTTTCCTTCAACAATGGGTTGTTTTCGAACAGAGTTTCATGCAAGGAGGCCCACAATAATATCCTTAAACATATCCTTTTTTGGGGAATTTTTCCATACCCGTAAGAGTGAGTTTCTTGTATGGTAATTATTAAAATCACGATTCACTTTTTCTTTACTGTAAAACAAATAAGCATGCCAGCCAAATCTCAAGTCTGAACCTTCTAATTTCAATAACTTTTTGTTTTTTAATTGCATTCAATTGTTTAACCAAGGTAAACAATAGGTTTTATAGTACAGCTTGAGATGTGGCAAGGCTAAACCTCCTCTTTCTCTTGTATCCTGTATATATTTGAGCTTTATCCTTGGTTTTTCCCACATTCCATATGAAAGAGGCAACATTCATTTGCCATTCCTTGAATGGTACATCATTTCTTATAACTGTCAGAGTTTAAAACAGAAATAACTTTTACATGCCCGTTACTTTTGGTAGTATCTTCAAGCATACCACCTTTATATTTTTCCATCCCAGCTTCCAGCTTGCAAGTTACTCCAACCCAGAGCAAGGGCAACCTAAAATCTGGCACAAGAGGAGGAAGAGAGCGGTGTTAGCTAGCCTAATTTCTCCTGCCATCTGTGTCACTGCCACCATCTTTTCCTGTCCTTACTGTTGCCTACTTTTCCTTACCTCCTCTGGTCCTCAAACTACACTCCAAAAGAATTGGCCAAAGCAGTTCCCCTGACATAGGGAAGGTCCTTAGCACTCTATTCCTAAAAGGCCACCCAGGTCCCAAATGCCTACCTCTGAAGGATCCTCCCTTCCTCAGAGTGAGACATTTTGGTGCTGGCTGGCTCCAGAGACTAAGGCTCTCTTCAGCAATGGTGGCGGAAAAGGGGAGAACTATGGTGTAACTTACCATTTCTGACAGTCTTCCACTTGAGGAAGAGTACCTAATGAATAGGACCACTCTAGGAAAAAATAGGCATACATCTCCTCTAACATATAATAACTAGCATTTAGTCAGGAACAAAAGAGTGAAGGCAAATAGCCTATGATGAATTTTATTGCATTATAATTTTTTTTGGAAACACTAACATTTATGGTTCAGCACTTCTGCACACTACGTCTGGAAAATTCAATAAAGCAAGCAGGCAGGATAGCTATCTCATATGTTTAATTGCACCACACTTCCAATTTCACAAATGGCCGATCTCTGGTTGAGAACTACAATGGAACTACACAGGCCCATTTGCTAGAAATTATGGATCTTACCACAAGCATTTAATATTTTACATTAAGCACAAAGTTGGAGCAGTAACATCATAAGAGCCAAAATCTATTTGATTACTGATTAATTTAAATGTCTATTTTTTCTATGGGCCTAAAGAGCCTAAAAGCACTAGATCTCATATGATCTGGGAAGCTAGGCAAGGTCAACCCTGCCTAGTACTTCGATGGGAGACCACCAATTAATACCAGATTCTGTAGGCTGCATTTCAGACAAGGAACTGGAAAAACCACCTCTAAGCATTCTTTGCCTAAGAAAACCCTATGAAATACATGTGGTCAACATATCTGAACAGGCAGCTTGAAGACATGTACACACACACCATTAATTTCCTGTGAATAAATGTCTGAAAATTAAAATAACATTGGCACCTGTCCTATGAACTTGATATTTCAGTGTCAGTTACACTGATTCAATGGGTGCAATGTAAATTTTTTTTAAAAGAAACCCTACCTTTTCAGAATTTTCTGTCAGAGAATTTAAATTTCCTCCACTGCCTGTGAAAGGCACTTGAGATTTGTCATCACAAAGAAGATTGTCTGCAATCTTGACATTGGGTGTCAGAAAAGTGAACTCATTCCTTTGGGACTCTGTGGAGAGGCAAAGCTGGTAGGAGTAAGGCAAAGTCCCATCTTCAAAATTAGGGGGGAATATGGCACCTGCATTTGTATGGGAAACAGGACCAAAGCACTGCAAGAATTTGGGACTCCCTGAATTTCGGAGCTTCACTGTAATGGCCAAAATCACCGTCAAGAGGAAGAAGAAGGAGATCAGAGCTAAGGCCAGCACCAAATAGAACTGGAGATCAGACTGAACCTCTGAGTCCCTTGACTGATTTTTCATTTCTGGAAGGGCCTCCTGGAAATTCTCTGCAAACACCAGGTTCAGAGTGATGGTGGCTGAGAGAGGAGGCTGCCCATTGTCCTTCACCACAACCACCAGCCTCTGTTTCACAGCATCTCTTTCTGCAAAGGCCCTGGCTGTCCTGATCTCCCCAGTATGAGAACCAATGCTGAAAAGGGATGGCTCAGTGGCCTGGACAAGATGATAGGAGAGCCAGGCGTTGTGTCCAGAATCAGCATCCACGGCCACCACCTTTGTGACCAGATAATCTTCCTCGGCAGAACGAGGCACCATCTCAAAAGAAGTGGAGCCCTTGGGTTCTTGGGAAGGGGACAGGATTCGAGGAGTGTTATCGTTGCGGTCCAGAATAAACACCCTGAGTGTGGCATTGCTACTGAGAGGAGGAGATCCTCCATCTTGGGCTTTTACTTGGAGCTGGAACTCTCTGAATTGTTCATAGTCAAAGGATCGCTGGGCATAGATGGTGCCAGTCTCAGAGTTAATGGAGATATAGGAAGAGATGGGAAGCTCCTGAATGTTGCTGTTGAGAATGGAATATGTGATCCGTGCATTTGGGCCCACATCTGGATCAGAGGCTTTAACAGTAAAAATGGAGGCACCGGATGGATTGTTTTCTGGCATGTAGATACTGTAGGAAGATTTCTCAAAAGCAGGAGCATTGTCATTGATGTCAGAGATCTTTAAGGAGATAGTATTGTGTGTGGAAAGAGGAGGGGTTCCTTTGTCTGTGGCTATGATTGTGATATTATACTCAGGACTTCTTTCTCTGTCCAGGGGACCTTCAGTCAGGAGCTTGTAGTAGTTATTGGATGAGGGGAAAATCTTGAAGGGCAAATCATCTTGTAAGTAGCAAGTAATTTTTCCATTATCCCCAGCATCTCTGTCATTTATATTGATGACAGCAATTAAGGTTCCAGGGAGAGAATCCTCAGGAACTGGGCTAAACATAGAGGCAAATGTCACCTTTGGTGCATTGTCATTCTCATCAAGAATACTTATTTCAATGTTGCAGTGTGCCATTAATCCTCCTCCATCTTTTGCTGCAACTGTCATACTATATTCCTCCATTTCTTCAAAGTCCAGTGGCCCCATAACAGCCACTGTGCCATTAATGGTATCCAACCTGAATTTCTGTTGGGCAGTAAGTGGTATGTTGCTAAACTGGTACCTGATTTGAGCATTTATACCCTCATCTTTATCAGAGGCAGTAACCTGGAGCACAATAGACCCAACAGGAGTACTTTCATGCACACTGACCTTGTAGATTTCTTGGGTGAAAACTGGTGGGTTATCATTAGCATCAGTGATATTAATCCATATTTGAGCTGTCCCAGTTTTTCTGGTTTCACCCCCATCCAAGGCTATAAGGATGAAGTGGACTGACTGCTCACTTTCCCGATCCAGTGGCTTTTGAAGCACCATTTCTGCATATTTATTTCCATCTTTTCTCTCTCTAACCTCCAGTGTGAAGTATGGATTAGAGCTTAGCTGGTAGTTCTGGAGAGAATTCATCCCAATGTCAGGATCTTGAGCTTTCCCAAGAAGAAACCTGGTGCCTAGTAAAGTAGATTCAACGATATCCAAGTTGATATTGCTATTCAGGAACTGGGGTGCATTATCATTAACATCCTCGATTGCCACTGTTATATGGAACACATTTCCTGGATTTTCTGCCACAATCTCTAAATTAATAAAGCAGAATGGATTTTTGCCACATATTCCCTCTCGATCGATCCTATCTTTTATGCAGAGGCTGCCACTGTCTACGCTGATACTGAAATACTGCATTTCAGCCAGAGATACAATATTTAATTTACGATATTCTAGTTCTCTGGTACTCAGTCCCAAATCCTTGGCAAGGTTCCCCACAATGGAACCCTTTGCCATCTCCTCAGGGATGGAATAATGAATCTTTTCTGTGGCATTCAGGTAGGAAAAAGACAATAGTGAGAGAAGCAGTACTTGCCTTGTGAGTGCCCTGCCACTCTTGTAGTGCCTTCTCTCCATCCCACAGAAGTAAGCTGCCTCCTTCTCACAGCTTTTAATGATCAGATCAAATTCTTATGAGGATGAAGGCAGTCTCAGTGGGGAAGCATAAAGTGCCTTTCTTCTTAATTTCAACAAACTGAAACAATTTTCATTTTCTCTGCAAGAGTGCTCTGTCTTGGTGCTCTTCAGTTTCTTGGTCTGTGCATCATTTCTGGGAGTCACAGCTGAGTAAAAAGCATCAGTGCATCTCTATCTTCTCTCTGCTTATCTGGCTGGCCAACAGTGGCACTCTGAGGATGAACAGAGAATTGCAAGAAAAACTTTTTTTGGGGGTGGGAAAATATCCCATTTATTGCAGTGGCTTTTAAATATAGTATTGTGAAAACTGATATGGTTTCACATGGAAAATTGGTGTTGAAAGCCTCCTCCACCTGAGATTGTAACTAATAACAACAACCATGATGACATTTTTTATTAATATAACTGATTTCTGGATTAATACTGGGATTCTCCAGGATACTCCTGCTCATAAAAATCATATCACTTTCACACTACACAGGCATAGCTGTAATGCATCTTGCTTGAATAAGCTGTATCATTAATTTGAAGGAAATATTGCATTCTATCGCAGAAAACAGTATGGGCTGTTTTTGCAATATTCCAGTTCTTCAAGTTGAGTTGGGACCTCTTCTTTCTCCACTTCCTCAGGAAAAAAGTAGCAAATCTCAGGAAATGAGTGGCAGATCTTCATGGCAATAACAAGATTCATTCTGCAGTTCCAAGGGCATCTCAATATAGTAGGTTTTACAACAGGGAGACATCTCAGTTAAGATCTAAATTAAACTTTGAGTGATGCCAAATAAGGAAAAAAAAAAACCAAAAACATTTCCCATCTAGATAATATGGTCTCCAAATTCAGATTAAGCCACCTCCATCATTGTGTAAATATTTTGAGAATTCCTGCTTTGAAACAGCTGGTCTGAGGAGACCTCATTGTGACTTCTCGGCTTTGTTTGACAAACGGTATTCAGCATATGAATCCTTATCCACCTGTCTACTGTCTCCAGATACTAGTTTAAAATTGTCTCAATTGATTTTGAATCACAACAGAGAAGAAATCAGCACTGCGATATTACAATATCAGCAGCCTTATCTTCCAGGTTTTGGATAAACACACTTGGGGGCATAAGCAAGTTATAAACCAGGAGATATTGTCCAACATATATTGTTAAGAATCAACTGCTTTCAGCCCCACCCAGAAAGGCCAGTAGTCATGGACAATAGGTGCTACAGTCACAGATTTGCCAGATGTAAGATAATTATTAAACAAGAATGAAAAATCTTTTTTGTTTTGTTTTGTTCAAATGGTCTACTTAAAATAAGGTATTTCTTTGTATGCCACTTTTAAAGCAGTTATTAAATACAAAACAAACAACTATGGTGATATCAAAAGTAAATGAGAAATCATGAAGAACCAAGAAGAAATTATCTATTTTTCAAGAGCGAAATTCTACAAAAGCTGTATTGGCCACAGTGCATTGATATGGAGTAAAGAGGAATGTGTCTTCTGGAAAATGGTTGGTAAGCCTGCATCTGAATTGCAAGTACATGTTCAACCACATGCTCAACAGATAATCATATAGAAAGCAACAACAACAATAACAATAACATGTTCTAAACAACATCTTTAGAAACTGGCTGATAGATTCATTGAAGTACTAAAATTATTTTAAAGGGGAAGTTGGGAAACCATCTGCTTAACAAGAAACAAAAATCTTGCCTTGCTTAGCAGTACACAGATGACTAAAATAAGGAAAAAAGAATGGAGGAGAGTCCCTCAGTGTTGACCTTAACTCTGTTGAGCAAGCATACACCATGGGACTTTAGGTAGTCGCTCCCTCTGGATGGGATTCAAAAGGAGTTTTTGACGTATTTGGTCACATTTAGCAGGCCGCTGCTATTAATCCAACTCATATTTAAAGTTAACTAAGGGGGGTTGCAGACTGCCAGAAATAGTGCAAATTGAGTCCACTTTTAGGGTTAGGGTTAGTGCTAGGGAATCATGGGAATTGTGTTTTTTTTCTGAGACATTGAGCCTTCTCTGTCAGAGAGCTCTGGTGCCACAATAAAATACAGTTCCCATGATTCCCTAACCCTAACCCTAACCCTAAAAGTGGACTCAATCTGCACTATTTCTGGTAGTCTGCAACCCCCCTAACTCTCACTTGCATTTGTTGCCCTCACAGTTCTTCCAGGTAGACTCCAATTCACACTACACAAAGATTTGTGTACTCGGTTCAAGCAAAAAGGGCAATTACATATGCTAGCAACAAACTTACTATAATAAGTAAAACATACTTAAGATGTTAAATTGTATCAGTATTCAAACCCCTTAGCCATCTTCATTTGGTTAAACCTCAGAATACACAATCACAATGTAAAAATCAGAAAAGAATAGCTTAAAATGTGAAAAATGGGTTGCCAAACATGATACAAACACCTGCCAATGTATCTTAGCATTACCAAACACACAACTATTTTTTTCTACAGTAAAATTCTGACAAATGGAAGAAAAGAAATGAGAAATGAGAAAAGAAATGCCTCAGGGCAGACAACATGCATAGCATTTGTATAGCTCTTTAGAACAGGGATGTAACGAATATTCCCAATTGTTCTTGTCCTCAGTGAGAAAGAAAGTCCATTGAAAATTCCCATTGAAAAATATTCAATCATAATGAGATTTTTTGCTTTTGGGAAACTTTTTTTGTTGTTGTTTTTTTGCAAAACAGCATTTCCTCAAAAACAATGCAACTTTTTTTGTTGAACATTTTTTTAAAAAAATAAAGTCTCAACAAGTAAATACTGATTGAAAAATGTGAAAAAATTACCCTCATCTTGCCCATCAGGAAAAAAAAAACTTTTGAAATTGATCCTTCTTATACTATAAGTTAAATAAGCAAAGATTTTCATCTTGACCTTGGTGTGTTTAAAGTGATTCATATATCTTACTATGCAAGATAGGTCCGTATTTTTAGATTGCTGTTATGGATATGGGTTGAGCAAAAAAGAGATAAGGATGCTCAAGAGGACCAAAGTGGATGTGATACTGAACATGCTGGATTCAATAAGCATGTAGTTTTTTCATCAAATAGGTGCTGGGGGAGAGGATCAGAACCATGGTGTTTCTCCCCCTCATTTTGCTATTCATAATGTATCCAATTTCATATAGCAACATGGAGGAGACATATTTATTGGGATAGAGTCCAGAGTCAAGGGTCAATAATTTGTTACTCAAGAAACTAGACCAGCTCTTCCTCAGTATATAAGCTGATACTTCCAGTTTAAAGAACTCACAGATCTAGCAAGAACTCAGTTTGAAACTGTTACTGGTAAGAGTAAAGTCATACTGTCTAGCTGGATTAATGGTACTATTCAGTGTAAGAATGCAACATGTACCTTCAAAAGAGAAGACAGACTATTTCAGACATAGAATTGGAGGAACGTATATTAATGCTCCTACATTTCTGGAAGCCATTCATTTCTCTCACATAGCTTAATCTGAGAACTGAGGAAACATTCTGAGAGAAAACGAGAGAAAAAGAAACAGGAAGAGGGAGAAAATCATGCCAGAATATCAAATTCCATAATTATCCAAAGAAACTACAATGTATCCCTAAAAGAGAGAGAGAGAGAATATCAAAAGGATCTTAGTCACATTTTACTAACAGTTAAAATCTTGTTGAAAAAAGATATCATATCCCACATATTTTACAGTGCCCCTAACTCTACAATGCATTTGAATATGTGGAAGAAGCAACCAACAAGAGAAGGGTCCTTCTTGAGATGCAAATGGGCTTTAAATTTCCTGGTCTTTGCAAATCTTCCAATAGCCTGCAAAAGATACCCTCCGCTTACCATCTTAACTAAGGACAGAAACACCAACATGCAGGCATCTAACTAACATTTCCAATTTTTTTCTCCTGTTTGGTTTGTAACATCTTGCCTGATGAAGAAGCCAATGGAGCTTCAAAAGCTTGCAACAAGTTTATTGTGCATTTTGGTTGGCCAATAACGGTATCACTGTTTGGTGGATTTTTGTTTGAATTTTTAAAAAGTGAATTACTTGTCCACACAAACTTCTTAGTTCAACAAAACAATATAATCTAATCTTCTATACCACCTCTCACAAACAGAAAATGAGATATCAATGGCATTAATTTCTTACTAAAAATTCAAAGTCAAAGGCCTTCAATTTGAGAGAGATGCTTCACCTGGATATTGGCTGAATCTTCATTACAGCTCTCATTATCTTCAGCAATGAGGAATGCATCCTTTATTTCAGAGGCCTGTTGACAGGTTAGAGCATTGGGATAGTTTACTTTTGAGAAGCTGAAATTGCTCTTCCTAGAGTCTGTGGTCAGAGAAACCTCATGGCAGTATGACTGAAGAAATGCTCAGACTCCATCAATCCCCACAAACTGGGAGACAGGGACACCATTGGCATTAACACTCCTGGACTGAAATAGCTGAGAATTTCTCTGCTTGTGAAGCCTGATGACCAATAAAACAAGAAGGAAGGTCAGGAAAAAGCAGGAAACAAAAGCTACTGCAACCAGCAGGAAGAAGGTGAGGTCTGAAGGAGGATCTATAGGAGCTGAGACACTGCTGAGATCTGAGAGAATTTCAGGGATGCGATTGGCCAGCACCACAGTGACTGTGACAGAGGCAGAGAGAGCAGGCTGCCCATTGTCCTTCACCAAAACCACCAGGCTTTGCTTGAGGGCATCTTTCTCCAGAAGGAACCGGGCTTTCCTGATCTCTCCAGTGTGGAGTCCCAGAGTGAAGAGCCCTGGCTCTGTGGCCTTGGTCAGCTGGTAGGAGAGCCAGGCATTCTGGCCAGAATCTGCATCCACTGCCACCACCTTAGTGACCAGATAGCCAGGCTCAGAGGAGCAAGGGGCCAGCTCTGTCCCAGTGGATCCATCAATGGGAGGGGAGGGATAGAGGATTTGTGGAGCATTGTCATTCTGATCCAGGATGAAGACGGTCACTGAAACATTAGAGTTGACAGGTGGGGATCCCCCATCCTGGGCCTTGACCCAAAACTGAATCTCCTGAAAATATTCATAATCAAAAGAGAGGAGGCCATAAACAATTCCTGTCTCAGAATTAATGGAAATGGAAGAAGATAAAGGGGAGTCGCTGATATTTCCCTCAAGGATGGAATATGTTATTCTGGAATTTTCCCCTGAGTCTGGATCACTTGCCTTTAGGGAAAATATGGAGGTTCCTCTTGGATTATTCTCCATTAAATAAGTAGTATAAACTGATTGTAGGAAGTGAGGAGGATTGTCATTTGTGTCTAAAATTTCAAGAGGAACAACAACAGAAGTAGAAAGTGGAGGGCTCCCATGATCTGTGGCAGTGACAGTGATGTTGTAGGCTGCCACCTGCTCCCTGTCCAGGGCTCTTGTTGTCATCAAACTGTAATAATTGCCATAAGATTGGGTCAGTTGGAAAGGGAGGTTGCTGGGAACTGAACATGCGATTTCTGCATTCTCAGCTGAGTCTTGATCTTCGATCTTTAGAAGGGCAACTTCAGTCATTGGTGGTGAGTTATCAGGGATGCCATGGATCAGAGACATTATTTCCAGTCCAGGCACATTATCATTCAAATCAGTAACAAATATCATGAGGGTTGATGTGTCCAGTAGACCTCTACCATCTTGGATCTGGACGTCAATTTCATGAAGTGAGGAATCCTCATAATCTAAGCTGCCAAGAAGAGTGATCTCTCCTGTGTTTGTATCCAAGTGGAATATCTGAGAAGCCCTTTCCATGATTTTGACAAATGAATACTTCATGTTTTTATTGGTCCCTTCATCCCGATCACTAGCTGTTAATGTAATCACATTGGTCCCTATTGGTAGATCCTCTCTAAGCATTACTTCATAGATATGTTGGTTAAAAATGGGTGCATTAGCATTAGCATCTAGGACAGAAATATGAAGTTGGGCAGTACCACTCCTGGCAGGAACTCCACCATTGTAAGCTATAAGGACAAGACTGTGGATGGCTTCTTCCTCATGGTCCAAAGGTTTCTCTAGAACTATCTTTGCATTTTGTTTGCCCTTAACAGTTGTTTGTAGAAGCAGAGAGAAATGGCTATTATTGCTAAATTTGTATCCTTGCATAGAATTGTTTCCTATATCAGGATCTTGAGCTTCCAAAAGGGGGAACTGGGACCCTAGTGCTGTATTCTCTGTTATATTTATTACTAGTTTTTCAGATTGGAAGGTTGGGTCATGGTCATTTATATATGCGATTTCCACTCCAAATCCATAGATTTTCATTGAGTCCACAACTATAATCTCAAAATTCAAGATACACTTCTCTAGCTGACCACATATCTCCTCTCTGTCTATTCTTTCTGCAGTTTGCAAATGGCCATTATTATAATTCAAAGCAAAATATGGAGTCCTACCTGGGGAAACAATGTGGCCCGAGAGCTCCTTTGCATCCAGTCCCAAATCTTTTGCAATATTCCCTACCAGAGAGCCTTTCTCCATTTCCTCAGGAATGGAGTAATGGACTAGCTTGGCTTGGGAGATGTTAGCAAGTAGACATTAAAAAAAATACAATCTTCCGCTTGCAGTCTTGGAGAGATTTTGCTACTGTCATTCCTGCTCTGCTGAGAAGCCACCAAGAGAAGCCTCAAGTAAATGGCTAGATGCTGCCCAGAAACTGCAGAAGGATCCTGGTTCAACTGATGTTGTCTTACAGCTGAGATTCCAAGTGCTGAAACACTGTGTCTGTCTGATCACTCAGTATTTTCTGCTTTGGAGCTGCTGGTGGTGTGAGGAGGCTAAATTTCTCACTGCATTTTTGTCTTTGTTGGTGAACAGTGACACTCGGAGCCTTAACCAAGAAGTGCAGATATGCTCAATTATGTTTGCATTCTAGTGTTGCATCTGATTCCATAAATACATCTGTATTTGTTTTTTGTTTCACTGTGTGTCTAGTATTTAAATACAAAAACTGTCAATTAATTACCAAAGCTACAAACCCGGACACTTCCCTGTAACTAAGTCTAACTGTTCAGTGCATTGAATTGTACAACAACCCTTCTTCATCACTGAAATTTCTTTTTTCTGGTACATATTCTGCAGTCTTTAGCATGACAGTGATGTGTAGGATGTGTTTTATTGTAATTTGAAAGAGGAAACACTTGAATCAGTTTACTATGAAATCAGAGGGGATATTAAGTTGTGAACTTTATGAAGAGTTGGAGTAATGCAATGGTTTTAGGTTTTGAAATACAATAGAGAATATTATTAAGTGTAAGGATGATATAAGAGAAGTTATTGTTAATACTATTATGTAGCTTTTAATATGTATTAGAGGAGTAGATATAAGAGAAAATTATAACCAAGTTGGGAGTCACATGCATTACCTTGTCTGTGTGATTTTTCCCCCTTTGTTAGCTTAGTTTTAGGGAGATTGTAGTTAAGAGGGGATATGGGTGTAAGGTTTTTTTTTATGTTTTATGATGTTTTATGTTAAAATTGCCTATGTGAATAAAAATATTTAAAAAATAAATCTGAGGGAATATTAATAGAATTGGTTAAATCTCTTAAAGAATATCATCTACTTCATCTAAACCTCAGTTTTAAAAAATAATTAGCATTTATATAACACCAAGTGATCAGGAGAGCTCTTTTCATAAAAAAATATTACCCTCTGTAAATGCAGAAGCAGAGGTTTATTAACCTTAATAAGCAAAATGTCAGTTATGAACAACCTACACAGGAAGACTACATATATCAATAATACAAGAGTCCTTGCTATTGCACATATAGCAAAATGAATCCTCTTAGAGAGAGACTTTTGAGCCACAGGAAACTGACTTTTGGTCATGCAGATTATAGCTTCCACACACCAACTGATCACTGTAAAAATCTGAAAGACCTATATCACCTTATGCCAGGGGTAGGCAACCTTTCCCCTTTAAGGGCCGAGGGACTTCAGCTCCCAGAAGCCTCAGCCATGTTGGCCTATAGTCCCATGTTGGCCAATAGCTCCTGGGATTCTGGGAGCTGAAGTCCCTCGGCCCTTAAAGGGGAAAGGTTGCCTACCCCTGCCTTATGCAGTCCTTTGAAAATTTAAGGAAAGTATTATCTTTTTGGATTTTATTACATTCCATTCCACTCCCACAACTATGTAAATGTACTTTATACATGAGTATTTATTATCACTCTGTACTTCATCAAAAGAAGTGGGTCTATATCCACAAAAGTTCGTGCAAAAATACCAGTTAGCCTTAAAGCTACTGCCACATTTCTTTTCTTCTCTCCCCCCCTCCATTTCCTTCCTTTTTATGCTTCATAGAACCATGTCTTTCTAGAGCTCTTTCATAGGTAACTCTATAGTATCAGCGTAAGGAAGTATTAGACTTTTCCTCCAGCCCTGGGGTTTAGGAGTTAAATAATATCATACTTTTAGTTTGAAATCCTCTAGTCCAGGAGATGTGTCCACGGAGACCATAGGTATGATTGAAAATCTCCCTCTGGGATCTTAGACAAAGTTTTCACTTTGGAGGGGGACAACTAATTTTCAATTCCATTTCTGGCCTCTCTCAATGGCTATGAATATTTTGAAGTGGGTCCTCTGTCAGGTAAGACCTCTGACCATGCAGAAGAAGTAAAGAAACACAGGAACATAGCCCTACTAGGCCCCAGCCGCATTCCCAAGGTGAGGGAACATTTAGACCAGGGATAGTCTAAAGCAGGGGTAGGCAACCTTTCCCCTTTAAGGGCCGAGGGACTTCAGCTTCCAGAATCCCAGGAGCTATTGGCCAACATGGGACTATTGGCCAACATAGCTGAGGCTTCTGGGAGCTGAAGTCCCTCGGCCCTTAAAGGGTAAAGGTTGCCTACCCCTGGTCTAAAGGATTTCTATTCCACTACTTGCAATGTTTTTCCCCCAAAGTTAAAAACAAAATCCCTGTAGAGTAGCAGATGAGTGGATACATCCCTGGATGGCACTTGCTTTCTTATGGCTACAGCAGAGTCTATGCACCAGTGCAGGAATGAAAACATTTGCTGTACCCTTACTAGATTATGGCATATAAACTGTGCTAAAGGCACTAGATCTTATAGATCAACCAGATCTTGAAAGCTAAGCAGCGTCAGCCCTGGTTAGTACTTGAATAGGAGACTGGTGAGGAATACCAGAGAAAGGAACTGGCTAAACCACCTCTGACTATTCCTTGTGTAAGAAAACACTATGAAATTTATGGGTTGCCATAAGTCGACAGGCAACATGAAGGCACATGCACACACATACACACTTGCTAGGTATATTACTGGATCAAATAGGTAATATAGGTAAACCACACAATAAAGGTAAAGCTTTCCCCTTGACATGAATATCTAGTCATGACTGACTGTAGGGGCTGGTGCTCATCTCAATTACTAAGCCAAAGAGCCAGCGTTGTCCAAAGACAACTCCGGTGGTCCTATGGCCAGCATGACTGCCCAGAATGCTGTTACCTTCCCACCAAAGTGGTACCTATTTATCTACTTGCACTTTTACATGCTTTCAAACTGCTAGGTTGGCAGAAGCTGGGACTAGTGATGGGAGCTCACTCAGTCATGCAGTGCTTGGGCCTCAAACTGCCAACCTTACGATCATCAGAATTGGCGTCTTAACTACTAAGCCACCATGTCCCATAAGTAACACAGCAGATTGTACTATATTGTAAGGTAAGTAGTACCATGTATGAACACATAGCCAGCCCAGCCCAGCCCAGCCCCAAACCTTTTAATACTGGAGGCAAAATACAATAATATGAAACCCCCTTCTCCCAACTACCATACAAAGAAGCTATGTGGCCTGGAACTCACCTCTTATTTCAGCATGAGTGGTGGAACATCATGTTCTCTCCATTGCATCCAAGGAAAGTTGCTCAGCTTAAACAGCACAGGGCAGGTTGAACATGAATCATGTAAGTCCAACAGCTCACCATTATGCCTATGACTCCAATGTCTGTTGTGTGATGCACCCACCACATTCTACTTAGCAGTAATGTTTATAAACTCAAATGACAATGTGTGGAAAGGATAATAACATTATGAAAAATAGGGACTGAGAACTATAGGGAGAAAGAGAGGGATTTACAAAAAATCAAAGTGTCAAACTGACAAGGATTTCATGATACTGGTTTCCAAATATGCTAATTTGTATGTATTGCCTTCACTTTAAAAAATTAAACATACCCAGGCACACAATTTTATTTAATAAAGCATCTTTGATTCTTTATAGGGTAATCTTCCAAGCACATAATCCAGAAGCAATTTACAAATTCCAACATAACTACTCTAGATTTTAATGGTGCTCATTAATTACAAATTGATTACAAAATGCATATACAAACTGATATGTGTGAGTGATATAAAACTTAAAGTCATGTGTGGAATACAGTGAGTTCATGATACTAGTAGAACAGCTTCCACCAGCATGTTGGGAAAGAGGAAATTCTATCTTCATCTTGAAGCTAGATCCCTATGCACCCCAAAAGCTGCTAGTGAGGGAGCAGATTTTGGGATGACACATGGGGCTGCAAAAGAAGAAGAAGAAGAAGAAGAAGAAGAAGAAGAAGAAGAAGAAGAAGAAGAAGAAGAAGAAGAAACAACTTACAAAAATTACATGAATGGAAGTTTGTCCACCCTATATATTCCACTCTACAAAAAGAATGCAGACATAACTAAATAAGTAAGATATTAGTATGTGCCTACTATACTGACAATTAGCAAGTATGTAATGCATAGGCCTGAGTGCACAGCTTACCTTCTCATTAACCTCCATTTCTGAACTGAAATTCTCACAGTGGTTATCCACAAGTAC
>CM034706.1:128274942-128295154 GCA_020142125.1 Phrynosoma platyrhinos | reverse complement strand
TTTCCACTTTATTTTCGCTTTCTGGCCCACGTGTGATAATGTCCTATAATATGTTATAGCCCCTGTGCAACCTCAAAACATGGCCTCGAGGATTGAAAAAGCTTCCTAAATGGGTTTCCGGATTCACAGACAACAGGGTGGGTGTTCTTCCCCAACCATGGTCAAGTGTCAGTGCAGTCTGAATTTTCAGCCAATAATGACAGTATTGGAAGACACAAAATTTGTTATTTATATATGTTTTTTTTTACCCTATTTCTTCCTCATTTCCTTTCATGCCCACCTAAGTTTAAGTCTTAGTTCTGAAAAACTACTAAAAATATGGACAAATGACAAATGACTATGGAATACTTAATTGGAATAGTAGATTTGGTATTCCAAACCACAGCTATTTAGCTATATCTGAGAGTGCAAAAGAAAGAGAAAAACAGATAGTAAATCAGCTAAAGAATGAAATACTTTAAGGCAATCATACCTATATTACAAAAGGCAGTACTGCAATGTCAGTAATAGTAAAAAAACTCTGTGTTGTACTATGCACATAATTCTAGAAAAAGCCTTACCTCTTCAGTGATTTCCATCTCAGATTTAAAATTATTTCCATTATTGCCAGCAAAAAGTGTACCAGATTTATCCTTGTAAAGACGATTGTCAGCAATCTGAACATTGGGAGTCAGAAAAGTAAACTCATTCCTCTGGGATTCTGAGGAGAGGCAGAGTCGGTAGGAATAAGGCAAAGTCCCATCTTCAAAATTTGGGGGGAATATGGCACTCGCATTTGTATGAGGGATAGGGCCAAAGCACTGCAGGAACTTGGGATTCCCTGACTGCCGGAGTTTCATCATAATGGCCAGAATCACTGTCAAGAGGAAAAAGAAGGAGATCAGAGCTAAGGCCAGCACCAAATAGAATTGGAGATCAGATTGAGCCTCGGAGTCTCTTGACAGGTTTTTCATTTCCGGAAGGGCTTCCTGGAAATTCTCTGCAAACACCAGGTTCAGAGTGACCGTGGCTGAGAGAGGAGGCTGCCCGTTGTCTTTGACCACAACCACCAGCCTCTGTTTCACAGCATCTCTCTCCACTAAGCCCCTGGCTGTCCTGATCTCCCCAGTATGAGAACCAATGCTGAAAAGGGATGGCTCAGTGGCCTGGACCAAATGGTAGGAGAGCCAGGCATTGTGTCCAGAATCGGCATCCACAGCTATCACCTTTGTAACCAGATAATCCTCCTCGGCAGAACGAGGCACCATCTCAAACAATGTGGAGCCCTTGGGTTCTTGGGAAGGGGACAGGATTCGAGGAGTGTTATCATTGCGGTCCAGGATAAACACCCTGAGGGTGGCATTGCTGCTGAGAGGAGGAGATCCTCCATCTTGGGCCTTCACCTGCAGCTGGAACTCTCTGAATTGTTCATAGTCAAAGGATCGCTGGGCATAGATGGTGCCAGTCTCAGAGTTAATGGAGATATAGGAAGAGATGGGAAGCTCCTGAATGTTGCTGCTGAGGATGGAGTATGTGATCCGTGCATTTGGGCCCACATCTGGGTCAGAGGCTTTAATACTAAAAATGGAGGCACCTGAAGGTTTGTTTTCTGGCACATAGATGCTGTAGGAAGATTTCTCAAAAGTAGGGGCATTGTCATTGATATCAGAGATCTGTAGGGAGATGATTTTGTGTGTGGAAAGAGGGGGCGTTCCTTTGTCAGTGGCTGTGATTGTAATGTTATACTCAGGAGTCTCTTCTCTATCCAGGGGACTGTCAGTCAGAAGTTTGTAGTAATTATTAGATGAGGGAAGAATCTTGAAGGGCAAATTATCTTGCAAATAGCAGAAAAATTTTCCATGCTCTCCGGTGTCTTTGTCATTAATTTTGATCAGAGCAATTAAGGTACCAGGCAGAGAATCTTCAGAAACTGGACTAAATATAGAGGCTAACATCACATCTGGGGCATTATCATTCTCATCAATAATACTTATTTCAATGTTGCAGTGTGCCATTAATCCACCTCCATCTTTTGCTTCTATTGTCATGGTATAGTCTTTAATTTCCTCAAAGTCAACCTTTCCAATCAGAGTGATTATTCCATTAATTGGGTCCAGGCTGAATTTCTTTTGGCTATCTACTGGTATGTTGCTGAATTCATATCTGATCTGTGCATTAGTACCTTCATCTTTATCAGTAGCAAGAACCTGAAGCACCTGAGACCCAACAGGTACACTTTCTCGCAAACTGACTTTATAGACTACTTCAGAGAAAATAGGTGGATTATCATTGGCATCAGTTACATTAATCCATATCTGAGCAGTCCCAGTTTTTCTAGGTTCACCCCCATCTAGGGCTGTAAGGATTAAGTGTAGAGTCTGCTCAATTTCCCGGTCAAGTGGTTTCTGCAACACTAATTCTGCATATTTATTTCCATCTTTTCTTTCTCTAATTTCCAAAGCGAAATATTGATTAGAGCTTAACTGATAGTCCTGGAGAGAATTCACCCCAATGTCAGGATCTTGAGCTTTCCCAAGGAGAAATCGGGTGCCTGGTAAAGTAGATTCAATGATCTCTAAGTTGATCTTGTCACTGAAAAATTCAGGAGCATTATCATTAATGTCCTGGACTGTTACTGTTATATAGAAGACATTTGGAGGGTTTTCAACTACTACTTCCATGTTAACAGTACAAAGATGAACTGTATCACATATTTCCTCTCTGTCTATCCGGTCATTTACATAGAGGTTTCCATTTTCCGTATTAATAATGAAATATTGCATTTTAGCTACAGAAATAGCATGTAGATTTCTCCTTGCTAGTTCTCTGGCATTCAGCCCCAAATCTTTGGCAAGATTCCCTACAGTGGATCCTTTTGACATCTCCTCAGGGATTGAATAGTGAATCTGTTCTGAGGCTCCACAACAGAAAAAAGATAACAGTAAGAGAAGTGGTACTTGCCTTCTGACTGCCATGACATTTTCTTCTTGCCTTTTCCCCATCTGATTTTGTGACAGACAAGCAGTTCTGGTTTGTTTTGCAGGTTGTAGTGCTCTCACAAAATTCTCCACAGGGAAAGTAAAAATAATCTGCTTTTACTCTTAAATCATGAAGATTATAACTCTTTCTCTTTCCTTCCTGTCAGCAAGATTGCTGTCTCTTTGTAGTCTGCAGTTTGCCCAGTTTGTGCAGCATTCATGAAACAGTGATTTGGTTGTATAGAAGAAACATCACTGGATCATCATCCTTTCTTTGGTTTCCACACTGGCCAACAGTGACACTCAGAGGCTCAGACTCAGAACTACATGCAATGGTTTTATTTCCAGTTTAAAATATTGCAGCTAGGATGAAAATTTCCAAAGTGCACAGCTATTTGATATCTGTATCATAGCAAAATGCCACAAAGTCCAGTTCCTCTAACTATGATCCTCAAATTGCCATTTTATTAGTTGTGATTTCCAGTTTATCTGTGACACATTTCTACCTGACAACAAATTTTTCATGCAGATCCATTTTTGGGGGGTTTGGGATTTTTTTAAAAGGCCAGAAATATCTCTTACTTGCAGAGAATGTATATCTGATACCAAAACAGTAGCCTTTCCTTTTCTTTATGCTAAATCATCATCATCATCATCATCATCTCTTGGTACAACAGCTAGGGAAGGGATTCCATAATAAACGTATCCCACTGAGATGCCCCTCTCCATGGTACTTATTGTTGTGCATCTTCAAGTCATTTACAGCTTATGTAAGGCAAACCTACCATGTAAGGCAAACCTACCATGGGGTTTTTGTGGCAAGATTTGTTCAGAGGAGGTTTGCAATTGCCTTCCCCAGAGACTGAGAGCATGTGACTTGCCCAAGTTCATCCATCCAGTGAGTTCCATGGCTAAGCTGGGAAATGAACCCTGGTCTCCAGAGTTATAGTCCAGCATTCAAATCACTACATCACACTAGCTCTCCTCCATGGTACTTACCAACTGAAATTCAAGTGAAGATGGAACAGAGAGTGGGGCCACCAAAACTGATTCTGCACTTAAGCTGGCTCATATGGGCAAAGGGAGCTGACACAGTCACCAGTCATCAGGTCATGCAGGGCTTTAAAATTTAAGCTGAATCCAGTAAATTAACAGATAAACCTATGCGATTAATACATGATCTGTGTAATGTGTTCCTATGGCTGCACATTATCCAACATCCTAGCAGCTCCACTTTGTACCAGATGTAGTTTCTAAACTTTCATTAAAGGCAGACCCACAAAGAAAATGACAATAGACCCATCTCAATGTACTTAGGCCGGCTTACTGTTGAACATAAAGACAACAAAAATAATGACCATGGAGAATCTACACAAATTCAACCTAGACAATGAGGAAATAGAAATAGTAAAAGAATTCTCATATTTGGGATCAAACATTGATAGAAATGGGGACTGCACTCAGGAAATCAGAAGAAGACTAAGAATGGGGAGGGTGGCTATGAAAGAACTAGAAAAGATTCTAAAATGCAAAGATATACAATTCAGCACAAAAGTTAGAATCATACAAGCCATAGTATTCCCTATTACCATGTATGGATATGAGAGCTGGACAGTTAAGAAAGATGACAGGAAGAAAATCAATTCATTCCAGATGTGGTGCTGGAGAAGAGTGCTGAGGATCCCATGGACAGCCAAGAACACAAACAAATGGGTCTCAGAGCAAATCAACTCAGAAATCTCCTTGGAAGCCTAGATGACAAAATTGAGGCTGTCATACTTCAGACCCATTATGAGAAGGCACGACTCATTGGAAAAAACAATATGCTAGGAAAGGTGGAGGGAAGTAGAAAGAGAGGAAGGCCACAAGCTAGATGGGTGGATTCTATTAGGGTGGTCACATTACTCACTGTACCACAGGCCTGAGATCTGCAACTTCCACCATAACAATGTAGTGCTATAGCATACCTATTTTTTACTTTTTATACTTTGTTCTATTCAAACTTGGAACACTTTTTTTCAAGTTTTCCCCTCCTTTACCTTCTGTTGACCTGGTCAAATACATGTTGAAATCACTATGCATGAACTATGTAAAAGAAAATATATGCCACTGAATTTTTTTTCCTAAAGTCAAATTTACTACAACTTCAGTGAAATGGATTTACAACAAACATATGGCAGTAGGCCACAGTCCATTTGTGTGTGTTCATTTTTTGACCACTGCTTTGATCAGTGACAGCTTGCATATGTGAATAAGCCAGCAGAGACAAAACATCACAAATACAACTGTTCTGTAATAGTAATGAATGGAATTATCATCAGAAAAAAAAGTTGTCAGTTCAAGGGATCAAGGTGATCAAATCAAATATCTGTATGCATGAAACCCATTGGGTGACCTTGGGTAAGTTGCATGCTCTCAGTCTCAGGAGATGGCAATGGCAAACCCCCTCTGAACACATCTTGCCAAGAAAACCCTTAGAGTCATCATGACTCCAAAAAGACTTGAAGGCACACAACAACAACAATGTATGAATCAGTCATAGATTCTGTATTCAAAGTAGAGGTACATATGCCATGTCAAACTCCTCAGATGCTTCAGGCTTTTAAAAACATAACCTCACTTTCTCCCCTTAAGTGCTAGTTTTCCTACACATTTTTAAAGTGTCCAAAAGCCAGTAATTCAGAACAGCTCATTTCCCTAGCTGAGCAATAACAGTTTGGTCTGTTCTTACTCCTTAAATTATTTTGGAAGTTTCTGTCTCGAAACCCTTTCAGATTATGTCTTTAATCTAGCATTAATCTGGAAAGTTGTTACTTTAATTTTTTATTTAAAAAGTTTTCCTAATGAGTTTTGAGTCAGTGTAAATTAGTGGGACTTCATTTAGTCACAAATACCTTTTAAACAGATTTTGATGAGACCTAAGTTCAACCTGCTTGCTCAGATCCAATCTTATATTAATATGTTCATAAAGAAATGGTTAAGTTTGATAAATTCCATGGAATTTACTGTAGAGTTCAAAGGGACCTATAGGGTCAGCCAGCCCAACCTGTGGCCAAAATAAACAATGCACAGTAAAAGCATGCTAGAGAGATGATCATCTAATCATTCAAATCCATGCAGATTATTACTATCATGCACATATATAAAATTTAAAAATTGGGACAAACATCATAACATTAGTTTTTCACTGTAACACAAAACTAACAAACACAATCTGCCACTCAACAGTCTGATGGGCTTTCAGTTATGAAAGTCCTCAGCTGCAGTCTAAGGTGAATCAGCCTAAACACACATTTTCTTCTGCACTGGTTATGTAGATATGTGCAATTCAGAGTCAATGCAGAATGACTCAGTGATTGGTTTTGCTAGGTATGTGCTCATGCAATGAATTCCCCAATCCCCAGGAATAGAGAAGTGATTGACAGAATGCTCCCTTGAAAGACTGAGGGTAGAAAGAACTAGTGAGGATTAGTACATTCCACATTGGACAAGGTAATATTTGATTCTATTTATTTATTTATGCTATTGATATATTTCAGAATAGAAAATAATTATGGTTGCTGTTTTTGTTATGTAGTAAAACTGTATGGTATGCATAAAAAATATGAAAGGGGAAATTATGTATCATTTCAGCTTTTGACACAGCTAATGAAAACAACTTTTCACACCTGGGAACTTATATTACACACCAGAGCTCTGATTTGACAACAGCAGCTCACCTTTTCATTGGATGAATCTCTGTCACTGCTATTAGCATCTTCAATGATAAGGAAGGGATTATTTATTTCTAAAACCTGTTAAAGCAGTGAAGAATTTCCCTTGGCTGTATTAAACTGGCTCTTCCTAAAGTTTGTGGTCAGAGAAACCTCATGGCAGTATGACTGAAGAAATGCTCAGACTCCACCAATCCCCACAAACTGGGAGACAGGGACACCACTGACATTAACACTCCCTGATTCAAAAAGGTGAGAATTTCTCCATTTGTGCAGCTTGATGACTATTAAAAAAAGAAGGAAAGTCAAGAACAAGCAGGAGACAAAAGCCACTGCAACCACCAAGTAGATGTTGAGATCTGAAGGAGGCTCTATAGGGGCGGAGACACTGCTGAGATCCGAAAGAATTTCAGGGATGCTATCAGCCAGAACCACAGTTTGTGATGGAGGCAGAGAGAGTGAGTTGTCCATTGTCCTTCACCAGA
The DNA here is from genome assembly GCA_020142125.1 of Phrynosoma platyrhinos. Lineage (NCBI taxonomy): Eukaryota > Metazoa > Chordata > Lepidosauria > Squamata > Phrynosomatidae > Phrynosoma > Phrynosoma platyrhinos. The sequence continues at coordinate 128,287,999 of CM034706.1, read as the reverse complement.
ACCACCAGGCTTTGCTTGAGGACATCTTTCTCCAGAAGGAACCGGGCTGTCCTGATCTCTCCAGTGTGGAGTCCCAGAGTGAAGAGCCCTGGCTCTGTGGCCTTGGTCAGCTGGTAGGAGAGCCAGGCATTCTGGCCAGAATCCGCATCCACTGCCACCACCTTAGTGACCAGGTATCCCAGCTCAGAGGAGCGAGGGGTCAGCTCTATCTCAGTGGAGTTATCAGTGGGAGGGGAGGGATAGAGGATTTGTGGAGCATTGTCATTCTGATCCAGGATGAAGAGAATCACTGAAACCCTAGAGCTGAGTGGTGGAGAACCCCCACCATGGGCCTTAACCCCAAACCGAATCTCCTGAAACTTTTCATAGGACTGCCTCCTTCCGTATGATCCTCCCCGTGCAGTTCGGTCCTCTGGGAGGAATCTATTACAACCCATGAAAACCAGGTTGTCGGTGACCTCCCAGAGGGCCTTCTCTGCCATCCCTCCCAGATTATGGAACGGCCTGCCGGACGAGATCCATCTTATTACCACCCCTGACAGCTTCAAAAAAGCTGCCAAGACGGATCTCTTCCAGCAGGCCTCTCCTGAATAACTATCCCAGCCCAAAGATTTGGCTAACTTCCCCTTCTGTGCTGCTGCTGATTATGCAGATTATGCTATGTTGTTGCGAGATGTTATGTTTCTTTTATATCTTAATTTTATTCTATGTTTTAATTGTTCAAGTTTAATATCTTTATAGGAGTGGGTGGGTTTGGGTGTTGATGTTGGTGTTTTTAATGTTGTAAGCCGCCCGATTGTGCTGGAGAGGGGCGGGATAGAAATAAAATGTATTTCTTCTTCTTCTTCTTCTTCTTCTTCTTCTTCTTCTTCTTCTTCTTCTAATCAAGGGTGAGGAGGTCATAGACAGCTCCTGTTTCAGAATTAATGGAGATGCAGGAAGATATAGGGGAGTCACTGATATTTCCCTGAAGGATGGAATACATTATTCTGGAATTTCCCCCTAGGTCAGAGTAATCTGCCTTCAAGGAAAATATGGAGGGCCTCTTTGGGTTATTCTCCTTTAAATAAGTAGAATAAACTGATTGTGGGAAGTGGGGAGGGTTGTCATTTGTGTCTAAAACTTCAAGAGAAATAACAATAGAAAATGTGGAAAGTGAAGGGCTCCCATGGTCTGTGATGGTGATAGTGATGTTGTAGGCTGCCACCTGCTCCATGTCCAGGGCTCTTGTTGTCATCAAGCTATAATAATTGCCATAAGATTTGGTCAGTTGGAAAGGGAGGTTGGTGGGAGCTGAGCATTTGACATCTGCATTCTCAGCTGAGTCTTGATCTTGGACATTTAAAAGGACGACTGCAGCCACTGGGTGAGTTCTCAGGTGCTGATCAGAGAAGTTATTTCCATTCTGGGTGCATTATCATTCACATCAGTTACAAATATCACGAGGGTCAAACTGTCCAGTAGACCTCCACCATTTTAGAGCTGGACCTCAATTTCATGAAGTGAAGAATCCTCATAGTCTAAGCCTCCAATAAGAGTGATTTCTCCAATATTTGCATCCAGGTGGAATATCTGAGAAGCGTTTAGTGTGATTTTTTGAAATGAACAGTTAATGTCTTTGTTGGCTCTTAATGAGATTATTGTAGATCCTTTAGTTATATTTTCCCTAACATTTACCTTATAGAGACATTGGCTAAAAACAGGTGCATTGTCTTTGGCACCCACCACAGTCACCTGAACATATACAGACCCTGTCCTAATAGGATCTGCACCATCATATGCCATAAAGATTGTAAATGGCTTCCTCCTCATCACCCAGGGGACTTTCCAACACGAATCCAGTGGATTCACTACCTTCAAGAGTTCTGACTGAACAGATAGAGAAATGGTTATTGCTGCTGAGTTTGTATCCCTACACAGAATTATTTCCTGTCAGGATCCTGAGCTGCCAAGAGGAAAAATTTGGATCCCAGTACTGTATTCTCTCTTATATTTATTTACTAGTCTCTCCAACTGGAAAGTAGGGTCATGGTCATTGATATCTGTGATTTCCACTTCAGCACCATAAACTTTCATTGAATCCTGAACTATAATTTCAAAATTCAAGGTACACTTTTCCAGCTGACCACAGATTTCTTCTTTGTCTATTCTCTCTGCAGTGTGCAAATGCCCACTGTTTTAATTCAAAGCAAAATACAGAGTCTTACCTGGGGAAACAATGTGGATTCCATGGCTCCTTTGCATCCAGTCCCACTTCTTTTGCAATATTCCCTACTAGAGAGCCTTTTCCCATTTCTTCAGGAATGGAGTAATGGGCCAACTTGTCTTAGGAGATGTAAGCAAGCAGGCAGGAAAACAAAGACAATCCCCCTCTTGAAGTCTTGGAGACATTTTTCTACTGCCATTCCTCTTCTGATGAAAAGCCACTGAAAGATTTGTGGCTCAAGTATAATGATTAAATACCGCACAGAAACAGCCAAGATGAAGATGAAGATGATGATGATGATGAAGATGATGATGATAATGATAGTCCTGGTTCAATAGATCTTATCTTGCAACTGAGATTCCTAATGCTGAAATATGTTTCTGTGTCTCAGCATTTTCTGCTGTGAAACTGCTGATGTAGGACGGCTGAATAGCTCATTGCATTTCCTAGCTTTCATTGGTAAACAGCAACTTCCTAGCCTTCATCGGTAAACTCAGAACTTCAATCAATTATTGCACATGGTTCTTATTCTCTAAATTTACTTAATTGCATTCTGATTTTCACTTTTATATAAAAAAATGATTCAGAAAGGCCAAGAATTAAGAAGGTTGACCACACATATTTTAAGAAGAAAGTTAAGAAATGACCTAGGGAGATGATATAATAATAAAAAACTGAGTCTATTTTAAAGAAAAACATTTGCAAAGTAAAAATGCTCCAGTTGAAATTATATCACTACCAACAATTTTGTGCATATTTTCCATCTGTGCTGCTAATAACAATGGTTTGTGCACACAACCCCATCCTAAGACGTCTATATGTCAAATAAATCACAAACTTCTACCTAACCACTGTGTTACTTAAAGTGCACAGAACTGTTTTTTTTTTGTTAAAATGAACCAGTTTTTAAATATGATTTTAAAAAAATTGGGAGAGTTCATGCACTGAAAAGAAATATGTGGCCATTACTGCCAAAACCTGAATCTGTGTATAAATGTGTCACATGAGCACAATGCACCTTGCTTTCCAGTAGAACTGTGCTCCTAGCAGGCTGTTGGGATAACAGTTCTACTAAAAAACAAGGCACTCACACCCTGTACCACTTTTCATATCAGAAGCATTGGATTTTGGCATTGGTAGAAACAGTAGTATTAGGTTATCTGCCAGTGGTGCTGGCTGTAGGAGGGTGAGGACTGATTTATGGAGGCAACATCTAAGGAAATTGCTTGCCCTTGACCTAGAGTGCTTTTTTTTTTGTCTCTTGAGTTTATGTACTTTAAAATACTATACTTTCCTCTTTATCTGGCAACAAACATTCTGAGAATGCTCTTTCTGATGCAGCTGAAAGACTAGAACAATTTTGACCACAGCATCAACAAGTAATTTGTATATAAGTTTCAGGGAGGTACAATACATTTCTCAACACTTATATTAACAACTTCAACATTTGCATTATCAGGAACAGGACTGCAGAATTATAGGGAAATTCAATCCAGCTGTGTAGTGCACAGCTGTCCCTTTAAGGACATGTTAAAGCACTTACTGGAGCTTAAGACCTCCATACTAAAGGATCTGAAGACATGTGCTATTGCGCTTTGTCACAAACAGCCCTTGACAGTCCTGATATCACTTCATGGTTTGATGCATATTTTACATTACTAATATAATAGTGGAGAAACATAGAGGAAATATGGGCACAGTTCTACTTCATATATTTTCCAACAGAAAAGTGTAATTGAAAGTGAATTCCTATGTTAAGACTGGAGGAAACAAAGGACTTGATGGTCTTTGAAGTCAGATAGTCTCTATGTATTCAACAGAATTAAATCAGATGTATATCATTCTATTTTATCTGTAGCATCAAGTTGAGGAAATCTGGATATGGAATGTTTGCCTCAATATACACATTTGCTGGTCTTCTAGGATGCCACAAGACTTGGCAAAGGTCTTATGTAAGTTTAATTGAGGCACAAAAATAGAAAGGACTCAATATGATTGTATCAGTGATTATTATATGGCACAACTGCATATATTGAGAATAAATACATTACATTTATTTTGCAGTTTGGACTAAATTTTTAGAAAATTCCATCATAAGAAATACAAAATAAAAAAAATGTCATTCCAAGAAATGCAGTGACAAGTTAATTAAGTTCAAGTCATCATGAGAACTTCAGAGTTCCCTATTAACTAGATTCAAGTGGAATTTTGAATGGACACTTTCTGGTACATTGCTGAAATGATATCTGATTTGAGCATTGGTATTGTCCAACTGCTACAGAAAAATCTTTGAACAAGTGTTTGGACTCATTAAGATTAAGTACAATCTTCTTCTGCTGGTTAAGATCTGCCAGCAGAAGAACCCAAAAGGGCAGGAAAGGGATAGAACAATAGAAGAGCCACATTATGCTAGATCCAAATGCAGGGGGCCAACCTAAGGATACAGCCACAGCGCTGACACAAAGTTAGGCCTGAGTGAAGGAGTCCTAAGTAATTGTGAACATCCAGAGACTGGGAGATGCTTGGGTTCAGAACAGTTTCAACTGGCCAAGAATTAATTTAGTGGGCTTATGGCCATTTGGCGAATTAGGATTACACTCTTAAATTTACTTTCCTCTACACATTTACTTGAGAGAAAGTCCTAGTGAATGGCATAGTTCCTAAATATGAGGAATTAGGATTTATATTGAGAAGTGAGCCTGAAAAGAGAATTTCATTTTATGAGTAATATAAAATGAAAGCATGTGTAGTAATATGAATTTTCCTTTATTATTATAGTTATGGTTATCCATTCTAGCATAAGGAATAATGAAGGACAAAATAATGACAAAAGTAGTGTTTTAAGATCTTGATTTTTTTTTGTTTTTGTAATCTTGGCTGTAATGCTGTCAGTGTCTAGGAAAAGTATAGAAAGACTGATTTAAAAAATCCACAGAACTTTGAATTTGGGTCTTGAATTTTTAATCTGATTAGATTGTGAAGAGATTTAGCTGTTGAACACCCTTTGCTGTCTAATACAGCCTGAACAACAGTGATCTAAACTTGCATTGCCAGCATAGGTGAAGGATGACAGTATGTGAAACATAAGATATTCTTGACAACCACTCTTACCTTTTTACTATTATCCTCCTCTGGGTTTAAGGGGCTTACTCCACTGTCTGTGAAAGGCACAACAGACTTCTCACTACCAAGAAGATTGTCTGCAATCTGAACACTGGGAGCCAGAAAAGTAAATTCATTCCTCTGGGATTCTGAGGAGAGGCAAAACTGGTAGGAATAAGGCAAAGTCCCATCTTGAAAATTAGGGGGAAATATGGCACCAGCTGTTGAATGGGGAACAGGGCCAAAGCACTGCAGGAATTTGGGATTCCCTGACTGTCGGAATTTCATTGTAATGGCCAGAATCACCGTCAAGAGGAAAAAGAAAGAAACCAGAGCTAAGGCCATCACCAAATAGAATTGGAGATCAGACTGAGCTTCTGAGTCCCTTGATAGGTTTTTCATTTCTGGAAGGGCCTCCTGGAAGTTCTCCGCAAACACCAGGTTCAGAGTGACCGTGGCTGAGAGAGGAGGCTGCCCGTTGTCTTTCACCACAACCACCAGTCTCTGTTTCACAGCATCTCTTTCCGCAAAGGCCCTGGCTGTCCTGATCTCTCCAGTATGAGAACCAATGGTGAAGAGGGATGGCTCAGTAGCCTGGACCAGATGGTAGGAGAGCCAGGCGTTGTGTCCAGAATCAGCATCCACAGCCACCACCTTTGTGACCAGATAATCTTCCTCGGCAGAACGAGGGACCATCTCAAAAGAAGTGGAGCCCTTGGCTTCTGGGGAAGGGGACAGGATTCGAGGAGTGTTATCGTTGCGATCCAGAATAAACACTCTGAGTGTGGCATTGCTACTGAGAGGGGGAGATCCTCCATCTTGGGCCTTTATTTGGAGCTGGAACTCTCTAAATTGTTCATAGTCAAAAGATCGCTGGGCATAGATGGTGCCAGTCTCAGAATTAATGGAGATATAGGAAGAGATGGGAAGCTCCTGAATGTTGCTGCTGAGGACGGAGTATGTGATCTGTGCATTCTGACCCACATCTGGATCAGATGCTCTAATAGTAAAAATGGAGGCACCAGAAAGGCTATTTTCTGGTACATAGAGGTTATAGGAAGATTTCTCAAAAGCAGGAGCATTGTCATTGATATCAGAGATTTGTAGGGAGATAGTTTTCTGTGTAGTAAGAGAAGGAATTCCTTTATCAGTGGCTATGAGTGTAATGTTATACTCTGGTATTTTTTCTCTGTCCACTGGACTGTTTGTCAGCAGTTTGTAGTAATTATTAGATGTCAGAACAATCGTAAAGGGCACATCATCCTGTAAATAGCAAAAAACTTTTCCGTTCTCTCCAGCATCTTTGTCATTTACATTGATCAGAGCAATTAAGGTCCCAGGCTGAGAATCTTCTGAGACTGGGCTGAACAATGAAACAAGTGTTACCTGTGGCTCATTGTCATTCTCATCAATAACCCTGATTTCAATATTGCAGTGTGTCTCTAATCCACCACCATCTCTTGCTGCGACCAGTATTGTATACTCTTCTGCTTCTTCAAAATCCAATGGCTCAGTTAGAATGATTGTACCATTAACTGGATTCAAGTGGAATTTTGACTGGACACTTTCGGGTATGTTGCTGAAATGGTATCTGATTTGAGCATTGGTACCCTCATCCTTATCAAATGCTGCTACCTGGAGCACAAGGGACCCAACAGGAACTTTTTCCTGCAATTTGATCTTATAGATTTCTTGAGTGAAAATGGGTGGGTTATCATTGGCATCAGTGATATTTATCCATATCTGAGCAGTCCCGGATTTTCTAGGTTCACCCCCATCCAAGGCTGTAAGGATTAAATGAATAGTTTGTTCACTTTCCCGATCAAGTGGTTTCAGGAGCACCAGTTCTGCATATTTATTTCCATCTTGTCTCTCTCTAATTTCCAGAGTGAAGGACTGACTGGAGCTTAGCTGGTAATTCTGAAGAGAGTTTGTCCCAATGTCAGGATCCTCAGCTTTCCCAAGGAGAAATCGAGTTCCAGGTAAAGTGGTTTCCATTATTTCTAATTTGATATTCTCATTTAAGAAATATGGGGCATTATCATTAATATCTTGAATTGTTATGGTTATATGGAAAACATTCAAAGGATTTTCAACCACAACCTCAAAATCCAGAAGACAAAGTGGAATTTTGCCACATATTACTTCTCGATCTATCCTTTCTTTCACATAGAGGTTTCCATTTTCTGCACTGATACTGAAAAATTGCATTTTAGCCACAGAGACAGCATGCACATTGTGCTTTGCTAGTTGTCTGGCATTCAGTCTCAAATCCTTGGCAAGATTCCCTACAATGGACCCCTTTGCCATCTCCTCAGGGACTGAATAATTAACCTGCTCTGAAGTAGCCCAGCAGGTGAAAGACAACAGAAAAAGAAGCAGTACTTGCCTTTTGATAGTCTTCCCATTGTGCCTGCTATCCATCCAGCTCACTCAAAAATATGCTCCTTTGCTTTTTCTTATGTTGTTAGTATCAGATCAATTTTTCATGCAGATAGAAAAAAATCATAAGGAGGAAGAATAATGCCCTCTCCTTTAATCTCTACAACATAAAATAGTTTTCCTGTTTTCTGCAAACAGCTCTCTCTGTGCTCTTTCTTGTTGCCGGTGCAGCACTGGCAGAGCTATTGCATTTTAGGAACCATCAGAGTATCTCTAGACTCTCTCAACTATCAAGTTGGTCAATAGCGGCACTCTGAGGCTCAGAGAGAGAACTGCAAGAAAACCAATCTTGTCCTGTTTAGAGCAGAAAGATAACCTGGTTATGAACGAATATGATTGCTTCTGCAGTATATAAATTGTTTGGGCTTGGTCCATATCTGCATGTTTTATTTTAAATGCTGTGCAATTGTTTCTGGTCTATATAAAGATCATGACTGTCATTTGGGTTCACATGTTTCTCTGTATCTGAAGTTGATTTGTATTCCCATATTTTCAAGAATGTGTGGTGATTTCTAGCTGCTGGATATGCCCAGAGTCATATCATTCACATGACTAGTGGTAGAGTGGTAAACATAAGAAAAACAATGGTGGATTATATCAAGGGTACACCTAGTCTAACCTTTTGGCTACACCTAGCTAATCAGGTGTTTCCAGAAAGATCACATGGAGAACATGGTCCATACATGAAGTTTGAATGTTAAGAATGTTAAGAATGATGCATTTTTTGAGGAATGTTCAGACTTAAAATGTGAAGCTAGGATTTTATTTTATCTTTTGCTCCAGTGTAAATTACCTAACACTCAAACTGAATGCCATATGTTTTTTTGTTGCCTGTTCACTCAGTTAGGGAAGATCTTTTTGAAGCTTGATATAAACAGTTTGGTTTTGAATCATATTGAAAAACTTGGTGTTATCAATAACTTGGTGGTGTTGGCTCACTCTAGAGTTCATGGCTCACTCCAGTTTTTTTTTTATGGATAAGTGTTACTAATGGTTCCACTACCAATCCTTGAGCAATCTCCTAACTCAAATATCTTCATTGTAAGCACTGTCCTTTTACTCCTATCCTCCTATTTGTAAAATAATCACTAATCAACAGGAGTTCTTGATTCCATGACTACTAACTTTACCTGGGATCCTTCAGCAAATAACTGTGCTGAAAACTTTTTATAAGTCCAAATATGTAACATGTTTCTGATCACGTCATGTATATGTTTCTTGATACTCTGAAAAAAATTCTAAATGGCTGGTGAGATACGAGAAGTACTATGGTCTGATGGGATGACATTATCTACAGTATGTAAAAAATAAATAAAAAACCAAAATTCCTGTCCATCTGTTTGCCCATTTGTTACATCACATGAAAATGGCTACATAGATTTCCACCAAATTTGTTGAGTATGCTTGAGATAGTTTTGTGGCACAGAAGAAATTCACTTGGGAAAGCACTGAGGTACCCCAATTATTATTTCACTAAATTTTCACCAAAATTGGAGGGGATGCTTCAAACAGTCTGACTTAAAATACAGGCTATGTGACACAAATTAAACTCACTTTGGCCTAGGAAATAGCTTAAACTATTTTTCATTCAAAGATAGTAGTGTGGTACAGCATTTCAAAGATTTTTATCAGTTGAAGTGTTTTTTTAGAAAAAATATTTGATATGACATTTTGCAAAACTTATATAAATTAAAATTAAGTTTCTCTCTATTACAGCTTCACATGTAAATGACTAAATTTTAACAAATGGGATGTTTGGGATGGGATGTTTGGGATATCCTGAATTAAAAAGCAGGCTATGTGGTGTAGATGACATTGAGTTTTGGGGAAATGGGGGCTGTATGGATTTTTTCATCCATACAGGGTTGTGTGTTTGGTTCTTCATCAAGATAGATATGCTCTATCAAGGGCAACTGACACTGGTGTGCAACATAACAAACATTTTAGCACCCAAAGAGATGAGTTATGATTATTAACAACAGTTAACAATTTTCCTGAGCAACACCGGGTACTAGAGGTTGTGTTACATGAATGCCTTGCCTCTTCTGTGGATAGACACATTACATCTGGACCTGCTGACTTATTAACTAATAATATTTCAGTTAGCCCTAGGACCTAACGATTTACCACCTTTAATATGTCTCAGATGCTCTCCCTTGCCCACAAAAATAATTCAGGCATAATTATGTGTCCATCATTTTTTGCAGTGAAGACCAGTACATATCCCCCCCCCGAAAAAACAATGTCCTGATCCTCATTTAACAATTCTTTTGCTCCTGTGTAATCTAATGATAATCTCTGTTACTATTTTTCTGTTCCTGTTGCATTTACAGAAATGTGCATTGTTCTGTATAATGTTTCCTCCTCAAAATTATTTTTTTACTTGCCTTATAATCAGCAGTGATTTATTTTGTCAGAGTCTGTATTCTTTTTTATTTGTGATGATGTTAAATTGCTGCTGAAAAGGTTCACTTTGAGGTTGCAAGAACACAACTGAAGTACAGTGCTGTCTTGTTTGACACTCCTCCTCCAACCCAATCAGGGATAGTCAATACTTTCTATCTCAGTATGGTGACAAAGCAGAGAACAGTCAAAATGCACTCTCATTGAAATGGTAGTGAAGTTAATTGGGAGTGAACAAATGTTTAAATCTGCAGTGTATCCTAGGATGGAGGAAGTACTGGTAGTTCCTCTTTACTTTACATTGGTAAGAAAACATTTGGAGTACTTTACTTAGCTTCAAGCACTGATGTAATAATATTAATAATAATAATTTTTATTTATAACCCGCCCCTCTGCGTGGCAATCGGGGCGGGGAACAGCAAGTTTAAAAACAGAGCAAAGTTAAAAATCAATCCCTCATCCCATAATCCCACCCTCCCATCCCCTTAAAATAGAATTAAACAACAGTCAAAATTAAAAATGCCACATTAATTAAAAACAGATAAAGACATAGAATAGAATCAGAGCAGTAGTTTAAAGCACATCTCCCAGCTGAGGGTTATTCCGGGAAGGCCTGCCGGAAGAGATCCATCTTTACTGCTTTCTTGAAGGCAGCAAGAGTGGTGATAAGACGGATCTCATCCGGCAGGCCATTCCAGAGTCTGGGGGCGGTTGCGGAGAAGGCCCTCTGGGAGGTCTGGGACAGCCTAGTTCTTATTGGCTGTAACAGATTCCTCCCAGAGGACCGCAGAGAGCGGGGGAGATCATACGGGAAGAGGCGGTCCCTCAGATAAGATGGACCCAAGCCATGTAGGGCTTTAAAGGTCAAAACCAACACCTTGTACTGCGCCCGGAAACTAATCGGCAGCCAGTTGAGGGATTTAAGCACCGGTGTTATGTGCTCCCTCCGAGATGTTCTCATGATTACTCTGGCTGCCATGTTCTGCACCAATTGTAATTTCCGGGTTAGGCACAAGGGTAGCCCCATGTAGAGAGCGTTACAGTAATCCAGCCGTGAGGTTACCAGGGCGTGTACCACAGTTTCCAGATCCCTCATATCCAGATAAGGGCGCAGTTGGCGTATCAACCGGAGCTGATGTACAAGAAATAAAATTCCAAAACTGAATAAAATGAGAGTTTGGGAAGGATTTTGATTAAGCAATAGCTAAAAGAAAGGTAGATGGATAGCATACTGAAAAGAAAATAATGAGAAGATAACATTCGTTTTTGAACACTATGAAGGACTGCTATCATACAAGAATCTTTGCTATTTTGTTTACTACTGCTATCATTCAGAGTCTAACTAGTGATACAGAGTCTAAACTAGTGATAGGTTGATTTGTGCACAACATTAAGAGAATATGCGCACACCTAAAGGTAGTTCAACAATGAAGGAAGTCTACTTCCACAAGGTGTTGAAGGAAAATACTGCACAAATATCTGTTAGGAACCTTTTAAGTCTGAGAAAGACTTGTTTAAGAACACACGCATTGGCTCCATTTACAATCTATGGTAAGGGACAGATACAAATAGTTAGAAGGATAATTATGACATTACCACTTTTTAAATATTGGAGTACGTCTTAAGATGGAAAGAAATCAAGACTGGAAAGAATTACATTTTTATAAATTATCTGAATACAAATTGGATATTATAGATGTGTTTTTGTGTAAATATTTTTCCTAAATATGTCACAATTAAAGCCTCATAACAGTTTTATAGAAAAAACAAAAACAAAAACAAATCTTTAAAAACCAGCTAGCAAATACATGCTGACATAGAAAAAAAATCAAAATGATTTAAAGAATTAAAATTGTTTCTTAAGAAATAACATGTTAAATAATGCGTCTGTTTTTTAGTATTTTCAATCAGCAACAGTACATACACATATACATACATACACACACACATACACACCTCACCCTAAACTGGCACAGTCTATATTCATTTCAAAAACAAATATATTATCCATCAAATCATGGTGAAAGGTTACTATCCCCTTTTTATTGCAAATCAATTCTTCCCCATGTCATTTTTGCAATGACAATGACAAATGGAAGGTAGATTGTGAAAAAACACAGGTACCTGCTTCCAACATAAAAATAATTACGTTCCAGTTTCCATTAACTTCAGAAAGTGCAACCACTGCTGTGAACCTCTGTTGTTGTTAACTGCTTTTGAGTCAACTTTGACCAATGATGACCCTATGAATGAGACACCTCTAAATTACCCTATCCTCAACTGCCCTGCTCAGCTCCTGTAGATTCATGGTTGTGGCTTCTTTGATTGAGGGGGGTTGCAGACTGCCAGAAATAGTGCAAATTGAGTCTGCTTTTAGGGTTAGGGTTAGTGCCAGGGAATCATGGGATTTTTTTTTCCTGAGACAGTGAGCCTTCTCTGTCAGAGAGCTCTGGTGCCACAATAAAATACAGTTCCCATGATTCCCTAACCCTAACCCTAACCCTAACCCTAAAAGTGGACTCAATTTGCACTATTTCTGGCAGTCTGCAACCCCCCTGAGTCTACCCAACTGGAATGTGATCTTCCTCTTTTCTTATTGCCCTCATTATAGTCTTTTCTAGTGAGTCCTTTCTTCGCATGATATGGCCAAAATACAACCTTTGTCATCTTTGCTTCCACAGAGAGTTCAGGCCTGAACCTATGTCCTGCCACAAATATCCACAAATGGAACAAAAACATTAGTTTAGTGCTTAGTGTTTAGAAATTGGTTGATGACCAAAGAGAACCCTGGGTTGCAGCACAGTTTGTTCAGATTATGGCTATATCCCTCCACCTGCAGCAAGTTTTCTAGAAACCTTGGACCTTATCACACGGGGGTCTCAAATCAGAAGAAAAGCAAAAGAA
>CM034706.1:128248467-128265453 GCA_020142125.1 Phrynosoma platyrhinos | reverse complement strand
ACTACAGAAAATGCCCTCTGGGAGGTTGTCACCAGCCTCGTTTTTTGACTTGTAAGTCTTTTATGTAAGTCTTTTATGACTTACATAACATGACTCTGTCACATGTATCTTGGCAAGATTTGCTCAGAGGGAGTTTGCCATCCTCTGACGTTGAGAAAAGTATGACTCGCCCAAGGTCACCCACTGCATTTTTGTATCTGAGCAGGGTTTTGAACCTTGGTCTCTTGGAGTCCTAGTCCAACACTCAAACTATATACCACACCAATATTTATGTCTCTTCCTATATATACACTGCCAAATATTTTACAAAACCTTCATCAAGGGGGACTGTCTTGATCCTTCCCATTGAGGAGCCATGCTATGTCTGGTCTTTGGCATACTGGTGCATGCCATGCTTGAACATTAACTGAAACAGGATGGAACACTTCTGGGCTATTTAGGTCCTATTAATGACTCAGCCAGTCCAACTACTGTTTGCTTTAGCACACAGCTATCTGTCCCTAACATGGTGACAGCAGGGGTCTCCAATCTGTAGTCAATTGCCTTTCTGCATTGTTCCCAAGCTGTTTGGCTGGTACTGTCACCTTCCTGGCTTTTTCCTACAGCTCTATACTGTTCCTTATTATTACTGTCCATCTTTTCTCCTGTCCATCTTTTCCTGCCATTTCCTGCAAAATCACATGGACTACATTGTTCGTTCTGGTCTCCAAGCAGCACCATGGCTATTCCTATCATGCTCCTCTTCATCTTCTCTTCCATTGTTACATTTTGGCCATTCCAGATGCTTCGACAGATCTCAAGTACTCATTCTCTCACCTTTTTTGCTCTCATCCCATCCCAAATGCCATGTTGAGGTTTTTGTGTATGTGTAAAAAAGGGGCTGTATGAACGAGCTCGTTCATGTTTCAAACAAAGGCCAGATTTGCTTATTTGTTTCAGCTCTTTCCTTCCTCTCTTGCACCTGAAGATGGATTTGTGGGGAAGAGAGGGAGTGAAACAAAACAGTTGGGTGAATAGGTATTGGCACTTTCCAGGAGCAGAACTGTTAGTTTGAAAGAGAGGGCCAAGAGTGGACTGACAGAAACAATAGCAAGGCTGTTCTAAAAGAAGAAAAAACATCATTCCTTTTGCTACAGGGGACAGGAAATGGCTGGTGTGTTTTGGAGGGGGGAGAGGCATGAGCAGGCCAGAAAAAGGGCTAGTAAGTCAGCCCTCCATATCCAAAGATTCCTTATCCACAAATGCAACCATCCATGGGTTGAAGATATATAAGCACACTCTGATTGTGTTATTTTATATAAGGGACACCATTTTATGATGCCATTGTATATAATAGAACTTGAACATCTATGGATTTTGGTATCCATGGGGGGTCAGTCCTGGAACCAAACCCCAGTGAATATACAGGACTCACTGTATATTTTTGCAAAAAAAAAAAAAAAAAAAAAAAAAAAAAAAAAAAAAAAAAAAAAAAAAAAGGCAAGAAAAGGACAGAAGATGTCTTTTTGCATATAATACATGGGCAGCAAAAGGACAGCAAGAGGGCTGGCATGCTTTTACAAGAAAGCATACAAACAAGCTTTTACCAGAAAGGTCACACAGTCTTTTGCATAGTGAACTCCTCCAAGCTCCAACAAGCCAGGCTCCTCCAAGTAGTTGCCCAAGTTAGTGGGCTGGTAGTTGTTGCTGACTGCAGTCAAAGGCACTCTCATAAAAACTGTTTGGCCCAGATTCACATTTTGCTTGTTGCTACCTCTTCTCTCCCAGTCCCTCCAGCTAGGGTCAGTGGGCCCATAAACTGAGAGAAGGAGGGATACTTCAGCAGGAAAACTTGTCGGATTCACCTTCCCACAAGCTTCTATCTTTACCTGGCTGCTATTTTGATCCTCTATTTTACTTTGACCTACCTGATATATTTGGTGCCATGGTTTATCACAGCCTTTGGCACTGACCTCACAGATCTGTGAACAGATCTTCTGAAAGATGAAAACTGTGCAATCCAAGTGTTGATCTAGACCTATAAATATTTAGCTAGGCATGTATAGCTAGATATGAATGTAGATTCTATAATAACACTGTTTCAAAATGGATTGTGTTTAGATTAACACTTCTTCATTTACCTTTGACTTTTTGCCTTTGATGTTAATAAGCAAGTTAATCATGTCAAGCAACTTTATGATTCAAAGTGAGACCTTCTTTAGGTATTGGATACCCTTGTATGGCCTCCCTTGTGTCAGAAGGCTGGACACCCCATGGCCTAAATGATAAAGTCAAGGGCATGAATTAAAATAAGGAAGGGGAGGGAAGGGGAGGGGAGGGGCGGGGCGGGGCAGGGAAGAAGGAAGGAAGGAAAGAGCCCCAAATTGTTTCACAGTATTATTTTCTATATGGGCAGGGGGATAGATACACTTCATAATTTTCTGTTTTTTTCTGATTTAGAAGCTTATCGCATACTTAAATAAATCACCTTACCTGATCTGGTTTAAATTTAAATCAGGTGGCATCTGATATTATCAGAAGGATTCAGCCATCGAATCTGCTGCCTGGGTCCATCCCAGGTTCATCTCCGCTCATGGGGCACTCAGCACAGATCTTTTCAAAGCCAGGAGTTTTCCAGGTTGAAAAAAATGGCTGCTGGAGCACGCCTGTGAGCGGGGATGGACCCAGGATAGACCCAGGTGGTGGATTTGGTGGCTAAATCCTTCTGATAATATCAGGATGCTGCCCGATTTAAATTTAAGGTAAGGCGATTTATTTAACTATGCGATAAGCTCCATAGGTAGACATGGTAAATTGGTATGGCCTGTTGCTAATACAATGCAGATACATACGAAGTGTAAACTGTGAGCTTCTGAAATGAATTTTTCCACATTTCAGAAATCATACCATGGCCCACATTGAACTTTTTCTAATAGCTCAAATTTCCCTCCGCGAAACAAAACAAAACAAAACAAAAATACCTCCCCAACCTTTCAGTTTTTGATTTTCTTGCGTATGTGTGTGTGTATGAATTTCAAACAGTCTTCTTTGCATAATGTTAATTGTTATGGGTTTTGTTGTTCCCATAAGCTATCCTACCTCCTTTATAAAGAAAAGGAAATATAAAACTTATTGTTCTTGAGAAAGCATGTCATACAGAGAAGTACAAATCTCAGTCTCATATTAGATGTCTGTGGGGTTATTCCGACTTTTTTTTAAAAAAAACGTGACTATGCAAACAATCTCACTCATGCATTCCAGTTTTGTTTTTCACACTATTTTTAAGAATAAGAACCGCATGTATGCGTATCTATGCGTGTTCTGTTGCTCACACGTGTCAGCACTGAGAATAAAGATAAAGTCAATGATCCAGATGTAACTGAAACACATTCAAGGCAGGCAGAGCTTTATCCCAGTTTAGCCTGGGTCTATTTGCACTGGTAGTCGTACAGCCAACAATGCAAATCTTTTAGGAAAACTCAGAAAAACACAAGATTGATTATTCTGGGATTTTTGGCAGCCCCCACCAACTTACTCATGTGCATTTGAAATGCATCTGAACAATAAAAATTCAACCCACATTCTACCAGGACTATTTTACTGTCTGAATAACCCCTTAGTCTGTCAGTGCAAGCAGACACTTTCTGTTTGAAGAAAGGGCCCAGATGAGTGACTGTTAAAATCTACTCTAGCATGGCTTCTGAATGGCTTTGGCAAATCTCACAAGATGTGGGCAACAGTTACACAGATACAGAGAAACAGACTTCACAAATACCATTAAGCATGATCTATAAATTAGCTTCCCTCCCACTTGCCCTCCTACCTCATGACATCGGGACTTCAGTCTAGGTCAGGTGGGCATGGATCTCTAGGCCCCAATATACACTTCTAAACTGTCTTCCATGACAAGGGAGGAAATCCCTATATAATTCCACCCAAAATTCATTCTAAAAAGGCCTCTATTTACAAAAAATTGACCATTCAGACTTTAAAGATCCTTCAATAATTAGATGCAATGAACTGACTACTTAAAAATTGATAAAAACCCCAATCTAGGAATATCTGACATTTAATTTAAAATAATTAGAAAAATCAGTGTAAAATAGATCCTATTCAAAAACTCACCCCATCACATTTATCCATCTCTGTAATTACACTATTTCCTTGATCAGCTATCAAAAGCACATCAGACTTCTGATTACAAGAAATAATCCCTGCAGTTTGAACACTGGGTGCTGGAAAGGTAAATTCCTGTATCTTGGACTCGGAAGATAAGCAGAGCTGATAGGAGTAAGGCAAAGTTCCTTCTTCATAGTTTGGTGGGAATATGACAGCATTATTTGAATGGGGAACAGGACCAAAACATTGCAAGAATTTGGGGTTCCCTGATCTTTGAAGCTTTGTCAGAATGGCCAGAATCACTGTCAGAAGGAACAAGAATGAAATCAAAGCCAAGGCAAGGACCAAATAGAACTGGAGGTCTGACTGATACTCTGGGTCTCTGGATTGGTTGTTAATTTCTGGAAGAGCCTCTTGGAAGTTGTCTGCAAAGACCAGGTTAAGATTCACAGTACTGGACAGTGGTGGCTGGCCATTATCCTTCACCAAGACTACCAGCCTTTGCTTGACAGCATCCCTTTCCAAAAATGTCCGGGATGTCCTGATCTCACCATTATGGACCCCAATTGAGAAGAGCCCTGGCTCAGTGGCCTGGACCAGATGGTAAGAGAGCCAAGCATTGTGTCCGGAGTCAGCATCCACCGCCACCACTTTGGTCACCAGATAGCCCTCCTCGGCTGAGCGAGGCACCATCTCAAACAAGGCTGAGCCCTCCACTCCCTGAGAAGGGTAAAGGATTTGAGGGCTCTTGTCATTTTGGTCCAGGATAAAGACCTTCACAGTGGCAGTACGGCTGAGGGGTGGGGAGCCTCCATCTTGGGCCCTCACCTCCACCTGAAACTCCCTGCACTGTTCATAGTCGAAGGAGCGCTGAGCATAGATGATGCCACTTTCAGAGTTAATGGAGAGGTAAGAAGAGAGAGGCAGCTCCTGAATGTTGCGTCTGAGGAGGGAGTAAGTGATTTTGGCATTGCGTTCCAGATCTGGATCTGAGGCATGAACACAGAAAATGGAGGAGCCCGAAGGGTTATTCTCTGGCACAAAGGCAGTGTAAGAGGATTTCTCAAAGGCAGGGGGATTGTCATTGATATCTGAAATCTTTAGGGATATGGTCTTCTCTGTTGAAAGAGGAGGTGTGCCTTTGTCTGTTGCTGTGATTGTGATATTGTACTCTGGAATTCTTTCCCTGTCCAAAGGACCATCTATCAGAAGCTTATAGAGGTTGTTGGTTGTTGACAAAACTTTGAATGGCAAAGTGTCTTTTAAATGGCAAGTAATTTCCCCATTATCTCCAGAATCTCTATCTTTAATGTTGATGAGGGCTACCAGAGTACCTACTGCTGAATCTTCAGATACTGGACTGGATAAGGAGACCAGAATCACTTCTGGGGTGTTGTCATTCTCGTCTAATAGTTTTATTTCAACATTAGAGTGAGCTACTAACCCACCGCCATCTCTAGCTTCTACTGCCACCAAATATTTCTCTGTTTCCTCAAAGTCCAGAGCTTCCTTAATTGTTATTTTTCCATTTTTTGAATCCAAGTTGAATTTCTGGCGAGTACGTTCAGGGATGTTTCTGAAACCATAGGTGATCTGGCCATATGAACCTGCATCCCTGTCTGTGGCTTTCAACTGTACCACTAAAGACCCATTTGGTGTGTTCTCCCTCAGATTCACCAGATAGAGTTCCTGAGTGAAGATTGGTGGGTTGTCATTGGCATCAATGACAGTAATCCATATTTTGGCTGTCCCTGTTTTGGGAGGCTTCCCTCCATCCAGAGCCATAAGAGTTAAATGGAAACTGCTCTCACTTTCATGATCCAACTGTTTGTTCAATACTAATTTTGCATATTTTTTCCCAGACTCTCTTTTTTTCACTTCTAGAGCAAAGTATTGATTTGTATTAAGGATGTAATCCTGCAGTGAATTTATCCCAATATCAGGATCCTCTGCTTGCTCTAAGATGTATGTGGTTCCTGGTAAAGTGGATTCACTTATCTGTAGCTTGATATCACCATCCAGAAAATGTGGTGCATTGTCATTAATGTCCTGGATCTCTACAGCTATATGAAAAATATTGATAGGATTTTCAGCCATCACTTCAAAATTGATAGGGCAAGATATACTTTCCCCACATATTTCTTCTCTATCAATCCTGTCATTTACATAAAGATTCCCATTTTCTGCACTGATAATGAAATACTGCTTTTCATCCAGAGAAATTATATTCAGATTGCTATTTGCTATTTGTCCAGTATTTAATCTCAGATCTTTGCCAAGGTATCCCACAATGGAGCCCTTCTCCAGTTCTTCAGGGATTGAATACTGAATGCTTTCTGAGGCAGCCTTGCATAGCCAAGTGAAGAATAAAAGAAGTACTTGCCTTTGTAGTGATCTGCTGCTATGTTTGTTCTGGTCCTCCATTCCACTAAGTGAGAAAATCTGCTGTATCCTTTTTGATGTGATCAGATAAACTGAAGAATTTCAAATTCTGACCAGGATCCAGAAATATTAAAAAGTCACTAGTTTTTTGTTCTATACATTGTAGTGCTTTCTTTTTTCAGAAATAAACACCACCATGTCCCCCGGTTCTGCTGTTTCCCAGTGAATAAGCAATTTCAGTACATGAAGCATTCTTGGATTTGCAGTTCTTCTTTGCTGGCCAACAGTGGCACTCTGAGGCTGAAAAGTAGAACTGCAAGCGACATTTTAAGCAAATGATTTGAACAGAATTACATGCTGTCTTCATACTTATGTGTGGTCAGTCCAAAGTACAGTAAGCACAATCTTCTGCCTTGATAAGCAACATATGTTTAGAATTGTATGTGGGATTTTTTTTTTTAGTAGGATAAGTAAGAATTCAGATGCATTGGACAAAAGTGTACCAGAAAGTAAATGTTAATCCATACTTTTGTTGTTTCTCTTGTTGCTGCTGTTTTTGTGTGCCTTCAAGTTGTTTCTGAATTATGATGACCCTAAGGTCATAAGGGTTTTCCTGGAAAGATCTGTTCAGAGGGGGTTCGCCTTTGCCTTCCTCTGAGGCTGAGAGTGTGTGATGTGTCCAAGGTCTCCCAGTTGGTTTCCATGTCTAAGAGAGGAATTGAACACTGGTCTCCAAAATCATAGTCCAATGTTCAAACCACTTTACCATGCTGGCTCTCTTTTTGTGGTACATATTCTAAAATTGGAATGGATGTCTCCTTGAGGTTTTCTGGCAGGTGTGAATAAAATTTTTAGCATTCTCCTCTTCTTCTAGGAAATGTATGCACACTTCCTATTAATATTAGAAGTACCATATTCAAATCATCTGGGAAATGGATTTAAAAAAAATAGAAAGAAAAATCTCTGTCCATAATATATAAACTGTTCCACTGCCTATAATTCTAAGTGTTCACTTCAGAGAAACCTGGAGGCAAAGTGAGCCAACAAGAGAGAGCCTCTGTTTAAAATGGTTCTAACCACATTTAGTGGTGTTGAAAATTTCTACTCCCACTTGTATCTGTATTTTCAACTTATGTCTTACAGCAAACACTTTTACATCTTCAGAGATAACAACTTAACGTGGTATATACTCCAGGTAAACATATGTATCTGGCTGATTCCCTGTCACGAACTACTGTGGATTAACTCTTAATGAATAGGATTCTACGAAGGATGAGAGAGTAGTATATGAAGTGAGCACATTAGCCATGTGTCCAGATGGAGTGAATACAATACAAGAGGCAACAAAGCAAGATGATCAACTTCAGGTAGTTCAAGCATATGTAGAACAGAGATGGCTACAATGTCTAAGATATGTTTCTTCAGTGGCCTGTGATGGACCATTTGTGACCCCAAGATGATATTCTTTTCATTGGATGATTATTTGTGCATCTCAAAGAAAGAGTATACTGGAAGAGCTTCATGAGTTTCATCAAGGCATTCAGAGAACTAAACCTAGGGCAAGAGGGTTGTTGTATTGGCCTGGTATGTCAAAAAATACCAAGATAGTTTTTGGAGACTTCTGTTGGTGCTCATTTTGCTCTAAGCAATCAAAAGAAGTCACTTAAGCCACATGAGTTTCCTGCAGTACTAAAGGAGAAGATGAGTGTAGATACTTTTGAACACGGCAGTTCACCTTTCTTCTGGTGGTTGATTACTTTTCAAAATATCCAGAAATAATAAGTTTACCTGATAAAGACTGCAAGAATTGTAACTGGCAGGCTTAAATCTGTGTTTGCTTGCCATGGAGTACAAAGGGCATTTATGAGTTATAATATGCCCTTTGCTAAATCAAGAATTTCAAATGTTTGACAAAGTGTGGGGATTTGAGCAATGTTTTAGTAGTCCAGTGTAAGCACAATTTAATGGAATGACAAAACAAGCAATCCAGTCTATAAAGCAGCTCATAAAGAAAGCAGGAGATGCACATGTGGATCTCTATGTTGCACTGCGGAACTATTGGAATATTCCAGCTATAAGGATGCCATACTTACCTGCACAAATACTAATGGCAGGATGTTAAAAAAGTAAACTTGCAGTAACAATGAATTTAATGTGCCCCAAGATTCCTACTGATGTACATCTGCATCTTCAGAGAGTCCAGAATAGGCAAAAATATTTCTATGACTGAACAGCAAAGCCTCTTCAACTGTTACAAAAGGGAGATTTAGTATGGATGGAATCTAAGGACTGTAAGGAAGGATGGCCCCTTGCTGTTGTTATGAAAAAAAAGTATGGATGGAATCTAAGGACTGTAAGGAAGGATGGCCCCTTGCTGTTGTTATGAAAAAAAAGTAAGCATCCACATTCATACCAAGTGAGGACTTCAGAAAGCTGGGTATATTGGTGTAATAGACATCAATAGGTGACACCGTAGCTAACATTGGTTGGCACTGCATACAGGAAGGAGTAGGTGGCCCTCCTTGTGTAACCACATCACCTAGGAAACCTTACGATGAGACACCCCAAGTGAGACACAGGCAGCATCAGAGTATTAACAGAAAGGAAGAGATAAAGGGATATCACATTTACAAGATTAGCCAAGGGCATAAGAAAGATGCCAACACAAATAGCAGATACCCTTAGGAAGGCAAATGGCATCAAAAACAGCATTACACATAAAATAGGGATGTGGAATGTGAGGACCATGAGCCAAAGGAAGCTGGACATAGGAAAAATGGAAATGGAACGCATGAACATAGCGGTACTGGGGCCAAGTGAGTTAAAATGGACAGGAATGGGTCACTTTGAGTCAGACAACCGTACAGTGTTCTACTCAGGGAATTAAAAAACAAAAAGAAAAGGGGTGGCTTTCATACTAAGAAAAGATGTGGTAAAAGCAGTCAGAGGATACAATGCAAAATCAGACTGAATAATTTCAGTAAAGCTCCATGGTAACCCTATGAATATCACCATAATTCAAGTATATGCATCAACCACAGAGGCAGAATAGAAAGAAACTGATAGATTCTATGAAGGAGCACAAGAAGAAATTGACAACACACCAACACAGGATGTCAAGCTGATAATTGGAGATTGGAATACAAAAGTTGGAAGCAAAGAAGAATCAAAAATAGTAGTCAGATTTGGATTTGGTAAAAGAAACGAAGCAGGTGAGTGTCTCATAGATTTTTTGAAGCCAACAACCTATTCAATGCAAACATATTTTTCATACAACTAGAAAGAAGACTATACACATGGACATCACCAGATGGTCAACACAAAAATCAAGTAGATTATATAATTGGAAGTAAAGGATGGTGGAACTCTATACTAGTGGCCAAGACTAGACCAGGTGCCAACTGTGGCACAGATCACGAATTACTCATATCAAAAATAAGTGTAAGAATCAAGAAGAAAACAAAACCAGTGATTATACCAAAATATGATCTGGATAATATCTCAACAGAATTTACTAACAACATAAAAAGCAGATTCACACTACTAAGCATAACAGACTGAGAGGAACTATGGACTAAAGCTAGGGACATAATAAAAGAAGAATGCAGACAAACATTTTCAATAATGAAAAAGGAAGAGAGAAAAACATGAATGACAGAAAATACACTATAAACAATAAAGAAAAGAAGAAAAACAAAAGGGAGATAGGAACAAACGAATAATTATGAATGCAACAGTACAATGGCTTGTGCAGGAAGATAAAGAAAATTACTACAATAACCAATGCGGAGAAATAGAAGACAACAACAAAAAGGGAAGAACAAGAGATCTATTTCACAAGATTTGGAAATCAAAGGAAAATTCAAACTAAGAACTGGGATGATCTATGACAATACAAATAACATAATTCAAGACCAGGAAAGAATAAAAAGGCATTGGATGAAATACACAGAAGAATTATAAAAAAGAGATGACAAAATGGAACAAAGAGCCATATGAAGATGAACCCCAAATTCTAAAAAGCCAGGTGGAAACTGCAAGAAGAGAAATAGAAAAAAAACAACAGCAAATCACCAGAAACAGATGATATTCCAACTGTACTGCTGCAATTCACACTGATAGAGTCAACTCTAGTGCTAACCAACATATGTCAACAGATATGGAAAACAAAACAATGGCAAATAGATTGGAAGTGATCAATTTACATCCCCATCCATAAAAAGGGAGACAGAAGAGACTGCAGCAACTATAGAACCATAGCACTGATCTCCCATGCAAGCAAAATCATGCTCAAAATTCTGCAACAGAGACTCCATGCATTGAGAGATGTATGGTTCAGAAAAGGAAGAGGCATGAGGACCACATTGCAAATATATGATGGCTAATGGAGTGTAGCAAGGAATTCCAAATGAAAATCAGCATGTGCTTTATAGACTATGGCAAAGCCTTTGACTGCATGGATCATGAAAACCTGTGGAATGCCCTTAAAGACATGGGAGTGCCAACACATCTGATAGTCCTGATGAGGAATTTGTGCTCAGGACAAGAGGCTACTGTCAGAACAGAACATAGAGAAACAGAATGGTTCCCAATCGGCAAATAGGCCAGAGAAGGCTGCATCCTTTCACCCTATCTGTTCAACTTGTATGCAGAACATATGATAAGAAAAGCAGGTTTGGACACAGGAGAAGGAGGAGTGAAAATAGGATGAAGAAATATCAACAATCTAAGATATGCAGATGACACCATAGTACTAGCAGAAAACCTCACAGACCTGGAACACCTACAAAAGAAGATCAAAGAAGAAAGTGCTTCTTAATGCTGAATATAAAGAAAACAAAAATAATGACCCCTGAAGACCTTCACAAGTTCAACCTAGACAATGAAGAAATATAAATATAAAAAAAATTCTCATATCTGGGATCAAACATTGATAGAAATGGGAAATGCAGTCAAGAAATCAGAAGAAGATTAAGAATGGGGAGGGTGGTTATGAAAGAATTAGAAAAGATTCTAAAATGCAAAGATACACAACTCAGAACAAAAGTTAGAATCATACAAGCCATTGTATTCCCTATTACCATGTATGGATGTGAGAGCTGGACAGTTAAGAAAGATGATAGGGAAAAAAAATCAATTCCTTTGAGATGTGGTGCTGGAGAAGAGTGCTGAGGATCCCATGGACAGCCAAAAGGACAAACAAGTGGGTCCTAGAGCAGATCAAGCTGGAACCTCCCTGGAAGCCAAGATGACCAAACAGGCTTTTGTACTTTGGACACATCATGAGAAGGAAGGACTTATTGGAAAAGGCAATAATGCTGGGAAAGGTGGAGGGGAGTAGGAAGAGAGGCAGGACATATGCCAGATGGATGGATTCTATTAGGGAGGTCACAGGTATTAAGGAGTTGCAGGAATAAAGCAGAGCAGTGGAGGACAGAGGGTCTTGGAGATGTCTCATCCATAAGGCTGCCATGAGTTGAGATCAATTCGAGGGCAGTTAACAAAGGTGTCAAGACCATGAAGTCACACATCTGAAAGTCCTGGTTACACAGGTTTAAGGCAAGAACCAAATGCTGAACTTGCTGAGTTTCGCAGTGCTCGCTTAAGTGACATCATGATCTACCTCATGAGAAACGTGTATTTCCAGCAATAGACAGGCATCCTGTATATATAACATCTTGAGGCAGCTCTGTGTTTTTGCCAGAAAGATATGTTCCTTGAGGAAAGATGGTGGTAAAGACTATCCCCAACAGTAGGCCAAGTACCGTTGACCTCTGACCCCATGAAACCAGTTGTAATTTTGGTAATGTTTTTAAATATTTGTTTATTGCTATTAATATGTATGAGAAACATAGTATTTTAATGTGTTCTATGATATGTAAATTGTTTTTTTTTCTGTTTTATGAAAGGGAGTGTGTTGTAATGTCTCTTTAAAGTAAATCAACTTTTGCTCTAGCTGTATAGTATTTAATGGGCTGAGGCTAATGTGTTTGTTAGACCTTGTCCACAATGCTTGGCTGGAGTTTGTGAAGAAATGCATCTCACCTCTGTTGTCTTGGAGCCCTGGTGGCACAGTGGTTAAATGCCTGTACTGCAGCCACCCATAGACCACAAGGTTGCGAGTTCAGTACTAGCCAGGGCTCAGGCTAGACTCAGGCCTGCATCCTTCTGAGGTCGCTAAAATGCGTACCCAGCTGTTGGGGGGCAATGAGCTTACAGTTATAAACTGCTTAGACACCCCATAGTGCAGCATGAAGTGGTATATAAATGAAGCTGCTTTGCTTTGCTTTATCATCTTGTGAATTTGCCTTATTTCAAAGCAGACTCTACAATAGTAACTGAGCATATGACAGAAATACTAAGCAGTTTTCACAAGAAGTTTTTACAAGAAACAATGTACTATCATAGCAATGTTGTTCAACCAGTATTATGGTGGGCACAGATTTTCCTCACTGCACTTCTCCAAAGATGATCGCACAAGGTGAGGCATAGGCTATGGTATGACGGAATAGAGTATCAGTTTGATAGAAACTTTGGCCTTTTTCGGTTATAACAGCACCGCTAATTCACAGGGTAAGATTAGTCAGCATTTGAATGATTAGGAGTTTTTTTGTACTAGGGAATTACCTCCCCCACCCCCTTATGCCAGTGAATGAATTGCAGGGATGTGACATCTAATTTGGTTTTATAGGCGTGTATACCTAAGGTTCCCAATGGACTAAGTTAGGCTGCACTGTTGAAGGGTATCACCCTACTTCTCATTTAAAAGCATTTCATTGTGATTTAGGAAGGGAGTTGCTCTTAGGCTCTGACAGCTTTATCTGATCTGACACCTTTCCAGCTAGGTAGAATAAACTCGGTAGCTAGGTAGAATTATTATGGGGCTTAGGCAAACTTAAGAAGAGAGCTGGGAGAAACTGTCAACCGTAGTTAGTTGACTATGCACTTGTGTCACACACAGATCAGTCAGTTAATTGATCCATGCTTTTCTTTGTCATTTGGCCCCGGGGAAGGGCAGGGAAGTGAATACTCCCAAGGGTCTCATGTGGCCCATCCCTATTGGGGAGATAGTCCTATACATTTACAAGAGAAACCTGTTTCGTCTCCAGTCCGTTTGGCAGCTCCATACCACTCCTGAAGTACAACCATGACTAGTTTTTGTTGGGGCAATGTGTTCTTTTTGACTTATTTTGTAACATCAAGTTGGAAGTGACATATTTACAATCCAGCTTTGTCATGGTGTTTTGGTTGTGTGGAGCTAGTCAGTACAGATTACCATAGTTTTGTGAAGATTGGGCAGCAAGGTCAGGGAGAGAATAGACTCTGCTTACATTCACATTATGGAATCAAGGCAGTGTATGAGTTTTCACATATGACTGTCAAAGGAGATTATCTCATTAGTTTTGCTGTTGGGATAGACCTGGAATGTAAGCCGGATCTTATCGCATTCCCCCATTGCTGGGCAGTATGCAGCCCATACACAACCTGGGCTTCTCTGGGCTTGTCCCACATTTGTTCAAGAATGGGAAAATCCCATTATTGAAAAGCTGTGAGAAAAGCCTGGGTTGCATACGGGCTGCATACTGCCTGGTGGTCGATGAATGCGATAAGATCTGCCTTAAGAAAGTTACATCCCAAGTCTATCCCAGCTGCGAAGCTAATGCGATAATATCCAAAGAGTCTCTAGAGGAACAATTCCAGTTACTATCTAGTAAGTCTGATTGACTCAGGAGTGGGAGAGAAGACAATTTTAAGTCATGAGGACAATAAAAATTCATGAGCATGGTACTCTCTTGGGCTTCAAAAAATCACCAGGAAATGAATTTCTAACAACTTTAAGTAGAATCTAACTCCAGCTAGTTGTTTGGAAAGCAGAACAGTTAAGTAGAGACTTAGGTTAGGAAAGCTTAAATAACTGTGTCTTTTGCCTGACATACAGTTACATATAATATCCACTGGCAAGTTGCCTTTCTGAAGTGGAAGAGCTGGCTACCATTGTAGCCAGAAAGCATGGAAGCAGCTTTGGGTGCTTCTAGGGTTTTTACCCCTTAGTTTTTCTGCTCTTTTATGGCAGCTCTACTTGATTTTTATATTTGTTTTTTATTTACATAAATCAAATCTATGCTTAGATTTCTAGACCTAGAAGACTTGGAAATATAATCTCTATATTTCTATATTTGCAAATTGGTGTTGCAGACGTACTATGCTAAGGCAGTACAGAAACATGAATGACTACATATCAGCTGTGAGCTTCTGAAATTATTATTTTTTCTACATTTGTAAAATCATACCATGATCCACAGTGGGATTTATCTATGATGCTGCAACTCCTTCCTTGCATTTTGATATTTTTTTCGATGACATCTGGCTTGAAAAAGGATGCCTACACAACCTGATGATCATGTAGTAATTTCAGGGCTTATTCTAATATTCTGTTGAACTATTGATTTAAAAAAAAATTCTCATAAATTGATGTGGCTGCAAACAGTGCAAACATGATACATGACAGAAATCTTATTTATCTGGCAATATTTCATATGCTTTTTCAAAAGTATATACGAATATATCTTTTCAGATGCAACATTTCATAAAGAAAGAATTCTGGGAAAGACTTGTAGAATGTATGTAAATAATTCATTTATTCATAAATCATTTAGGCCTATAAACTGTATCAGTAGTATTGGCTCTTCCTGTTCCAAATATCCTTCCTGTTATATAAAAGGAATTTTGAAAGTTCTAGCAAAGCATAGCACAAAGAGAAAAGAGGCCTGAAACACATGGGCTAAATAAGGCACCTTCCACCACTTTGGGTGCATGGCATTCAAATGAAGCATTCCCCCAAAGCAGCCAAAATACACTTTGCTGCTGTATTCTGGTCCTTTGGACCAGATCAAAAAGGAGAGGATTAGGACTGTGGTCGTGGGCCACTTTGGGAGCAGGTTGAGCGGTCTCCACAGTTCTGACCTGACCATGGCCGGAGCGGCCTCAGGCCGCTCCTTCCGGACTACAGTCTCAGCTTCCCAAATCAGAAATTCTATTTCAACAGCACATTTTCTCTGTTCTAAAGAACAGTGTAGGACAACTGACTATTATGATGTTTGATCTGCTATAGCATGGTTTTTGAATGCCTCTAGAAAATCTCACATAATTTGGGTAATAGGTACACATATACAGGAAAAGAAGTTTTCATAATTATTTTTAAGTATGAGTTAAAATATCATCTCATATCCTGCAATCAATGGTACTGTCCATTCTGAATAGCCAGGTACTCCCGTGTCTCTATGCCCTAGTAGATTAAATATCCCCATGCCTAGACCATACATAGACTACCGCTTTCACTAGAAATTATGATACTTCAATAGAATTATTCTACATTGGATTTGAAATGGCAATTCTAAAATAAGACATTCAACTTTAAAGATGTTTCAATGAAGCTGTAGTAAAGAACTCAACTCAGGACTTAAGAAATGAAAATGAAAAGAAATGAAAATGGACCCTGCTTGTGTTATATATACATTTGGTTACAGAATGACAACTAAATATTTTAGAAAATTTCATTCTCAATAAAAAGATACACATACTATAAAATGGGTAGCAATGACACCAAAACTCACCCCATCAGCTTTATCCATCCCTATATTTAAGACATTTCCTTGATCAGCTGTCAAAAGCACATCAGACTTCCGATGACCAGAAATATTCTCTGCAGTTTGAACACTGGGTGCTGGAAAGGTAAATTCCTGTATCCTGGACTCAGAGGATAAACAGAGCTGATAGGAGTAAGGCAAAGTCCCTTCTTCATAGTTTGGTGGGAATAGGACAGCATTGTTTGAATGAGGAACAGGACCAAAACACTGCAAGAATTTGGGGCTCCCTGATCTCCGAAGCTTTGTCAGAATGGCCAGAATGATCGTCAGAAGGAATAAGAATGAAATCAAAGTCAAAGCAAGTACCAAATAGAATTGAATATCTGACTGATACTCTGGGTCCCTGGAGTGGTTGTTAATTTCTGGAAGAGCCTCTTGGAAGTTTTCAGCAAAGACCAGGTTAAGACTCACAGTACTGGATAGTGGTGGCTGGCCATTATCCTTCACTAAGATTACCAACCTCTGTTTGACAGCATCCCTTTCCAAAAATGTCCGGGATGTCCTGATCTCACCATTATGGACCCCAATTGAGAAGAGCCCTGGCTCAGTGGCCTGGACCAGATGGTAAGAGAGCCAAGCATTGTGCCCAGAGTCAGCATCCACCGCCACCACCTTGGTCACCAGATAGCCCTCCTCGGCTGAGCGAGGCACCATCTCAAACAAGGCTGAGCCCTCCAGTCCCTGAGAAGGGTAAAGGATTTGAGGGCTCTTGTCATTCTGGTCCAAGATGAAGACCTTCACAGTGGTAGTGCTGCTGAGGGGTGGGGAGCCTCCATCTTGGGCCCTCACCTCCACCTGAAACTCTCTGAACTGTTCATAGTCAAAGGATCGCTGAGCATAGATGATGCCAGTTTCAGAG
>CM034706.1:128209020-128220629 GCA_020142125.1 Phrynosoma platyrhinos | reverse complement strand
AGAAGCAATACTTGCCTTGAGAGTGCCCAGCCATTCTCTTGCTGTCTTTTGTTCATCTGGATGTATAGTGAATTAAGTCTTCCTTTTAAATTCCAGTGAAATGCCCAGAAGAATGCAGATATTCAGAAATTAGCCTTCTTTTTAAGAAAAAATCAGATCAAAAACAAGGATGCAAGGAAAATATGGCGGGGGGGATCCTTTTCCCCCAATTTATTTTTATGGATACTGGCAAGCTTGCTTTGCCTTTGTAATCTCTGTTTTTCCGATCTGCAGAGCAAAGATGCAGTAACCGCTTCTCAGGAAATATCCATGGATCTTCAGAGTCCTATCTCATGCTTTCTCTCTGACTTCCATACTGGCCTAATAGTGCCACCATGAGGATATGAGAAAGACTTGCAAGGCATGCTTTCAATTGCAAATGGGAACTTGGATGTGATCAGGTTTATATTTCCAAGAGTTATTCCCTTTGAATATACAGATATTTTTCCAAATGAATTACCTCCTGCTTTTTTATTTGTCTTAATGAATTACTTTACTGTTTCTTTGAAGAACATGCCATTCATGTCAAGACTTTTAAATATGATATGATCTTGTTACTATTTTTACTGGAAAAGAAGTTGTACTAAAAACAAGGCCCTGAGCATCTCATTAAAAAAAAAATCAAATATGATTTTTTTCCAGTGTTTAATACCATCCATGAAAAATCTTCTTTGATGCCAAAGAGCTTCTCTACATCTTCATTTACAATCAAATATTGTGTGAATTGATTTAAACCTGATCCTTTGCTTGTTAGGCTAGTACTTCAAATTGGCAGTTTCCACTGAAGTCCAGTAGCTACTAGGTTCTTGGGATAGATGGATATAATTCAGATTATGTAATTGGGAAAGGTAGATATGCTTAAAACAAATGTTTTACCCTGGATACCATATGTTCTCTGAAATATCTCATGGTCTATCTCTCTTCTTTACTTTCAGAAAATCAGTACTGTTTTTTCAGAAATTTATATAGGAGTGTTTAAACCCCATTTTTCACTCAGACAGATGCAGCCATCATTTTCAGGAGAAGGATTTGATTTTCTAGTCCTGAGTTTGTATAATAAGGCAAATCTCCTCTCTCATACAAATACCCAGAAAACACAGCCCAGTTCAGATACTTCTCCTTGGGTAATGTTGGAGTCTTTTTACTTGGAGCTCCTTTTTTTGGAGGGACTGGCTTTCAGTCCTTTCCATTTAAGGAAGAAAGAGATTATCTTCCCAGGAGGTTCTCCTGATGGGACATCTGGGGTCAAACTGTTTGTTACAGTTTGATCCATATTGTTGTGCTAAATTAATTCTATGGGACAATCCTTATTTGAAGATTGCAAAACAATCTTTTAAGTGGATTGATTGTGATATCTATACATTGGATCAATTGATGGGTCCTGACTAAAACTTTTGGGCCATTTTCAATATTCCAGTGTACTTATCAGTTACCCGTGAGTATATTATGTCACAGTTTAAAGCTGCAACAATTTTTGGTGTCAATATATCGCCCATCAGCTAAACTACAACAAGGGAGATTCTGAGATTGGTTTCAGCAACAGAGTGGAGCACTTATTTGCCCACATATTTCCCTGGTAGCAGCAGTAAGTCATAGGAACTTATTGCATTGTATTTAAAGCGACTTATCCCTGACAGAGTACAGTCGCATTTAATTTGAAAAGCAGGTGTTATCGCAAGCAGCCCTTGTTGGGTGAGTGCAACCCATATGCAGCCTGGATCCCAGCAGTGCTTATCCAGCAGCTTTTAAAAAATGCCAAGCTCCCGTCTTTGAAAAGCCGCTGGATAAGTGCAGCTGGGATCTGGGCTACATATACACACAGAAAAAAGAGAAAGAGCAACCAGCTGATAAGCACAAACTGGGATACATTCAAAATGAGCCTCCCCACCACAATTCTGCATCCCAACTCAAGCAGATATTTGCAGAGGTAGGCACACTTTCTACTTTAGAGCAATACAATACAGAGGCAAGTATTTAGAAGCACTCCTTTTGCAAATCCTCAAGACACTCAAACCACAGAAAAGGGAAACTGATGTTTTGAGAGGGAATTAAAAATATTTTAACCAAAGCTTTCCCACTATTGATCAGACCATTGCCTCAAAACCACAATTTTTAAAAAGGACTTATTTTGATTTTCAAATTTGAAAATGAAACAGACACATCTCATCCCCAATACTTCTCCCACTCAGGTCGTGCTACCAGTTCAAAAAGCTAAACTTCTATAATGATTCAAAGAAAATTGTTAACATGAAACATGGCCACCCAATAGCAAGAGTTGCTGTTGCTCAAAAAGGAGATCAGTGCAATGCTGCTAGGAATCCAGCCCTCCATTCTGCTCCCTTTGAAAACACCTGGGAAAATAAAACTCTGCAATCTCTGCATGCACAGGCCAGCTATAGACAGAACATCCCTTTCAGAAAGACAGTTGGTTTCAGGTGTCCATCAACATTGTGCCACTTTACATAAATTTTATGGCTCTGATTTGTTCTGTGGAGGCCAGTCAATTGTATAAGACTTTTAAGCTTATCGTATGGCACTTCAAAGAATGAGAACGTAATGGAATGCAAGGGAATAGAAGGGAGCAAAAATGCATTTTACTGCACAGGAGAATGCCACCGAGAGTCCCCAATCCATCCCCCAGCCATTCCTGGCAGCCAATTTTTGAAGGACTGTTCAAAATCCTTCAAAAATCGGCTGCCAGGCACGGCTGGAGAATGGATCGAGGACTCCTGGCAGCATCGGTTGTGTTCTCCCATGTAAAAAAATGCATTTTTGCTCCATTCCATTCCAGTTCCTTAAGTGCTGTGTGATAAGCTTAAGTATTTAAATCAGAGGTGTTGAATGCAGATTAGGAAGAAACTGTAGCTTCTGGAGCCAGTAAATGCCAGGGAGACAAGACTGTGGCTGAGAGAAAAGTGTGAGTGCCCCTTTGCCTATAGGCAGCCACTTTTGGGTGAGGGCTTTGCAAGAAGAAAGGAAGGAGAGGTCATGGGTGTTTGTGAAGTCAATCCCCACAAAAAGAATTCAGGAAGGAATGAGCAGAATGGTTTGAGGGAAGGGAGCTCTTTGGAGCACTAAACATAGGGAACACATTGTAGCAATGCAATATTCTTCCTGAAAGCAAATGTTTCAAAAATTTATGGCTTTTATTTGCTTTCATAAGTTTTCACTTCCCATGCATTATACACTCTGATCCACCCCAATAGAGTAATCCCCTTCGATTCGTGGGGGATCCATTCCGGACCTCTCTGTGAATCAGAAATATCACAAATCTGGAGCCCCATTAGTTAGAATGGCTGTGCGCTCTGCGTGCCTCAGGCACGCACACCATTTTGTCCCTTGCTGCTTGCTGCAAAAGACCAAGACCACGGAAAGAAAGTCCACAAATGGCAAGGGATAAGCATATATGAGTACATCAGTCTATGCCCACCTATATTTTATGGACCTAATTCTAACAGTGTGCTTCCTTGACTCTTCATTTCCAGAGGTTGTTGATGTCTGCCAGTCACTGTTTGATCCATTTACTGTATGCAATACAGGTGTAATGCTTGTCTTACCTTTCTCAGACTGCAGTTGCTATAGCTTTTAAATGCAGTTGCTATAGCTTTTAAATGGTGATTGATACTTCTTACTATTTTACAGAAATCTAGACATGATTGTTTATGTTTTGTAACTGCTTTGTTTTATGTAACCAATTCAGGATAAATTATTGACAATCTAACTGCTCATTCACAGAGGCACATATCTGCTACACCACACATAGCACCCTTCCTATTTTTGGTAGTTAGAAAGAACCAGCTCTATGAAATATGACTTTACAACTCAAAATCAGAGAAACATCAGGACCCAGACATAAATGTAACCTTGAAATCATGAAAAAGCTGTATGTTTTCTGTTAGAGCTGTCTTTTGGGGAGGGGGGCAGTGTTAAAATTGTTTGTCTCAGAGGGATCTAACAAGTGGAACTGACACTTTTGAAATGGTTTTTGAAAAGGTAAAATTTGGGGAAGGTCTTCTGCGCTCTTTTTGGATGTCTGGGAGTGCGGTGCAGTTTAAAGTTATTTTTAACAGTACAGTTTATATTACTTTTATTGTGAACAAAAATAATAAAAGCAATAAGATATAACTGTAATAAAAACTCACCACATCAGCTTTATCCTTAACTATGTTTATGATATTTCCTTGATCAGCTGTTAAAAGCACATCAGACTTCCGATTACAGGAAATACTCTCTGCAGTTTGAACACTGGGTGCTGGAAAAGTAAATTCCTGTATTCTGGACTCAGAAGATAAACAGAGCTGATAGGAGTAAGGCAAAGTCCCTTCTTCATAGTTTGGTGGGAATATAACAGCATTATTTGAATGAGGAACAGGACCAAAACACTGCAAGAATTTGGGACTCCCTGATCTTCGAAGCTTTGTCAGAATGGCCAGAATCACTGTCAGGAGAAATAAGAATGAGATCAAAGCCAAGGAAAGGACCAAGTAGAACTGGAGATCTGACTGATACTCTGGGTCTCTGGATTCACTGTTAATTTCTGGAAGAGCCTCTTGGAAGTTCTCTGCAAAGACCAGGTTCAGACTCACAGTACTGGACAGTGGTGGCTGGCCATTATCCTTCACTAAGATTACCAGCCTCTGCTTGACAGCATCTCTTTCCAAAAATATCCGGGATGTCCTGATCTCACCATTATGGACCCCAATTGTGAAGAGCCCTGGCTCAGTGGCCTGGACCAGATGGTAAGAGAGCCAAGCATTGTGTCCGGAGTCAGCATCCACCGCCACCACCTTGGTCACCAGATAGCCCTCCTCGGCTGAGCGAGGAACCATCTCAAACAAGGCTGAGCCCTCCACTCCCTGAGAAGGGTAAAGGATTTGAGGGCTCTTGTCATTCTGGTCCAGGATAAAGACCTTCATGGTGGCAGTGCTGCTGAGGGAAGGGGAGCCTCCATCTTGGGCCTTCACCTCCACCTGAAACTCCCTGCATTGTTCATAGTCAAAGGATCGCTGAGCATAGATGATGCCAGTTTCAGAGTTAATGGAGAGGTAAGATGAGAGAGGCAGCTCCTGGATGTTGCTTCTGAGGAGGGAGTAAGTGATTTGGGCATTTCGTTCCAGATCTGGATCTGAGGCATGAACACAGAAAATGGAGGTGCCCGAAGGATTATTCTCTGGCACAAAGGCAGTGTAAGAGGATTTCTCAAAGGCAGGGGAGTTGTCATTGATATCTGAAATCTTCAGAGAGATGGTTTTCTCTGTTGAAAGAGGAGGTGTGCCTTTGTCTGTTGCTACGATTGTGATATTGTATTCTGGAGTGCTTTCCCTGTCCAGGGGACCATCTGTAAGAAGCTTATAGAGGTTATTGGAGGTTGACACAACTTTGAATGGTAAAGTGTTTTCTAAATGGCATGTGATTTTCCCATTGTCCCCAGAATCTCTATCATTGATGTTGATAAGGGCTACCAGAGTACCTACTGCTGAATCTTCAGACACTGGGCTGGATAAGGAGGCGAGTATTACTTCTGGGGCATTATCATTTTCATCTAATAGTTTTATTGCAACATTACATTGAGCTGCTAATTCACCTCCATCTCTTGCTTCTACTGTCATGACATATTTCTCTGTTTCCTCAAAGTCCAGAGTCTCCTTTACTATAATTTTCCCATTTTGTGAGTCCAAGTTGAATTTCTGCCGAGCACGTTCAGGGATGTTTCTGAAACCATAGTTGACCTGGCCATATGAGCCTGCATCTCTGTCTGTGGCTTTCACCTGTAGCACTAAAGACCCAACTGGTGTATTCTCCCTCAGATTCACTGTGTACAGTTCTTGACTGAAGACAGGTGGGTTGTCATTTGCATCAATGACAGTAATCCATATTTTGGCTGTACCTGTTTTGGAAGGATTACCTCCATCCAATGCTGTAAGTATTAAATGGAAACTGCTTTCACTTTCGTGATCCAATTGTTTGTTCAGTATTAACTTTGCATATTTTTTCCCAGACTCATTCTCTCTCACATCCAGAACAAAATATCGATTTGCATTAAGACTGTAATTCTGTAGTGCATTGATCCCATTATCATGATCCTCAGCTTGCTCTAATATAAATGTGGTTCCTGGTAAAGTGGATTCACTGATCCCTAGTTTGATAACACCATTCAGAAAATGTGGTGCATTGTCATTAATATCCTGAACCTCTACAGTTATATGAAAAATATTCATAGGGTTTTCAGCCATCACTTCAAAACTGATGGGACAGGATATACTCTCCATACATATTTCTTCTCTATCAATCTTTTCATTTACAAAAAGTTTGCCATTTTCTGAATTGATAGTGAAATACTGCTTTCTACCTAGAGAAAGGATGTGCAGATTTCTCTTGGCTATTTCTCCAGCTTTCAGTCTCAGATCTGTAGCTAGATTACCCACAAGGGAACCCTTTTCCATTTCTTCGGGGATTGAATACTGAATGTGCTCTGAGGCAGCTTTGCAGAACAAAGAGAGGAATAAGAGAAGTACTTGCCTTGGTAGTGGTCTGCTGTTCCCTTTGTATTTGTCCTCCATTCCACTCAGTAACGAGAACAATTGCTTTATCCTCATTTGGTCTCTTCTAATAAGCTGAAGAATTTCATATTCCCATCATGATTCAGAAATACTTAACAAGGAAGTGCTAATAGTATCTATGGTTTCTCCTTCTCAGCATTGCAGCAGTTTTCTTTTTCTTAAGCTGATGTGTTTGCATGTCCCTGTCTTCTGCTGTTTCCCTGTTCTGCAGTGAATCTGAGCAATCCCAAGAATGGCAATGCCTCTTTGAGATCTATGTTAGTCAACAGCGACACTGTGAGGCTTCGATGGAGAGCTGCAAGCTGTGTCTTATAGAAAAGATTTGTTCTTCTTATGTATGTGCATACAGATGTTCTGAGATATAGTAAGTTTAAATATTTTGTTGTTTGGGAATGAATATATTTTTGAAATGCAACACATTTAAGCAGAATACACAAAAAATTAACATCAGTGACAAAATCAAACTAGAAGACAAGCAATAATACATTTCTTTCTTTTGTTACATACTGAGCCTTCCTGGGAGGATATATGCAATTAAAGAATACAGTTTTTAAACTTACATCTTTTTCTGTGTAATTTATGTAGTTTTTGCCTAAATGATGGAGAACTGTACATTTAAAGGTTGAGGAGCTGTATCTGAAGATTTAAGTTTCAAAACAGTTATTAATAAATCTGTGGCTCTAATTCATCCTACAATTGTGTCTCTTGCTTGCCATCTGTACACATTCACAAATAAACCCACTGGTTTTTATGGCAGTGGGCAATGCCACATTATCCTTCTTAAATGGAGGAGTTGGTGATCATTGTTGTCAGAAAACAAGTAATAGCTTTGGATGCTTCTTCTGTCCCCTCCCCACATCTCCTCCCATCTATTTATGACAGCTCTCCTTGACTTATATGTTTGTGTCGATTTACATAAATAAATTCTATGCTTAGATTTGTAGACTTAGAAAACTTGGAAGTGTAATCTCTACATGTTTATAATGGGAAAAAATAGTGTTCCAGATGTCCTATGCTAACACAGTATGGATACATTAAAGACTAACATATGAGCTGTGCTTTCTGAAATTACTTTTTAAACATTTCTGAAATCATACTATGACCCACAGTGGGGTTTTTCCACCATTCACAAAAACCATACCACCTTCATTTTGATATTTATGTTCAGCCACATCCTGCCTGAAAAAATGGCTACCTAACTTGGTGATTGTGTTTTAGTTTTTTCATAGGCCTTAAGAAAGGTTTTACAGGTTTTTATAAAAAAATTCTATAGAAGTTTTGATTTAATAAACCCAAAAATCTAATCTATCAGTGTAGATGCAAACATTTTGTAAACAAATTAGTTTCAATTTAAACATTCACTTTTTTGCCATGTTCACTGTAAACTCCAAATGGTCTCAGATTTAATAGTTCTTTCTTGATAAATAAGATAACCAAGTAGCTTAATCATCCTTTTCCTACAGCACAAATCCTTCCATTTGAGCAATGGAGTACTGAAACATCTTTCAGTTTTTGCCATAGTTGTATAAGTGGACAAAACATGAGTAGAGCTATGCACGTATCGCTGAAACTTACAGTTCTTAGAGATCACATTTAGGAAGGTATGTAATTGATATTTTTTCCAAAAAGCATATCTGAACACATTTTCTTAAAGAGGAAATGTTTTACAAAGAAAGTATCAGAAAGATCTGTAGGATACTCTTGAAGAAGGCATTTATTCATATATCATTTGGGTTTACACATCTTACCAGTGGTTTATTATTGGCTACCACTGTCCCCAAAAATCATTTATGGTAATTATTATGAGGGCTTTTCATCACCATAAGCCATTCCTAACACATATTTAAAAAGGAACTAAAATTGATAGCTCTTGAAATCATGGCACAAAGTGGAACATAAACCTCTCTACTCCTCAAATTATGAATTACAAGTCAAACTACAAGTCCAAATTATAAGGCAACAACATGTTTTCTTGATGTACAGAATGCATAGTGCAGTTTATTGCTCTACCTATTGCATGGTTCAAATGCCTTCAAAAAGTCTCACAAGATTTGGACAACAGATATATAGATACAGGGGAGTAAGTTTCCACAAATATTCATAAGTATGAACTAAAAACAAAGGAGCAAACATATGGGCCAAAAGGAGTGGCCAGAGGCTGCTCTGGCCCCAATTACTCTGGGACCGTGGTGACCGGACAGCCTGCTCCAAAACCAGGCTGCCGCTGTGGTCCCTGACAAGTCTCTGGCATGAATGGATTAAATCCACCCCTTTTGCTGAAATCTTTGGGCCACCTTAGCTGATCTCATAGCATCATCTGGCTGCTTTAGTGGGATGAATCATCTAAACATCATGACCCTAAAGTGGTTGGAAGCTGCTCTATTTGACCCATCTGTTTTGGGCCTATGTCTCCCTTCCTGTGTTTGATGGTACTGTTCTTTCAGTCTCATGCAGAGAGCTTTGTATCCTAAAAAAGAATTTAACCCATACTTAGATATTGCTTTAATAAGTTATTGATATCTTTGATTGCATAATTACTAATAGATGGCAAAATACATTTAAAATATTCAGTCTTAATATAAAGACATATGGACTGCAGAATAGGTAACAATAAGCAAAAACTCACCCTATCAGATTTATCCATTTCTGAATTTAGAGTGTTTCCTTGATCAGCTGTCAAAAGCACATCAGACTTCTGACTATAAGAAATATTTTCTGCAGTTTGAACACTGAGCGCTGGAAAGGCAAATTCTTGTATCCTGGACTCAGATGATAAACAGAGCTGATAGGAGTAAGGCAAAGTCCCTTCTTCATAGTTTGGTGGGAATAGGACAGCATTATTCGAATGGGGAACCGGACCAAAACACTGCAAGAATTTGGGACTCCCTGATCTTCGAAGCTTCGTCAGAATGGCCAGAATGACCGTCAAAAGGAATAAGAATGAAATCAAAGCCAAGGCAAGGACCAAGTAGAACTGGAAATCTGACTGATACTCTGGATCTCTGGATTGGTTGTTAATTTCAGGAAGAGCCTCTTGGAAGTTTTCAGCAAAAACCAGGTTAAGACTCACAGTACTAGATAGTGGTGGCTGGCCATTATCCTTCACTAAGATTACCAGCCTCTGCTTGACAGCATCCCTTTCCAAAAATGTCCGGGATGTCCTGATCTCACCATTATGGATCCCAATTGAGAAGAGCCCTGGCTCAGTGGCCTGGACCAGATGGTAAGAGAGCCAAGCATTGTGTCCGGAGTCAGCATCCACCGCCACCACCTTGGTCACCAGATAGCCCTCCTCGGATGAGCGAGGCACCATCTCAAACAAGGCTGAGCCCTCCACTCCCTGAGAAGGGTAAAGGATTTGAGGGCTCTTGTCATTTTGGTCCAGGATGAAGACCTTCACAGTGGCAGTGCTGCTGAGGGGAGGAGAGCCTCCATCTTGGGCCCTCACCTCCACCTGAAACTCCCTGCACTGTTCATAGTCGAAGGAGCGCTGAGCATAGATGATGCCACTTTCAGAGTTAATGGAGAGGTAAGATGAGAGAGGCAGCTCCTGAATGTTGCTTCTGAGGAGGGAGTAAGTGATTTGGGCATTGCGTTCCAGATCTAGGTCTGAGGCTTGAACACGGAAAATGGAGGAGCCTGAAGGATTATTCTCTGGCACAAAGGCAGTGTAGGAGGATTTCTCAAAGGCAGGGGAGTTGTCATTGATATCTGAAATCCTCAGTGAGATGCTGTTCTGTGTTGAAAGAGGAGGTGTGCCTTTGTCTGTTGCTATAATGGTGATATTGTACTCTGGAATGTTTTCTCTGTCCAGGTTACCATCCGTAAGAAGCTGATAGAAGTTATTGGATGTTGACACAACTTTGAATGGCAAATCATCTTTTAAATGACAAGTAATTTCCCCATTATCCCCAGAATCTCCATCCTTTACATTGAGAAGAGCTACTAGGGTTCCTATTGTAGAACCTTCAGGTATCGGGCTGGATAAGGAGGCAAGAATGAATTCTGGGGCGTTGTCATTATCATCTAATACTTTTATTTCAATTTTTGTGTGAGCCACCAATCCACCCCCATCTCTTCCTTCTACTGCCATCATATATTTCTCCATTTCCTCAAAGTCCAGAGCTTCCTTAATTGTTATTTTCCCACTATGTGAATCCAAGTTGAATTTTTGGCGAGCACGTTCAGGGATG
Organism: Phrynosoma platyrhinos; assembly: GCA_020142125.1. Classification (NCBI taxonomy): domain Eukaryota; kingdom Metazoa; phylum Chordata; class Lepidosauria; order Squamata; family Phrynosomatidae; genus Phrynosoma; species Phrynosoma platyrhinos. The sequence goes on along the minus strand of CM034706.1, from coordinate 128,209,837 downwards.
TTTCTAAAGGCATAGCTGATACGACCATTTGAACCTGCATCTCTGTCTGTGGCTTTCACCTGTACCACTAAAGATTCAACTGGTGTGTTCTCTCTGAGGATCACTGTGTACAGGTCTTGAGGAAAAACTGGTGCATTGTCATTAGCATCAATGACAGTAATCCATATTTTGGCTGTTCCTGTTTTAGAAGGCTTCCCTCCATCCAGTGCTGTAAGTATTAAATGGAAACTGCTTTCACTTTCATGATCCAACAGCTTGTTTAGTACTAATTCTGCATTTTTCTTTCCATCTTCTCCATCTTTAACTTCTAAAATAAAATAATTATTATTGCTCAAGTGGTAATCCTGGAGAGCATTCACCCCAATGTCAAGATCTTCAGCTTGCTCTAAGACAAATATAGTTCCTGGTAAAGTTGACTCGCTTATCTCAAGCTTCATATCACCACCCACAAAATGTGGTGCATTATCATTAATATCCTGTATCTCTACAGTTATATGAAAAATATTCACAGGGTTTTCAGCCATCACTTCAAAACTGATGGGGCAGGATATACTCTCCATACATATTTCTTCTCTATCAATCTTTTCATTTACAAAAAGCTTGCCATTTTCTGAATTGATAGTGAAATACTGCTTTCTACCTAGAGAAAGGATGTGCAGATTTCTATTGGCTATTTCTCCAGCTTTCAGTCTCAGATCTGTGGCTAGATTACCCACAAGGGAACCCTTTTCCATTTCTTCAGGGATTGAATACCGAATATGCTCTGAGGCAGCTTTGCAGAACAAAGAGAAGAATAAGAGAAGTACTTGCCTTGGTA
>CM034706.1:128177146-128189766 GCA_020142125.1 Phrynosoma platyrhinos | reverse complement strand
TTTTCCAAAATTAGGTTTAAAAAATACTAAGCAATACAAAGACCCTTTCCAACCTAGTGTAAAGGTGAAATGCTCTTTTGACAACTTCCTGGAGAGGCAAGTCATCTTTCTTCTTGCCACACAAAGGACAGTTTGGGAAATCTGGAGGCTTGCAGTTGCAAAAACAATGTGAGGCTCCAGGTGCCACATTTTATCAGTTGCTGTTTTAAGGTAAAATGTTTACTCATCACTAAGAGCCAGAACAAATGTCTAATTGCTTACTTCACACATAAACAAACAACTATATGATTTGAAATATCCAAACCCCCAAAATAAAATAGCAACTCCTGCATCAAGCATTGAAAAGATATAAAACACTAGTCTGAGCACCTGGTAATATACTTTTCCTTCCCAAGATCCCCTAGATGTGCATGCTTAAAGCCTTGAACTTTTTGGTAGATGACTATGCACTATTCTGCACTGGACATAATGAAACCTTATCTTGTCAACACTCTCAACATGAAAATTTCATATTAACATTTAAAGAAAGAAGAGACATAAAGTACAGGTCTATCTAAAGGAAACATTAAAGGGTAGGGGATTTAGGTCTATCTACAGTTGTGTAACACACCAGTAAGTTTTTCCAGCCCATATAATAAGATAGATGAACTTGATAACTGTAATACTTCCTTGTCACCTGTAAAAATTGATGATGGAACTGTGTAATGAAACTGATTCCTACTCCAAGTAGCTTACCTTGTCAACATTCTCCACCTGAGAATTTACATGGTTTTCACTGTTGCCTGTGAAAGGCACTTCACATTTCTCACCACAAAGAAGACTGTCTGCAATCTGAACATTGGGGGCCAAGAAGGTAAACTCATTCCTCTGAGACTCTGAGGAGAGGCAAAATTGGTAGGAATAAGGCAAAGTCCCATCTTCAAAATTAGGGGGAAACACAGGACCTGCTGTTGCATGGGGAACTGGGGCAAAGCACTGCAGGAACTTGGGATTCCCTGACCGCCGGAGCTTCATCATAATGGCCAGAATCACCGACAAGAGGAAAAGGAAGGAGATCAGAGCTAAGGCCAGCACCAAATAGAACTGGAGATCAGACTGAACCTCTGAGTCTCTTGACTGGTTTTTCATTTCTGGAAGGGCCTCCTGGAAGTTCTCTGCAAACACCAGGTTCAGAGTGACCGTGGCTGAGAGAGGAGGCTGCCCATTGTCCTTCACCACAACCACCAGCCTCTGTTTCACAGCATCTCTTTCTGCAAAGGCCCTGGCTGTCCTGATCTCTCCAGTATGAGAACCAATGGTGAAGAGGGCTGGCTCAGTGGCCTGGACCAGATGGTAGGAGAGCCAGGCATTGTGTCCAGAATCGGCATCCACGGCCACCACCTTTGTGACTAGATAATCCTCCTCAGCAGAACGAGGCACCATCTCAAATGAAGTGGAGCCCTTGGCTTCTTGGGAAGGGGACAGGATTTGAGGAGTGTTATCATTGCGGTCCAAGATAAACACTCTGAGTGTGGCATTGCTGCTGAGAGGGGGAGATCCTCCATCTTGAGCCTTTACTTGCAGCTGGAACTCTCTGAATTGTTCATAGTCAAAGGATCGCTGAGCATAGATGGTGCCAGTCTCAGAGTTAATGGAGATATAGGAAGAGATGGGAAGCTCCTGAATGTTACTGCTGAGGATGGAGTATGTGATCTTTGCATTCTGGCCCATGTCTGGATCAAAGGCTTTAATATTAAAAATAGAGGCACCAGAAGGGTTGTTTTCTGGGACATAGAGTCTGTAGGAAATTTTCTCAAAAGCTGGAGCATTATCATTAACATCAGAGATCTGTAGAGAGATAGTTTTGTGTTTAGAAAGAGAAGGAGTTCCTTTGTCAGTGGCCATGATTGTGATATTATATTCAGGACTTCTTTCTCTGTCCAAGGAGCCTTCAGTCAGGAGCTTGTAATAGTTATTAGATGTGGAAAGAATCTGGAACGGCAAATCATCTTTTAAGTAGCAGGTAACTTTTCCATTATCTCCAGTATCTTTGTCATTTACATTTATGAGAGCAATCACCGTTCCAGACAAAGCATTTTCAGGGACTGGGCTAAACACAGAGGCTAAAGTCACTTCTGGTGCATTATCATTCTCATCAAGAACAATTATCTCAATATTGCAGTGTGTAACTAATCCTCCACCATCTTTAGCTGCGACTGTCATTGTATATTCTTTGGTTTCCTCAAAATCCAATGGACCCATGACAGAGATTATGCCATGAATGGGATCTAGGCTGAATGTCTTTTGGCTGTTTGCTGGTATGTTACTGAATTCATATCGGACTTGAGCATTCGTACCCTCATCTTTATCAGAGGCAAGAACCTGGAGCAACTGGGACCCAAGAGGGGAATTTTCATGCACACTGACTTTATAAAGATCTTGCGTAAAAATGGGTGGGTTATCATTAGCATCTGTGACATTAATCCATATCTGGGCAGTCCCAGACTTTTGAGGGTCACCCCCATCCAAGGCTGTAAGAACTAAATGAATCATTTGTTCACTTTCTCGATCAAGTGGTTTGTGCAACACCAGTTCTGCATATTTATTTCCATCTTTTCTCTGTCTGACTTCCAAAGTAAAATATTGATTGGGGCTTAATTGGTAGCTCTGGAGAGAATTTGCCCCAATGTCAGGATCTTCAGCTTTTCCCAAGAGAAATCGAGTGCCTGGTAAAGTCAATTCACTTGTCTCCAAATTGATAATGTCACTGAGGAATTGGGGTGCATTATCATTAATGTCCTGAATGGCGACAGTAATATGGAAAATATTGAGGGGGTTTTCAACTACCACTTGAAAATTAAGAAAGCAAAGTGGAGCTATGTCACACAGTTGCTCCCTATCTAATCTGTCATTCACATAGAGGTTTCCATTCTCTACACTGACACCAAAGTACTGCATTTTGGCAACAGAGACAACATGCACATTTTGCCTTGCTAATTCTCTGACATTCCATCCCAAATCCTTGGCAAGATTTCCCACAGTGGAACCTTTTGTCATCTCTTCTGGGACTGAATAATGAAGCGGATCTGAAGTAGCCCAACAGGAGAAAGACAACAGTAAGAGAAGCAGTACTTGCCTTCTGATTGCCCAGCCATTTTCTTCTTGCCTTTTGTCCATTTGAGTCTATGAAGAATCAGCCCTCTCTCTCTCTTTCAAAAATCAGTTTCTCATCAGTGTGTAGGAAATCTCTGTAGGAAAGAGTAAACTGCCTTTCTACTTAATTTGTACAGATGGTGGCAGTTTTTATTTTATTTTTTCCAGGACGCTTGCTTTGCCTTTATTATCTGCTCTCTTCCTGATCGGCACAGCAGCAACAATGAAGCAGCAACCACTCTGAAGGAAGCATCAGAGGATCTCCTTCATCCTTTCTTTCTCCCTCTCCCTCTCTCTGGCTTCCACACTGGCTTAATAGTGACACCGCGAGGATCTGAGAAACAACTGCAATGGAGTCTTAACTCAGTTTCAAATAGGGAAGGGATTTGAGATGAAAATTTCTGTGTTTCCCCATTAGTCACTATCCTCATATATAATTATCTATTTCCAACCAAGTTATCTTCTTTTCACCCCTCTTTGTTCTTCTGAATTACCTTATGATTTTGAAGAGTCTGCCATACTTATAAAGATTTTAGTTCTGGTATACCTGGAAATAATCAAACTTTGGAGCTAATGTATTACAAGTAACATAGCCACTTGTGATTTGATCCTTTCATTTAGTAGATGTAGAATAATGTTATATTCCAAAAAAGTAAAATTGAAGTGACATTATCTGTGCAACAAGTTATGTTTTCTAATTGCTTTCAAAGGTTACAGTGTTTCTATAAGGAATTTCTAGAGCACTTTAACACCAGTTTTCAATGCTTTCTCTTTAAAAAGCAAGAGAAAGTAATAGTAAATGTAATAAGCAGTGCAACTAGTAATGTAACAAGCTACTTTTTAACACTTCAGCAACTTACAGCAACAGTTTACTTCTAAACACTGTCCTAAGTAATTAATGTAAACAGTAACTTTCTAGAAATGACTTGTATCTAAACAGAATCCTGAGCATCACAGAACATTATTATCATCCTGTATATTTTATTTTAAATAATGGCTTTCATCCATTTATAAATTTTATCCATGGATGTAGATAATTAATACTTATATGGTAATTTTTTGCTTTGATATGAAAGTGCTTCTGTGTAGCCCCAGTTATAATCCAGTATCCCCTCTTATCAGTCAAAGTAAATATTTGCACAGAATTGACCATCCCATCCACATCTAGGAAAAAAAAAATCTAAGAAGAAACTTGTGCTCTTTCAGTGTTTTGTTAGGAAACTCAAATAGCCTGATTTAGTTGTTGCTCCCTGCCTGCTTCAAATACCTTCCCTGGAATGTATGGAGGGTTATCACATGGCTGGAGTCTTCTGCAGTGACAAGAGAGATCAGTGATAATCTTGAAGCCTGGATCCATTCACACTACACAATTATAATGTGTTGATCCCACTTTTACTTCCATTTGACAGAATCCTGGGTTTTGCAGTATGATGATGGAGTGCTCTAGCTAACAATTCTAAATACCCTTCCCATGATTCGATATGATGCAACATGACAGTTAAAGAGGAATCATAACACTCTAATTCCGTAGTGTGAATGGGCCTTGTGAGGTGTGGTAAACTGAATTGTTAGATGAGTGATTAAGCTTTAGGAGACCCAAGAAAGCAATAAAAAGTGCATGGCAGAAAGGAAAGGAAAGACTCCTGAGATTTGAAGAGGCAACTGTTCTAAGCAGTTTGTTGAAACATTTGCATACTTGTTCTGGCTCTAATCCGCTTTTCAAATATATAATCCACAACTATTAACACTCTATCAATACATCATATCTTGTACCCACCACATTCTTTAACCAATAGTCATCCTAGCTCTAATTCTGTTGCTTAGCCTCCAAGATGCTTTACCAAGTAGCAGAGCCAAAGAGGTTATGGTCCCACCAAGCTTAAAATCTAAAATTCAAAATGGGGTGATAATGGAAGTAATAACAAAAGGAGAAGAATGTGCTGAGTGACCCATACTTCAGCCCAATTTCACCAGGAGATTTTGACAAAGACTTCACTGAAAAGTGAGTATTTAGGAGGAAGCAATGAAGGAAGAAAGGTTACATCAAAGCTGTTCATGGAAGGGGGGGATTCCTGGCTTGAGGAATGGCCATCTCCTGCAGAAAGAGATCTGAAGAACTATGATGTTGTTCAGTAAGAATGTAGAAAGGTGCAACTATCTTGCTAGACTTCCGCTTTCTTTCCTTGTGCAATAAGTTCCCAACAATTCAACAGAAAGCAGTTTAGGGAGCAGCAAACATACAGCACCTAATGTTATCCAGACGGTAGCAATGCTATCTCTTTCCCAAGAGCAAATGTTTGACAGATTTATGGTTTTTATATTTGACTACCATTCTCTCACTATATCCACATCTTTTTATCTACCGCTCCATTCCAAGTTATTAGTACACATCATTTCCAATATTTAAGGACTCTACACAATATTCCTTCTCAGATAGTATATATTCTGTTTTTTTGTGTACCACTCTCCTCTCTTTCTCAGGCAACAGTTGCTATATTTTTATGTGCTCTGCAGTATTACTGATTATTGATACTGTTTATTATTTCACAGAAATATAGAAGGGATTCTTATTTCTCCTGTTCTTGAGCCCCTCCAGAAGAGAAGTATCTGAAAGTCCCAGGTTTTGTTGCTGTACAAATCAATTTTATTTTGGAGAGCCACATGGTGTATTCTTCATTCTGAAGTATTTCTTGGGAACTACCAGCATTATCACAGACTTTTAATTTCTACTCCCCAAGTAAGTTTAAATGAATCCAGTGTTTTCTGAAATGAAGTGTATCTCTGCTTAGTAGTCTGTTTCTATCACTCCAGAACTTGCTAAGATGTTTGCCACCAGCAAAATACTGCTATTGTTTCCTGGGCACAGATTCAACAGAGATCAAGCAAGGAAAAGAGGAATGTTTGCACCAAAACATAATAATAAATAATAACAATAACAATATTTATTTCTATCCCGTCCCTCTGGAGATGCAATTGGGGTGGCTTACAACAATCAAAACAGAACCCACCCACCTCTTAAAACAGTATCATGACATTAATGTGTAACTACTGTAGTATAATATTGCTATTATATTATGCTAGCATTTTAGTCAACCTCTTGAATAATAATAAAGAAGACTCAGTGGAAACGGATCAAAATCAGTTTCTGAAATGTTGCATAATGACACGTGATCAATGGGAGGGAGAAGGAGGAAGAGGGTGATAGGGGTGAGGAAACCCAGGATATTTCAAGGAGTTTGGATGCAAATCTGGGATTATGCAGGTAAAATAAAAAGCTAAAAGAACTAGAAATTTTTGATACTTCTAGAGACTGTTTTTCTTTCTAAATGTGCTCCTTGTGCTTCTAAATAATAATAATAATAATAATAATAATAATAATAATAATAATAATAATAATAACCCACCTCTCCCTGAAGGATCCTGAACTGTCTCCCATCTTGCAGAAGGTCTCACTGTCTTATTTGGGTGTTCCTCCCCTCCCACCCCAGCATACCACAGTTCACATTCAGTTAGACGTCCTGGCCTCTGTGAAGTCTGCCATGGGAAGGAGATGGTGGGGAAGTTCACTTCCATCAGCCCAGTTGCACAAACCTAAATCTGGATTCAACCCATGGCATTTTAGCACACTGTAACTATACATGTGTGTGAATAAATGTGTGCACACACAGCTAACCTGCTCCTCCATTAAGAGCTCAAATTCAGTAACATACTCTTGATATTATAAAACGGCATTTAGCAGAACAAAACACAATGCCAACATGGTGAGAAATGTCATGCCGCAACAAAAAGATAGTTACCATTTCCAAAGCTTTACCCAGTTTTTGGCCTTAATGCAAAACAATTTCTTTATACGATGTTCTTGCTCCTTATGATAAATAAGTTATGCTTCCTCCTTAACATTATTTTTGTCTCTTATTTTTATATGCTCTAGAATATAATTTAGGGATTTTCACTCATGGAAAAGGATGAAGATGCTTTTAAATAGTAAGAAAACATTTGGGGAGTTCATCCTTTACTATGCATTAGTGTCTTTCTTTTTTTCACAAATAGTAAAAAAACTGGAACTACCTATGCACATCTGAAGCTAAAATAGTAGAACTCTTGTAAGCTATTTCTTATCCATTGACAATAAAATCCATACCTACACATATTTTTGTACTTCATTTACTTTCACCATCCATGATCAAAACATCTCTCTCTCTCTCTCTCACACACACACACACACACAAAAGTCAGCATTAAGATCTTTCTGTCAATGGCTACATGGGATTCATTAAATATAGTAGCATCTTAATTTGCTTATTCCATATTAAGGTGTGTATTATTAGCTAAAGTATTTGAACTAAGACATTAATATAGATAAAAATACCTTGATTCAGTCATAAATCAAAATAGAGTGTGTAGTAAAGAAACCAGACTATAAGACTATAATTTAGAAGAGCGGCTATGAAGGAGACCAGATAAAAGTCTCATGTTTAAAAAGATATAAAAGTGGACAGTAAAGAAAGCTGACAGTAAGAAAATAAACATTTGAAACATGGTGCTGGAAGAGAGTTCTATAGATACCAGTAAGTTTTACAGAGTGCCAATAAGACAAATAAATGGCTCCTATAACAGATCAACCCTGAACTTTCCCTAAAAGCTACAATAACTATATTGATGTTATCATACTTTGGACACATCATGACATCACACAAGCCACTGGAAAAGATGATAATGCTTGGGAAAGTGAAAGGCATTAGGAAAAGAGGTAGATATTACAGGTAAATTGACTTAATGAAGGAAACAATGGACCTGAACTTGCAAGAACTGAATAGGCCTGTTGATGATCTGGGCAGTCATAAAGTCCTTGTAACTTGAAGCCAACTTGATGACAATGACAACAATTTGAGGTAAGTAGACGCTCCCCCCACAAAAAATAAATAAAGGATGTTCTAATTTATTATCATTTGCAACTGGTAAAGCTTTCCAACCCATTCTCCTTGTTCTGAAGAATGTATATTTGTCTCTGTCACTTCCTGATACATGCCAATTTACTGATTATCAATAACAGATCATATAAAAGAACTCTGTCCAAGAACAATGCTGTCTTTGAGGTGGATCATGGATGCATTTAGAAGACCCTTATCAGGCTTTAATGCATTATTCCCTCTTTTGTGTTGAATCTTAATACTGAGATTTTGAGTTAGAGAGTAAATTAGCTTATTGATTCATTGAAGAATGTACAGTATTTTTAATAATCTAAGACAGGGGTAGGCAACCTTTCCCCTTTAAGGGCCGAGGGACTTCAGCTCCCAGAATCCCAGGAGCTACGGGCCAACATGGGACTATTGGCCAACATGGCTGAGGCTTCGGGGAGCTGAAATCCCTCGGCCCTTAAAGGAGAAAGGTTGCCTACTCCTGATCTAAGATTATAGATTTTATGCACAATAATTATACACTGTGGTCATAACTCAACTGAATGATACAATTCTGAAACAGTCACTGGAATTCAATGCATCACCATTAATGCAAGCCACATTACCAGGTTGCATTTGTGGAGTGGTAGAAAGCAGTCGAAGGGAGAGTGTTCATGACAGTGGCATCCCGAATGATTGCAAGAGGATGTGAAGGATGACGGTGTTGGAAGTTAATAAGTATCAGAGCTTGTGTCTTTAGAGATTGGGATAGAGAACTTCTTAAGTCCATGTCTTGTTTCTCTCTCTATGCTCTTAGATCTATGTAATTTAAGCCGTTTTTTAACTTCATGTTACTTCCTCCTCCCCTTCAAAAATTAGTGTTTGTGTTTTACAATGCTATGTCTGAGAAAGAAGCATTCAGTGTCAGGATGGCTCATACATGCACACATGAGAGTCAGCATTAGGGACTCTTCAAATAAAGGATAGCTAATTTCCTATTTTCAATGGATTTCTTGCAGCAATAAATTAAATTTTCTATTTTAAAATTACTGGTGCATCATGCATACTTCTACACTGTTTTATACCAGAAGCTCATGTTCCACTGGGACATGCATTCTGTTTAATATTGTTATTGTTGTGCATCTCCAAATCATTTCCAACTTATGGTGACTCGAAGGCGAACATATCACTGGGTTTTCTTGGCAGAGCGGGTTTGCCATTGCCATCCTCTGAGGCTGAGAGTGTGACTTGTCCAAGGCCACCTAATGGGTTCCCATGGCTGACCCAAGATTCAAATCCTGGTGTCAATAACTCTAGTCCTACACTCAAGCCACTACACCACACTGGCTCTCTGCTTAATATAAATACCAATAATTTCCTACAATTGGTAGATACATAAGACCTGGCAAAATCTCTATCAGCATTTTCTGATGCTTCATAATAGACAAAAACCCTTAGTCCATTATTATCCTGTTTCCAACAGTGGCCAGCCACATTCCTCTAGGAAGCCTAAAGGCAAGCAGGCATAAAGCAAGAGTCCCCCCCCCCCCCACACACCATTGTCCTTACCCTGGCAAATGGCATTCAGAGGAACATTCTAGTGAATCTGGAGGTTCTGATCAGTGAACATGACACTAAAGGCTTACAGGACATTTATTCTCAGTGGGTTAAGGATCTGCCTCACCATTTGCTACATTGCCCAGTGTGACTTCCAAATCAGATCTAAGTTTGCAGACACACTTTCTTATTTTTGTTACTTGAGAGGGGAGGAACTATGAGTTCCCTTCATATATTACTCTTGGATGGATAAAGCATATTGAAAAGGCTACAAAGTCACACCTTTAGTTCAACACCTGTTATCACGTGGCTCTTCTTGGCCCTACCTCTTCCGTCCATATAGCAATAGCAATAGCATTTACATTTCTATATCACTTATCAGTGAACGCAGCACTTTCTAAGTGGTTTACAATCTGTAAATCAACTGCCTGGGTATTCATTTTACTGACCTACAAAAGGATAGAAGGCTGAGTCAACCTTGGAGCCCTGGGATCAAACTCATAACCTTCTGACTGCAATACTGGCATTTAACCACTGCGCCACCAGGGCTCCCTACAATGCCATATGACTCATTGGAGGATAGAAAGCCCTTACACACAGAATTGTACTTATATAATTTGTCCTGAAGCCCCAGAACAATATATAATCAAAATTTTGTGGTTTGGGAAAGCCTCTAGACAAGAGGACTATATGAATATTGGAAATGGGTCAAGGACACTGCTCCACTCCAAACGGTGAGGTCTCTGTGACTAATACAATCAATTCATCCAGATCATTGCTAAGGCACCACAATGATCCAGGAGAATTCCAATTCAATTATCATTCCAGGAAGACATTTCTCAGCATGACTGCCCACCTTTCAATCTGAGAAACAAAGATACTTGGGTAAGAAGGGATTAAAAATGTAATAAATGCTGTGAAAATACTTGTAAAGCACTTTGAATATTTGAAATGCACAATATAAGTTCAAAGTATTATTAAATAAGCTCTACTTGTGAAACATTAATGATGTGAAAGAACTGGAATTCTAGAAGTGGGAGTCCATTTAGTCTAACTCCCAATGATGCACAGAATCCACAGCAAAAGCACACAGAAGAGATGGCCAATGAATGTTTTTAAAAACAAGATGAGCTTACTACTCTCTGAGGCAATCTATTCTATTGAACAGCTTTCACCCACAGGATGTTCTTCCTAATGTTTAGTCAAAATCTCTTCTCTTCCCATTCATACTCATTGGTTTGGGTTTCACATGACAGCACTTCACCTATCTGAAGATGGCTATCATATCAACTCTTCAATCCTCTTTTCTCCAGGATAAAACATATCCCCCTCCAGCCATTCCTTAAAAGGTCTTTAAGTTTCCAGACCCTTATCTTCTCTGTACACATTCCATCTTGTCTGTATTCTTCTTGAATGGCTTAATATTGTTTTCATTTTGCTGAGTTTCTTAAAGACGGAGCTCTTCTGGTGGGCCTATCCATCTGATCTTCTAGACTTCTAAATTCTGACGATGATTGGCTATTTTATTTTATTTTTATTTATTTTATTATATTATATTCTATGCTCTTATAATTTATTACTGTTGTTTGATTTCACTATTTTATTGTTTGTATTTTGCATATTGTATTCATTTAATTGTGTAATCCCGCCTCGATCCGTAGGGAGAGATAGGAAATAATAATAATAATAATAATAATAATAATAATAATAATAATAATAATAATAATAATAATAATAGTTGATGCCCTCCCCAATATGTTTCAAGTGACTATCAGCAGTTTGCTGATGAGACTGAACTCTGCTTCTCCATGTCGTTTGAGACAGATGAACTGGTGCAGGAGTTCAACTGGTGTTCTGAGACAAAAACAGGCTAGATGAGAGACAATAAACTCAGAATGAATAATAAGAACCTGAGAACTGGGTTTTCAGTCTGGCCAAAGTGACTCAGGTGTATTTTGCTTCCAACCTGAATTCAAACCACAGATCCTTAATTTGAAAGGCCTAAATGTTTTGGGATCTAAATATCTGCAGAGGTATTCTTCAGCCATACCACCATTCTTCTTGTTTAAGATCATGGGAGGGGGGAGGGAAGAGAAGCTCCTTTTCAAGTGTTCTCTGTTGTAGAATTCATACCACGAGATACTCTGCACAGAAGTTTGCTGGAAGCAACATTTTTATCATTTAAGGAACAGGTTAAAATATCAGTTTGTCAGATATCTGGAACTGACTTAGTAAGTTGCATGATATAAACAATCTGTTTCATGTATTTTTGACCTTTTTGTGCTACAGTTGATTTTATTATTTTTTGTAATGTTGGGCTTGTTGTTGTTAATTGGCTTGCATATAGGATCTGCCTTGCATAGGCTCATTGGTTGGAAGCTTGTTAGTGATCTCCATGTCTTTAGGTGTGGCTGATGCATGCACAATTCTCTTTTTGGATGGAGTACTTAGTTCTTTGCAAAATGTCTGAAACCTATGCCCTGAAGCTGCCAAGCTCCAGGGAGTGCTGCTGTTTCTCCTGCTTATTACCCATGGGGAGGTGAGGAATGGGGGGATAGTTCAACTGATGTAGCTCTGAGGGCAAGGGACAGGATGATGCCCTCCATCTCTGAGGGCACTCCCATTGCTTTTCTCCTCTGAGCTGACACAAGTTGATTCTTCATGAAAAATAGGCCTTTGTGCACTGTCCAAAGAGAGAGGGCAGGGAGTACGTTACATGGGGTTTTAGGCAATGGAAAGCCTGCCATGGGAAAGTAGTTCATACGTGTCTAATTCTGCATTCAACCCATCACATATTACAATTTGGAATCACATTTTAATACTGGGCTTCATATTAAGAAGGGTAAATCAAAAAGTATTAATGGTACTATTGATACTACCAACATCAGCAGCAGTAAGGGCTGGAAATAAATACAATTCTAATAAAATAAGACTTACCATATCAGTTTTATCCTTCTCTGAATTTAGAATGTTTCCTTGATCAGCTGTTAAAAGCACATCAGATTTCTGATTACAGCAAATATTCTCTGCAGT
>CM034706.1:128161970-128177046 GCA_020142125.1 Phrynosoma platyrhinos | reverse complement strand
TGCACAAAATGTGGTGCATTGTCATTTATATCCTGGATGTCTACAATTACATGAAAAATATTCATAGGATTTTCAGCCATCACTTCAAAACTGATGGCACAGGATTTACTGTCCCTACATATTTCCTCCCTGTCAATCCTATCATTTACAAAAAGACTCCCATATTCTTCACTGATACTGAAATATTGCTTTTCATCTAGAGAAAGTATATGCAGATTGCTTTTTGCTATTTCTTCAGTATTCAGCCTCAGATCTTTGGCAAGGTTTCCCACCATGGATCCCTTTTCCAGTTCTTCAGGGACAGAATACTGAATGTTTTCTGAGGCAGCTTTGCAACATAAAAATAATAGTAAGATGAGAAGTACTTGCCTTCTTACAGGTCTGCTGTTATCTTTTTTCCTGTCATCCATCATGGTTGCTGTGAAATGTGCTTATTCCTGATGTCTGTGATTGAGCAATGAACTTCCCGTCAGAAAAGGGAAATATTAAAGTATTTTAAAAACCTGCCAAGTAGCAATGAAATAAATTTTTTTTGCCTCTGTTTCATTGCTCTATGTCCTGCTGTTTTTCTGATCTGCAGTTGGAATCACACTGCAGGATCAGGAAGCATCAAGTGAATTCTGAGCTCCTCCATCAGAACTATCTTGGTCAACAGCGACACTCTGAGTCATAAATGTAGAAGTGCAAGTGATATCTTTAGTTCTAAAGAAATAACATGAAGGAAATGATGAAGGGCTCCTTATGTGTAGTAAGAATATATAGGTTTTTATAGATTTAGAAAAAAAAGGGGATTTTGTGTTTGCATTTAGTCAGAGTCACTTGCAATGACTCAACCTCTTTAGAACATCAGAACCATAATTAACAAAATCTGATTAATACCAATAATCATAGTAAGAGAAGGAAGTAGGAAACAAAACCTTTTAATTCAGACATGGACTTTGTCTACCATCTGGGCCTGGCTCCCAACTCTGTTTATATGGCACCCAGTTCCTCCAGATCTGGAAGCCTTCAGGAGCCACAATTCACCTTTTAAATAGGCTGTAGTCCCTTTACGATTGTTTCACAGTAAGCAATACCTATATTTCAAAACCACAACTCATCTTTTCATTGTTCCTGTGTTTTGTATTTGTTTTTTGACAGTCCCAGGACAGAAGAATGGCATCAAGACCTACTTCAGTTGCCCATCATTGATTAACTAGAACACCATGGCCTTGAGCCTGCTGGTTAGTGCCAAGTTGACAAAACCCTCTCAGTTTTTGATAGGTGACTCAACACATAGGTAAATGTCAACCATTCAGTGTGGCTCCACTAGTAAGTGTTAGCAATTAAATTCAGTTCCATGATTCACAATACAATATTTATTATTGGGCACACTGTAAAATATGTATTTTATTAAGATGATTAGTAAAGTGTGGATGGTATATATAGCACGTATAATCCAATTAGTACGCAAATGTATACATGTTTTGTTTCTAATTACTTGTTGAAAGTTATAATTAGCATTCCATTTTTGCTGTTTTGTATCAATGTATTGCTCAAAAGTAAAATCACTGGCACAGTAGGAGCCCTGGTGGTGCAGTGGTTAAATGCATGTACTGCAGCCACTCACTCATAGACCACAAGGTTGCGAGTTCAATACCAGCCAGGGCTCAGGCTAGACTCAGGCCTGCATCCCTCTGAGGTCACTAAAATGAGTACCCAACTGTTTGGGGGTAATGAGCTTACAGTTGTAAACTGCTTAGACACCTCATAGCACAGTATGAAGAGGTATATAAATGAAGCTGCTTTGCTTTGCTTTGTCATTGTCGTCATCATCATCATCATCATCACCCCTGATTTTTACAAGGCGTTTTCCAAAGGAAATTAATTGATGAAAATTATTTTTGGTATTCACCCTTTATCCCCAGAAGAAAAGTCTTTCCTCAACTCTCCCTGAATACATGTAGAACAACCTAGTGATGTCAAAAATCTTAGAATAGGAAGTATCTATAAAATATATTGTCAGTTTTATATACTTTTCAAGATTCAGCTATTTCAGACATTATACAAAATAAATATTTGCATTTCTACTAGAATTTGACCAGTGTGTGGGTCATCATCATGGAAGGCTTTGGTAAGTCATTATATTCCTTCTGTGTAAATGTAAATTTCAAAGCTCAGTATTTGGCAGGATGTTCAACAAATCCTCCTTGACTTATGAACATCTTTTATGCACCATTCATTGAATTCAAATATGTGTAATGAATGGAATCATACCTCAATGGAAGAATACATCCTTTCAGTGCACATAATCACAGGTTTAGTCACTTCAAGCAAAAGGATCTTTGATAGTAAGCCTAGAAAATATATCTGTTCAAGAAAGGAAAGAATAGCTGCCAGTACCAGCACAATGTTGGACTGAATGGACTGATGGAATTACTTAGTAAAAAGCAACTTCACATATTCAAAGATTCACACATATAGAATGTCCCACCCAAGCTGTTAATATAGACTACTTCCATTTCTATTTCATCAAAAACCTTTCTTCATCTTTCATTATGCACTGTTAGCATAGCTGATGCATAGGTTTGTGAGAGGGGTGTGGATGTGTGTGAGTACCTAAGCTTCTTATTTGGAAATCTCTATTTTTCTTTCATATCCATATTTTCAAGATATTCTCAATAGATGCACATAGTTGAGCATGCTATAGTTTTGCTTGCCACAAGGTGATAAATAAGCATGCTATAATTTTGCTTGCCACACGGTGATAAATATTGACCCACATTGATGAATATTGGCCATGGGCCTTTAATGAGAATCTGAATCAAGTCAGCTCTTGCCATCTGAAATAGCATATAACCATAAGCACATCCTAGAACATGCTTCCTGCCTGCCCTTTAGCCTTTGTTGCTTAGTAGCATTTTTTTACCTCCAATCTGTCTATAACACCATTTTCTGTCTCTGGCCTTTGGTTTGTCTGATCTGGAACTGAACTTTTGCTTTGTAATCTGTTCCTAGTTCTTGACATTCCAACATTTCTGTTCCAGAAATGAACACTAACACTTTAATGTATCATCATTGTCTTAAATTTTTTACAGAATTATAATGCAATATTTTGTTTAATATCAGGCCATGTAAGCTGCATTCCTGAAAGCATTACGTGATTTGTGGACTAGCAGAACTGGCTATGGATAACCAAAGTTAAAATCTCTAGGATTAAGCACTCAAATCAAGAACAAATTAAAGACTATTCAATAATGTCCTCGATTCCCAAAAGACATTTACTAGCTAAATTAGATGTACACCATTCATATTTAAATTGAGGTATGATACTAGGTTATGGGCAGGGGAGCTAGAATGGTGTAGGGGTTTTTGCATTGGACTAGGAAACTGAGAAACCAGGATACGAGTCTCCGCTTGGCCATGGAAACCCATTGGGTGATCTTGGGCAAGTCAGGCTCCCTCAGCCTCAGAGGAAGGCATTGGCAAACTATCTGAACAAATCTTGCCAAGAAAACCCCATAATAAGTTTTCCTTAGCATTGCTGTAAACTAGAAACAACTTGAAGGCACGCTTCACCAACAACACAAGGTTATTACTATGCATTCCAAGCAATTCTTTATTGAGGAACTGACTTACTTTGTCACCATTCATCATCTCTAAATGAAATAATTTCAAATATTTCCTGTTAAAAGTACACCAGGGACAATGCATTATGGATAAAAATTAGATTCTAAATTTACCACAATATTTTTGGCTAGATAACTAGGTTCTGAAGAGCAAAGATCTAACTCTACTCAAAGAAGTAAATTGCATCACATTGGTGGCATATGAACACCTTCCACTGCAGATTTGAAAACTATAGCAAATGTTCTAGGACATCTCTCATTCTTTTCCCCACTCTCACACAGTAATTAGAATCACACTGTAAAATTTAATATGTGAGGTCAATAAAATATATGATAGGAATGAATCCTTGAATGAACGATAACATACCTTGTCAACATTCTCCACCTGAGAATTTAAATTGTTTTTTCCATTGCTTATGGCAGGTACATCAGGTTTTTCATTACAAAGAAGACTGTCTGCAATCTGAACACTGGGAGCCAGAAAAGTAAACTCATTCCTTTGGGAATCTGAGGAGAGGCAAAGCTGGTAGGAATAAGGCAAAGTCCCATCTTCAAAATTAGGGGGAAACATAGGACCTGCTGTTGCATGGGGAACAGGGCCAAAGCACTGCAGGAACTTGGGATTCCCTGTCCGCCGGAGCTTCATTGCAATGGCCAGAATCACTGTCAAGAGGAAAAGGAAGGAGATCAGAGCTAAGGCCAGGACCAAGTAGAACTGGAGGTCTGATTGGACCTCTGAGTCTCTTGACTGGTTTTTCATTTCTGGAAGGGCCTCCTGGAAATTCTCCGCAAACACCAGGTTCAGAGTGACGGTGGCTGAGAGCCGAGGCTGCCCATTGTCCTTCACCACAACCACAAGCCTCTGTTTCACAGCATCTCTTTCTGCAAAGGCCCTGGCTGTCCTGATCTCCCCAGTATGAGAACCAATGGTGAAGAGGGCTGGCTCAGTGGCCTGGGCCAAATGGTAGGAGAGCCAGGCATTGTGTCCAGAATCAGCATCCACAGCCACCACCTTTGTGACCAGATAATCCTCTTCGGCAGAACGAGGCACCATCTCAAATGAGGTGGAGCCCTTGGCTTCCGGGGAAGGGGACAGGATTCGAGGAGTGTTATCATTGTGATCCAGAATAAACACCCTGAGGGTGGCATTACTGCTGAGAGGAGGAGATCCTCCATCTTGGGCCTTTACTTGGAGCTGGAACTCTCTGAATTGTTCATAGTCAAAGGATCGCTGGGCATAGATGGTGCCAGTCTCAGAGTTAATGGAGATATAGGAAGAGATGGGAAGCTCCTGAATATTGCTACTGAGAATGGAGTATGTGATCTTTGCATTCTTGCCCGCATCTGGATCAGAGGCTTTAATACTAAAAATGGAGGCACCAGAAGGATTGTTTTCTGGCACATGGATGCTGTAGAATGGTTTCTCAAAAGCAGGAGCATTGTCATTGATATCAGAGATCTGTAGGGAGATGATTTTGTGTGTTGAAAGGGGAGGAGTTCCTTTATCAGTAGCTGTGATCATGACATTATATTCAGGAGTTCTTTCTCTATCCAGGGGACTGTGAGTTAGAAGCTTGTAGTAATTATTAGAGGAGGGAAGAATCTTGAAAGGCAAATCATCTTGTAAATAACAGGTGACTTTTCCATTATCCCCAGTATCTTTGTCATTTACATTGATGAGAGCAATTAAGGTATCAGCTCCAGAATCTTCTGACACTGGGCTGAACAAAGAAACCAAATTTACTTCAGGATAATTATCATTCTCATCAAGAACCCTTATTAAAACTTTGCAGTATGTCACTGATCCACCTCCATCTTTTGCAGCTACTGTCATGGTGTATTCTTTGGATTCCTCAAAGTCCAAAAACTCTGTAAGTATGATTGTGCCATTGGTTGGATCCAGACTGAATTTCTTATTTGCATTCAGTGGCATGTTGCTGAAATGGTATCTGATTTGGCCATATGAACCTGCATCTATATCAGATGCTATAACCTGGAATATAAGTGACCCAACTGGGATATTTTCCTTTAGATGAACAGTGTACACTTCTTGACTAAAAACAGGTGGGTTGTCATTTGCATCAGTGATATTAATCCATATCTGTGCAGTCCCAGTTCTTCTTGGATCCCCTCCATCTATGGCTGTAAGAGTCAAGTGCAGAGTCTCTTCAATTTCTCGATCCAGTGGTTTCTGCAGTACTAAATCTGCAAATTTACTACCATCCTGAATCTCCTTAACATCCAAAGTGAAATACTGATTGGAGCTAAGTTGATAATTCTGGATGGAGTGCATCCCAATGTCAGGGTCTTTAGCTGTCCCAAGGAGAAATCGGGTGCCTGGTGTAGCTGATTCAATTATTTCTAATTTGATTATGCTACTAAGGAAATGTGGTGTGTTGTCATTAATGTCCTGTATCACAACATTGATATGAAAAACCTTTACAGGATCTTCCACCACCACCTCAAAATTAACAAAACAGAGTGGATCAGTGCCACATATTTCCTCCCTATCAATCCTGTCACTCACACACAGGTTTCCATTCTCTGCATTAATAGTAAAATACTGCATTTTGTTCACAGAGACAACATGCAGATTACGCTTTGCTAATTCTCTGGCATTCAGTCCCAAATCCCTGGCAAGATTCCCTACAATGGAACCCTTTGCCATCTCTTCGGGGATTGAATAATGAACCTGTTCTTGGGCAGCCCAGCAGGAGAAAAACAGTAATAAGAGAAGCAGTACTTGCCTCGTGAGTGCCCAGCCTTTCTCCTCTTGTCTTCTGTTCATTCTAGCAAATTACTCCTCCTTAGAATGAGATCAAATATCCACAGTAATGCAGCAATTGTCTTTCAGAAATTAGTTTTCTTCTTTTTTTAAAAAAAGGTCACATCAAATTCTCACCAGGATGCAGGGGGAAAAAAACAACACCCAAAGGAGTAATCACCCTTTCCACTTATTTTTAATAGATTGTGGCAGTTTTTATTCTCTCTTTTCAGCAAGCTTGCTTTGCCTCTCTGATCCTCTGTTTTCCCAGTTTGCAGAGCAATGATAAAGCAACCACTCTTTAGGAAGCATCCATGGTTTTCTTTCATCCTGTTTCTCTTTGGCTTCCACACTGGCTTAACAGTGACACCATGAGGATTTGACTGAGAAAGGCAAGGGAGTCTTTCTCCATCAAGTTCAAATGGGGAAAAAAAAGCTTGCATGTGACCATACAGTACGCTCACAATAACCAAGTGTGATACATCTATTCCCCCAAGTCATTGGCTGTTTGGTCTTTTATTTATTGCTCTTATTGTGGTTAAATTATTACTCTGTTGTAAACATGTTTTCATCCATGTCAAGTCCTGTCCATAAAGCAACTCTACGTAGGATTGTAGGCAAGGAATATTGTGGCACCTTAATCACTAACATATTTATTGTGACATAATATTTCATGATCCAGCTATATGTGGCTATGATCTGGAAATAATTTTTATGCAAACCAAATCTTGAGCACCATAGAGCAGAATCTTTGCATTCGGTATTTATGTCATTTTATTTTCAGTTTCTCCAACTAGGGCATTTTTACATACCATATATCTATGATTATACCAGTGATATCCAATTTGATTTCAGAGAGTTTGACTCTATCTCATGATAGACTGTGAAGTATCTCCCCTTACAAGTCTTCCCAGATCCTGAAATCATCAGGAGAGACCTTTGTCTTAGTCCCTCAACCTTCACAGGTACAGCTGGTGGGGATGCAATATAGGACCTTCTTGGTGGCTGCCCCTAGACTCTGGTACTCTCTTCCAAGGGAGGCCAGAAATCACCTCCTTCTTCATATTCCTCTGGTGCTGGGCCAAGAGGATGATGATGATGATGATTCAGACAGACTTTTAGAACTGAATGTTTTTAAAAGGAAGGGGTTCAGAGGCTGCTGTAAACTATTTTAAACTGTTTTTATTTGTATGCTTTTAATTGTGTTGATATTGTTGACTATTATTTTAATATTGACTTCTGTATGTTTTTAGCTATATTGTACTTATTTTAAATTGTAAGCTGTCATGACTCCCAACCATGGAGAAAAGGGAGAGTATAAATAAAGTTAACAACAACAATGTCTCAAAGCATAACAAAGAAATTTTACCTAATCATAGATTTCCCTTCCTTGGTATGTACAATTTTCTTCATATGTCACAATGAGTACAATATGCATAGGAAGTGCTCCCAATATTCTTTTGATT
This sequence comes from Phrynosoma platyrhinos, assembly GCA_020142125.1. Lineage (NCBI taxonomy): Eukaryota > Metazoa > Chordata > Lepidosauria > Squamata > Phrynosomatidae > Phrynosoma > Phrynosoma platyrhinos. The sequence continues at coordinate 128,169,208 of CM034706.1, read as the reverse complement.
GTCGACCCTTTTGCTAATGACTTTATGGAACAACTGCAATTGCTGAAATTTCTGGTGTATAAATCAGGATTCTGATCCTCACAGTGGCTGATATTTACTAAGTTGTTTTAATGATATTTATTGTTGATTTAATTTTTATGTTTATTTCTATATTTGGTTGCTTTGAATGTCTCAGGGTGGGAAGTGTAAGGGACAACTTAAGGGATTTTACACACATGCTGTTACATTCCACTTAGAAAACTGGGCAATAACTGGCTGGTGTCAGCTTTAGCAGGTTGAGAATGGAATGAGTGTAGCCCAGAGGAGATAGGAATCTGAGAACATCTTGCCTGTTGCAGCCAAGCCACCAAAATTAGATTGTTATGAGGAAGTTCGTCAGGAAATGATTGTGAAGGGCCACAAGTGGACTTTGTAGAAAGGCTGCACTAAAACAAAATCTATGTGAAAGAGGAAAGTGCTCTGCATATGTGGTGGTAGGTCAGACTTCCTTTACAATAACCTTTCTGCTGTGGATAGTGCCTGTGCAAAACTTATTTGCCTAATATAAAACTACAGTACAAGCTCTAATTTCTGCATATTTTTGAGGAGAGACTGCACATGTCTGAAATAATGGGGATGCCTGGTACAACAGCAGACTCCACATTTTGATTGAGCTGCATACCATTACATTTTGATTGAGCTGGATACTCATTACAATTTTTGGCCACATCAGCATACACGTGATTTTACATTGATTTGGAATGTACATCACTTTACATGTTCCTATATTCCAATGCATTCATCTTTTCTGATGGGCCTTTCACCCATGACAGAAAATCTCTTTAAAGCTCTTCACAGTCCACTTAGTTTTTCACTTTCCGAAATACTTGGGTGTAGCCCATGTACCTGATCACACCACTGTTCATACCTGTCTAAAAAATGTATGGGTGTTAAATACTACTGATCCTGGCAGTAGTGACGGGCAATCCATTGTTCAGTGATAGGAGGAGAGGTGCAAAGGTTTGCATGTTGGACTAGGACTCTAGGAGACAATGGTCCAAATCCCCATTTGGCCATGGAAACCCTGACCCTGGAGAAGTCATAGCCTCAGAGGAAGTCAATGGCAACCCATTCTGAACAAATCTTGCCAAGAACCTCCTGTGATAGGTTCATCTAGGAGTCTCCATAGGTTGGAAAATACTTGAAGGCACACAGCAACAACATGTTTACCTGATCCATAGAAAGATGTGTCCTCTTATCTCATGACTACTCATGACTAGGAATACCCAAAGAACTTTATGGTAAAAATAAATAAATAAATAAATAAACATTTTGCTAAATATTTTCTGAATGTCTAAGTATATAATGTCTATTTGATCAGATCAAGCCTATCAATGTATTTGATACTACATTTGAACTCCCAGCAATTGATGAGGTGATCACAAAAGAGGTATTAATAAAATGGATGGCAAGATTGAGCCCTGGGTTATTGCACAGGACACTTCCCTTCAAACTAAAATCTAGTTCTTAGCACACCCTTATCTTACTTATTTACCTTTATTATTTTACAAACATGTATTGACAAGAAGTCTAAACAAATTACAATTATTGCCTCTCACCTATGCAGAAAATCAGTCATGAAATGAGAGGATATCAGATTAGCCCAATATGATCTACCATCTGAGAATCGATTTTTCATGATACAATATTTTGTAGTAATATATCTATATATTGCATGTACATATATTACAATCTGTGCCTTGGATAATGTTACATGTAGAATTCATGACAGAGGCAAAATTCAAAACAGAGAAGTAATTCCTAGTTTGTACCTCAGTGTTTTAGGTACTATGCAACAAATTGTTTATATATTTCTGTTCATGTACTTGGAGAAAGGGCACTAGAATCATTCTAAAATTCATAGTTTAAGAAAAGAAGCACTGTCTATTAAATAAGGTGAAGCAAATTAAAAAAAACCTAGGTCTTTTGTACAAAAATGTTAATATATATGTAGTATCAACTTTAATTTTCCTAATCATAACACACACACACACACACACACACACACACACACACACACACACACACACCTTAACAGAAACAAGACATATCTGTCTTAGGGAATAGCACCAACTGAAACAAGAATCACAAATATGCTGAATCAGCTAACCTCTGATGATATCAAATTAAAATAGCCACTTTCCCCCCCCTAACCAAATAAGAAATTACATATTAATTGTCCATATAGTACACAATGCTATCTAAATGATGCTACTGAAAAGTTATATTTTCAGTGAACTTACAAACATGTAATAAAAATTAGCAGTACCATTTAGGCTTTTAAGAGTGATTATGGAGTAGTTACCTAATAGTTATTATCCATGAATCTTACCTTTTCACCTTTCTCCATCTCTGAATTTAAATGTTTTCCTCCATTGTCTAAGAAAGGCACAAAGCTCAGAATATTATCTGTAACCTGAATATTAGGTGCCATGAAGGTAAATTCATTTCTTCTGGATTCTGAAGACATACAAAACTGGTATGAATAAGGCAAAGTCCCATCTTCAAAATTAGGTGGAAATATAGCATCAATATTTGAATGGGAATCAGGGCCAAAGCATTGCATAAATTTGGGATTTCCTGATTGCTAGAGCATCACAAAAATAACTAAAGTCACTGTGAAGAGGAATAAAAACGAGATTAAAGCCAAAGCCAGCACCAAACTAAATTGCAGATTGAGACTCTGAGATGATAGATTGATCTTTCATTTCTGGAAGTACTTCCTGAAAGCTATCAGCAAACACCAAATTCATACTAATACTTGCTGAGAGAGATGGCTGCCCATTATCCTTCACCAGGATTACCAGCCTCTGCTTGACAGCATCTCTTTCCAAAAATGTCTGGGATGTCCTGATCTCACCATTATGGACCCCAATTGAGAAAAGCCCTGGCCTGGACCAGATGGTAAGAGAGCCAAACATTGTGACAGGTGTCAGCATCCACCACCACAACCTTGGTCATCAGATAGCCCTCTTCAGCTGAGCGAGGCACAATCTCAAAAAAGGCTGAGCTCTCCACTCCTTGAGAAGGGTAAAGGATTTGAGGGCTCTTGTCATTTTGGTCCAAGATGAAGAACTTTACAGGGTTAGTGCTGCTGAGGGGAGGTGAGCCTCCATCTTGGGCCCTCACTTCCACCTGAAACTCCCTGCATTGTTCATAGTCGAAGGAGCGCTGAGCATAGATGATGCCACTTTCAGAGTTAATGGAGAGGTAAGATGAGAGAGGCAGCTCCTGAATGTTGCTTCTGAGGAGGGAGTAAGTGATTTGAGCACTGCATTTCAGATCTGGATCTGAGGCCTGAACATGGAAAATGGAGGCGCCTGAAGGATTGTTCTCTGGCACAAAGGCAGTGTAGGAGGATTTCTAAAAGGGTGAGGAGTTGTCATTGATATCTGAGATCTTCAGGGAAATGGTTTTCTCTGTTGAAAGAGCAGATGTCCCTTTGTCTGTTGCTGTAATGGTGATATTGTATTCTGGAGTGCTTTCCCTATCTAGGGAACCATCTGTAAGAAGCCTATAGTAGTTATTAGGCATTGATAGTATTCTTAGTGGAAAACTGCCTTGTAGAAGACAAGAAACAATTCCATTTTCTCCAGAATCTTTATCATTTACATTGAGAAGAGCTACCGCACTTTCAATTGCAGAATCCTCAGATACTGGGCTGGTTATCAATGCTATAATCACTTCTGGAGCATTGTCGTTCTCACCCAATAGCTTTAGTTCTACACTACAATGTAATACTAAACCACCTCCATCTCTTCCTTCTATTTTTAGAATGTACTTCTCTGTCTCCTCAAAATCCAAATTTTCTGTAACTACAATTTTCCCATTAACTGGATGGATACTGAACTTCCAATGAGCAGTTTCAGGGATATTGCTAAAATTATAACTGATCTGTCCATTTGAGCCTTCATCCCTATCTATGGTCTTCACCTCAATCACAAAAGTTCCTTTGGGGACATTCTCTTTCAGATTAACCTTGTACACTTTCTCAATGAAGATGGGTGAGTTGCCATTGGCATCAATGACAGTAACCCATATTTTGGCAGTCCCAGTTTGGGGAGGCTTCCCTCCATCCAGAGTAAGGATTAAATTGAAACCATTTTCACTTTCCCAATTCTACTGTTTATCCAATACTAATTCTGCATATTTACATTGATCTTCTCCCTCTCTAACTTCCAGTATGAAATATGGATTAGCCATGAGATGGTAATTTTGGAGAGAATTTATTCCAATATCTTGATCTTTAGCATATCCAAGAACAAACTGAGCTTCAGGCAAAGTTGATTCAATTATTTCCAACTTGATATCTCCATTTATGAAATGTGGCGTATTATCATTAATATCATCAATCTCTACCGTTATATGGAAAAATATTCAGAGTTTTTTTCAACCATCACTTCAAAATTAATGTGGCACAATGCATTTTTTCCATATATCCCCTCTCTATCCATCCTATCATTTACAAAAAGATTCCCATTTTGTGTGTTGATAGTGAAATATTTTTACCTAAGTATATGATATCCAGACTGTAATCTGTTATTTTTTCAGCAGTCAGTCAGTCCCAAATCCTTTGCAAGATTTCCTACAAAGGTACCTACTTCCATTTCCTCTGGAATGGCATAATGAATCTGCTTTGAGGCAATTGGGCAGAACAAAAACAACAAAAGGAAAGGTACTTGCCTTTTCATTGACTCATTCTTTTTATGGTTACTTCCCATCCTTTCTTGCTGAGAGACTTGATTACCTTCTTTCCTTTTTTGCTTTGTTAAGCTGAGGCACTTAAATTCCCATAATAGTACCAAAGTCCAATGGAAGGATAAGAGAATTACAGAATTTGTATATAGTGCAATACGGTTTTTTTTCTTTGACAAGAAAAGTGCTTGCACATCTCTGTGCTCTGCTGTTTCCAAAGTCTGCAGACTGAGAATCACAATGCAGAAAACAGTATTCAGTGAATTGTCAGCTTGTCCATAAGAAGTATTTTAGTCAACAGTGACAATGTGAGTTGCAGATGGAGAACTGCAAAATATGTTTCCATGTCAAGCAAACAAACATAGAACAGATTTCTTACCATTTTTATATTCATGTGACTATAAGCACAAACTGATTTCAGTTAAAATATGTGTAGTGTTTTCTAATCTTCGAAAAAAATCAGATCTACGTGAATTTCATTCATTTTTTAAATCACTACAGTCAGACAACTGAAAGTCATTGAAAGACATCAGTACTGAATATTAGACAAATGATACATGTGAACTATTTGAAATTATGTGTTCATTTTATAATTTACTCCATTTATCCTGCACTCGAATCTTATGCACGCCTTATGGCCTTTTTAAAAGGCATATCTTTTCCAACTCATACTGAAGCCCTCCCCAAGGGAGTCCTAGAAACTATTGTAGAAGTCAGCAAATATATATCATGTACAAGTACTTTGCATGTACAAGTACTTTGACTGGGTTATGGGGTGTCTGTCAACATTCCCCTCACCTTTTCAATTTGTGTACTGGGGGTTCCTGGTCTGACAGTATGTCAGTCACTGGAACTTCATTTTCTGTTTCTGAAGCCCCACTCCTATCCTTTGGAGCTGTACTTTGAGAACTTTATTGTACTTCATTGACTCACAAAGTCTTGATCCTTGATTCTGATTACAGAGAGTAGAACTATTTTCCCCCTTGATTTACAAAGGTGATGTTTAAACTACAGACTCGTAGGAGGGAATGTAACAATATGCAAGACTACAATATATATGGCTCTCACCCTTTAAATGTAAACCTGACTTGATCTTTTCCCCTGATTCACTTATGACAAAGCCCCCACCCCACCATCACTTCCCATCAGCATCAGGAATGCATGGCTTGGTCTTCTTTAGCAGTGGATTCCTGCCCTGACAGGGTTTGACAAGATGGTTTTTGGGGTTACTTCCAACTCTATGATTCTATTATTCTGTCATTCACCATGCCCAGTTTCCATGTTGCAGTGACCATCTACACCAAAGTGCATCTAGGTTCCATATGTTTGATCCATACATTTAATCTTTAACAATGTTAGGTACAAAAGTCCTATGAATACAAGTTCTCAAGCACATAAACATCTAGCATGGCAAGGAGACAGCAACACTGAGTAAATCTCATACTCCATGGTTGCCAAGCCATAGCTGTTTCAATATTCACAATCACTACTTGGTCACAGTATTGATACTATTGCCATAAATGTAACCTGCCCTCCAACCTACTTTACTGGGAATCAGCTACATAAAGAGAGAGAGAGCCATTCTGATGACCATCAGAGCACAGAATGATGTTTCTGTCAGGCTTGGCAGGTAGAGGCAGGAGAAGCACACTTTATACAAGAGGATTTTAGTGATAGCCAGCAAGATATTGAGAATAAATGAACCAGAGACAGATAGCTACAATTTTTCCTCACTAAGATCATGTGTGTTGTGCTTGAAGTTCTCAGGGTTGGGGAAGACATTAAGCTGCCATTTCTGTTGTGGGATTACAGGAAGAACATCTCTATTTGTGTGCTCCACGTTTCTGGTTAAGAGAACTAGACATTCTGTCTAAAGATGATACTCCAAATATGCCACCATTATTGACAAGACAACCTGGCTTAGAACAGAAGGTCTAGTTTTAATCAGACAAGCAAGGTGCATTACACTGATGGTACATGAAAGTTTCTATAGCACTTCTGAAGGCACTATAAAATAGGCAAGACAACTGTGGTTGCTTCATACCTCAAAAGACAAGTACAAAAGTACAAAAAGGTGAGAAAGAATAAACACTGCTTGATAAGAAAGTACAATGTTTCTTTAAAATATTTCTGTAGTGAACAAACCTTCAGAGTGAAGCTTTCCTTGGTCTATTTACCAATTATGGTTGATTTCAAACAAATAATTGCCTCAACTTATAGCAAGACCAAGAAAAAACACCTACCTATTGAAAATTTAAAGATGAATTGCCAAAATGTCTAGGTTTTGTGAAAACACAGACAGAGTAAACTAGAGTTTCACTAGGAAATTTACTATTACAATGTTAGTAAAGGTGAGTAATATGAATAACTTGAGAAAAAACATACCTGATCATCATTTGTCAACTCAGAATTTAAATTGTTTTCACTGTTGCCTGTGAAAGGCACTTCATATTTGACATCACAAAGAAGATTGTCTGCAATCTTGACATTGGGTGTCAGAAAAG
>CM034706.1:128094904-128106517 GCA_020142125.1 Phrynosoma platyrhinos | reverse complement strand
TCTGTTCTAGAAAGGCATTATCCAATTCCTCAGTCTGACTTGGGGGTCGGTAGTAGACTCCCACAAGAACATCCCTGGTTTTTCCTCCCCCTTTAATTTTTATCCAGATGCTCTCCTCATCTGAGTACAATTATGAGTGGGGATATAAACATGGTGGCAAGGGTGATATTCAGTCATTTAATATTTAATAGTATTTAGAGACATGAAACAAAGCATTGATGGACTAAGAATACATGCCATTTTAATACATGGACGTCAGCATGGTCATCTGTGCCTGGTGGCCTACCAGGTATACATCACCTGTCTCCTATTTCTTCATGTATTTACAAAGACCCTGTCTTCCATCCACCCCTTCTTCTCATGATTAACCACCTCCCATTTACCACACAACATCCAGTAATTTGCAGCTTCCATTCTTCATTGCCCACCCTTTTCCTTTTGAAATATCAATTTCTTCCCATTGTAATCTACACAGGTAACCATAGCTGTGCATTTTTTCATGATTTGATCCTTCAGTGGTTGAGGAAGGCCTGGGAATAGTGCAACAACTTGTACAATTTGTGTGACCAGACTGTGAGCTGCCCTTTCTGTGTACTTGCAGCATTTCCACAACAAATGCATAATATTTCACCACCACAGGAAAGCATCTTTCATGTTGCTTTCAGAGCACACATGTTCTCTTTCCTCTGGGCATTTTTCCTGAAACTGCCCCAAATCCATTCTAAAACTTTGTAAAGAGTGACATGTTATAGCTGCAGTAGGTAAGGTGGCTTTTTTTTGTCTTCTGCACCATCACCACTCTCCCAAAATTTACCATATATATATATATATATATATATTTGTGGGGGTGATGAGCAGGCATATAAATCTGGATTCCACATACAAAATGGAGTTTCTATAAATTTGTCTCAAATCTTGCAGATAAAATAAGGGCAACTTCAGAAATCCCAATATAAAGCCATTGTTATCACTGACTGCAATAAAACACCACTAGCTCAGCAGAGAAGGAGTGAAATGCCATCAAGAAGGTAGAAAACTTTGCTACAACAAAGAGCTCCAAAATGTGGTTGCCTGCATAGAGAAGATTAATTCACTGACTTGTGAGGGGCAACTTGTGTATGGGAAAAATGCATCAAAGGGCCCTCCTAAGTAATCAAGAAAGATGGGTAAGAGTCTTCTGGAAAACACCATCACCACCAGTAATATCTTTGCCCATGAACAAAGAACCCACTGCAAGAGTCCTCCTCCATAACGCACTGTGAGAATGATATGTCTATCTGCTTGTTGATCAATAATTGCTGCCCAGTAGATTCTAGACTGTACAGTATTACAACCTCGCTCCACCCAGCAACAATTTAAGCTCCTTTCATCAGGTTCTCCAGACCTCATCTTCCATCTGATACAGCAACTCACTAGCCAAATACATAAAACATTACTTAGATATCAAAGAACCAAAATGGGGTTATTCTCAGAACTGTAATCCTGAGTGGATCCATTGCTTTCATTACAATATCAAGCTGCTTTTTTAAATAGAAAAAACATCTCTTTTAATCCTCTCCACTAGTAGAATTAAACAAATTCTATATCAATTACCAAACAATGTACCAATCAGTATATTCGCTCAAATGCTATTTGGCATTGATATTGCTCTGTAAATTCCTTAAAATGTGCATAGATGCCTTCAAGTCATTAGTTGACAATTAATGCTAATCCCATGAATTTCATAGAGTTTTTATAGGCACAGAATATTCAGTGATGGTTTAGCCAGTTCCTTCCTCTAAAATATAGCGTACAGAACTAGATATTTGTTGGTGGTCTCCCATCCATGAACATACAAGGACTGACTCCTCTTGGTTTCCGAGATCAGACAGGATCTGGTGCCTTTGGGATATCTAGGCCTTTAAATACAGGACATTATAATACCTACATATTCAGTTTCAGTAATAACTTGAAGAAAGAGTGAAAGAGAATAGTAGAGGAGAAACAAATGGGGAAGGACTCCCATATACAGTCAGCTCTTTGTATGGGTATCCATTCTGGACACACACACCCCTGCAGATAGCAAATTTTGCAGGACCTCAAGTCCCGCTCTCCTCAATGGCAGTGTGACATACACACAACTGCATTAATGTGACCGTGTGTACATGCTGCCATTGAGGAGAAGTGTCAATCTGTGGATGGCAAGCCTGCGGAAGGGAAGAGCTGACAGGATATTCAACAGTGTAGTGCCACTCTATGTTCTACTACTGCATAGACCAATTAGCATGCAACTATAGACCCCTAGGATTCCAACCAAACTCCCAGATCTGATATATGAAGTGGAATATCTGTCATCTCATCTTTACCTCCATTCTACCCCATGTTTGCCAATGTGATTCATGTGGTGAAGAAAGAAAGATATAGTCCTATATTTAATTATGTTTGATAAATATTAGGAGTTTTATTGACTACAGCAAAGCCTTTGACTGCATAGATCAGGGGTTGGCAATCTATGGCCTGGGGGCCGCATCCACCCCCCCCAGGCCTTTGGACTGGCCCCAGCCCAGTCCTGCCACAGCCACCGCCGCACGTGCAGCTGCTGTACGAGTTGCGGCTGCCATTCATTTTGTTTTCCAAAATGGCACTGTGACTCGTTCACGCATGTGCTGGAGTACTGTGCGTGCACGAACAAGTCGCGGCCACCATTTTGGAAAACAAAATGGCAGCTGCGACTCATTTGCATATGCGCAGTACTCTGGTGCATGCGCAAATGAGTCGCAGCACCATTTTGGAAAACAAAATGGCGGCCACAACTCACTCGCGCATGTGCAGTATGGCAGAAGTACTGTGCATGCACAAGCGAGCATGTGCGCCCATGTGCAATACTTCTGGCATATTGCGCATGCACACGCGTGCGTGCACAGCACCATTTCCCCCCCTCCTTGGCCCATGGAAGACCTCGGAACCAGCGGACCAGCTCCAGGTAAGCAAAAGTGGTTCCGGTCCTTCCTCTGGGGTAGGTCCCAGAGGGTGCTGCTCGGGTTCACTAGCTCCAGTAAGAGGGAGCTCACTTGTGGGGTCCCACAGGGAGCTATTTTGTCCCCAATGTTGTTTAACATCTATATGAAGCTGCTGAGTGAGTTCATATGGAGTTATGATGCTGGGTGTTATCTGATGACACCCAAATCTATTTCTCTGTGTCTCGTTCGTCGGCCTTGAACATGGATGGCCAGGAAGCAACACAAATGGATTCTAGAACAGATCAAGCCCTAACTCTTTCTGAAAGCCAGGATAACTATACTGAGGTTTTCGTACTTTGGCCACATCATGAGAAGGCATGAATTGTTGGAAGAGACAATGATGCTAGGAAAGGTAAAGGGCAGTGCACAAAGAGGACGGCTACATGCCAGATGTTTAGATTCAATCAAAGAGGCCACAGGCTTGAGACTGAAGGACCTAAACAAAGCAGTGGAGGACAGGAGTTCTTGGAGATATCTCATCTATAGGGTCACCACGAGTCAAGGTCAACTTGAGAGCAGTTCACAACAACAAACTATTAAGAGTACAATATACACTGTTCGCATCTTATTGATTATCATTCAGTTTAATTTAGACAAGGCATAAACTTTTCTATGCACGTGTATAATTCTTTTTATAATTCATTAAAAAAAGACATACAAAGCCAACTTGCATCTATATTCCATCTATCTTATTACAAGGATTTACACTTGTATCAGCCATAGTGAAAAACCACTCTATTTGGCATCTTGTCTAGATTTCCAATAGTGTCGAAGCCTTTCTGTTACTTTTCAACCATATCTATATTCTGTTACTCCCCATTCAATTTCCACCTCGATTTTGAAGTCTAAATCTGATTTGCAGAGTGAATTTTCAGCTTTTGAGTTCCAGAGTTTGTATAAACTGCTGTATATGTGCAGTAAATTAGCTTGAGTGAACTGCACATGTGTGTGTGTGTGTGTGTGTGTGTGTGTGTGCACGTTACCTTCAAGTCACCTGTCAACGTATGGTGACCTAATGAATTTCATCAGGTTTTCTTACATATGCAACCAACATTAATTTTAGAACAAAAGAGAGTTATTAGCATTTAATTTCTATGGATTATATGTGTCCAAAGAGATATGGTTTATTGTAAGATTGTACACAGTGGTATCAGTCCCCTTTCACTGTATGGCATAGATAATGTTTATCAGTATTACATAACTTAATTGCAGTTTTCTGTTAGTTTGCACACGCCCAAATATTTCTAACCATTTAGATGTAAATTTGTCCTGATGTTCTCCTATCTGCTTTCTCGCCAATCTTGACATTCTGTCATGCAAAATTATATGAAAATTCACAATTTTCTAGCGACCCAAGGGTATGGCAGCTTCCTTTAGGTAGAGTGCCATTTTTAATATTTGGCAAATAGCCAGGTTCTGTGTGTTCAAAGGAAGTTGCACTAGAAGAAAAGAGATGAGATAAAATGTAATGTATTTCATTTTTATTATTACCAAACTTAGCTGTATTTTCCCCTTTTACTGCCTTGCCTTTAGTTGCCTTGTCAGTGTATATTTCTTTTCCTTTTATTGCATTACCATTTTACTTTAAAATAAATTCAATTATTTTCTCTTTTATTGTATCTTTCTGTTTTCCTTGCTTTCTTTTTTCTTTTGATATTTTCTGCCTATCTCATTCCTATTTATTTCCTTACTGTTACTTCTACTTGATTTTATTTCCATTCCTTTTATTCTATTTTTCTCTATTCCCCACCCTTGTGCTAGCCACTTACTTGTTGTAGCAGAAACAGCAGCCTCATCATCAACAAGCTGTCAAAGTGGCAACAAGTCTAAGGAGCAGAAGTGTCCTTTTGCCCTATTCAGTAGTGGAAGAAGGCTTTGGGGAAAATGGATGTATAATGGAGAGGACAGAAGGGTAAGGAGGTTAGAAGTAAGACTTTTTAAAAAAAATGCTCATGAATGTTCTTAAGTATTCTACTCAGAGAGGAAGAAAGGAGGCTTTTGGCAATTCGGTAAAGAGGATAAAAGCAAAAATAATAGCAATGTGACATTATTGTTAAAATCAGTTGCAAAAGCAACAGCAGCAGTGCTAAACTGGGTGGATAATTTGCTGGTAGGTAGACATTTGGGGAGAAGCACACATAAGGAATAAATGAAACAGTCACAGATTTTTCAAAAACACCATAGTCAGATGAATAAGCTGGTATAAAGGAAGGACTGGTGGGTATATGGGAGAAAGATCTAAAGATAAACACTGCAGATTTAACATTTTGGCTCTCTCAGATAACTAAAATTAAAAATATAAAGATAAGAGAACAATGAAATTTAATTAGTAAATGGTATAAAACTCCACATCAGATAGCAATGATAAATAAAAAACTTTCTCCAAATTGCTGGCATGGATGTGGTCAAAAAGGAACATACATTCATATGTGGTGGGAGTGTCCTGATGTACAAATTTTTTAGTTATATGTTATACAGGAGACAAACAGGGAGAAACTTTGATAAGGAGAATTGTTTTACTCTGATTTTGAGAAAATTCAGATCAAATTAAACAGAAGATTACATAATAAAAAATTTGTTAAGGGCTGCACATGCAGTAATTGCATTGGGTTGGAAAAATAAACAATGGGGGGGGACTGGTCACATTATATCACAGAATATCCTTTATTTGAATATTTAAGGGAAAGAAAAGGAAAACATAATGGTCAAATATATGAAATGGTCTGGTGGGAAAAATAGGGCTGTTGGATAGACAAAGTTAAAGTTGAAAAGGGGTAAATGAAGTTAGAGAAACTATTAATGAGATATTCTACAGTATGGGTACTGGATATTAATTTACTTGATCAAAACCATTGGAGGGGGAGGAGGGAGGGGAGGGGGTGAAAAGTATGTGATCTAATAATGATAATATTTTGTAAAGTCTATTATATATGCTGCATTATGGATCAGAAACCTTATAAATAAATTTTTAAAAGTACAAGTAAATAGACATTCCAGTCTGCTATGAAATCAAATCTATTTTGGGAAAGGAAGATGTTCTAACGTTAAGATTATTTCTCACCTGGATGATGATTAGATCTCCATTGTTCAAATCTAAGTCTTCACTCGATAGGATAGGTTCCTTAACCTCAGCATTCTGCTGATTACTCAAAGTGTTGGAAGCATTTCCCTTGGCTGTATTAAACTGGCTCTTCCTAGAGCCTGTGGTCAGAGAAACCTCATGGCAATAAGACTGGAGAAAGGCCCGGACTCCATCGATCCCCACAAACTGTGAAACTGGAACACCACTGAAATTCACACTTCCACTGTGGCAAAGCTGAGAATTTTTCCATCTGTGTAGCCTAATGCCAATTAACACAAGGAGAAACATCAAAAACAAGCAGGACACAAAAGCCACTGCAACCACCAGGTAGAAGGTGATATCTGAAGGAGGATCTACAGGAGCTGAGATGCTGGTGAGATCTGAGAGCATCTCAGGGATGCGATTGGCCAGCACCACCGTGACTGTGACAGAGGCAGAGAGAGGGGGCTGCCCATTGTCCTTCACTAAAACCACCAGGCTTTGCTTAAGGGCATCTTTCTCCAGAAGGAACCGGGCTGTCCTGATCTCTCCAGTGTGGAGTCCCAGAGTGAAGAGCCCTGGCTCTGTGGCCTTGGTCAGCTGGTAGGAGAGCCAGGCATTCTGGCCAGAATCCGCATCCACTGCCACCACCTTAGTGACTAGGTATCCTGGCTCAGAGGAGCGAGGGGCCAGCTCTATCCCAGTGGAACCATCAGTGGGAGGGGAAGGGTAGAGGATTTCTGGAGCATTGTCATTCTGATCCAGGATGAAGAGAGTCACAAAGACAGTGGAGCTGAGTGGTGGGGAACCCCCATCCTGGGCCTTGACCTGGAACTGAATCTCCTGTATCACTTCATAATCAAAGGAGTTCAAGGCATAGATAATTCCAGTCTCAGAGTTAATGGACAGGTAAGAAGAGAGTGGATACTCCTTTATTTGACTTTCAATGATGGAATAGCATATTCTGGCATTCTCTTCCCAGTCTGGATCATTTGCTTTTAGGGAAAAGATGGAAGCTCCTCTTGGATTATTCTCTAGGAGATAAGAGGTGTAAGATGATTTGACAAATACTGGAGGGTTGTCATTTGTGTCTAACACCTGCAGTGAAATAATCTCAGAAGAAGAGAGTGCTGGTGTCCCTTCATCAGTTGCTGTAATAGTAATATTGTAAACTGCCACTTCCTCTCTGTCAAGGCTTCTCTCTGTGACTAAAGTGTAAAACTCATCATGTGTTTTCTTTAGCTGAAAAGGAAGATTGCTACTAATTGAACATTTAACCTGTCCATTGAGTCCTGAATCTCTGTCTTGTACATTTAAAATGGCTACTGTAGTTCCTATTGGAGAATTCTCAGCAATAGAACTAATCGCAAAGGTCTTTGTCAATTCTGGTTCATTGTCATTTATATCTGTAACAAAGACCAAAACTTTAGATCTGTCACTCAACCCACCTCCATCCGTGGCTTGCACTTCAAATTCATACAAGGATGATTTCTCGAAGTCAAAACTCCCCGCAAGGATTATTTCTCCTGTTGTGGAATTTAACAGGAACATTTGGGATATCTTCTTTGTGGTTTCTTGGAAAGAATATTTTACTTCTCCATTGATTCCTTCATCCTGATCAGCAGCCCTGATTTTCACCAAAGTGGACCATTTAGGAATGTTCTCTCTGACGCTCACTTCATACACTGATTGGCTAAAAACTGGGGCATTGTCATTTGCATCAAGAACAACAACATGGATTTGCATTGTGCCAGACCTGATTGGATCACCTCCATCAGTTGCTGTCAGGATTAGATCATAAATTGATTGCTCTTCCCTGTCTAGTGGTTTCTCCAACACCAGTTCAGGCTGTCTGGCACCATTTTCTCCTCTTTGCACTTCCAGAGAAAAATGATCACTGCCTGTGAGTTCATAGTTCTGAACAGAATTTATGCCCAGATCTGGATCTTGAGCTCTAGGTAGAAGAAATCGTTCTGTGAGTGTAGTTGTCTCACTTATTTTCATTTTCCAGTCTTTTGATTGAAATTGAGGAGCATTGTCATTTATATCAGTGATTTCCACTTCTACACCATAAAGTTTTAATTTACTTTCAATAAGTACCTGGAACTTTATCATGCATTTATCTTCCTCTCCACAGATTTCTTCTCTATCTATTTTCTTAGAAATTTGTAAATCCCCACTGTTGACATTTAAAGCAAAATATTGAGTCATACCTTTACTAGTAACAATGCGTAGTCCATGGTCCAAAACTTGCTTCCCCTCCACTTCCAGGTCCTTTGTGATGCTCCCCACAAAAGAGCCTTTTGGCATCTCTTCAGGAATAGAATAGTGGATCTGCCCAGAAACTGCCTTCCAAGTGAACACCAAGATAATAAGATATTGCAGATTTCCTCCTCTGGAGTGCCATGCTCTCTGAGCTCCTTCCATTCTTTTACACTAAGATAAATGACACTGGTTCCAGCTCAAAACTTCTTCTAATAATTACTGATTTCTAGTATTCCCTTTCTGTTGCTCCTGCTTTTAGTTTCAATAACACCACAGCACCATTTTCCATGTAAAAGTCACCACTGCTTCACTCCCGATGCTGCTTCAGCCAGCCTTATCTCTTGGTTTTTCGGTGTACTTGCCTACAATATCCTATTCTAGACTGCTGGACCTTACAGTTTCTTCCTTATTGGTGAACAGTGACACCCAGAGGCTCAACTCAAAACTGTGGGAGCCTCACTGCAATATTAAAGATGCAATTGCTTGGGTGAATGTTATCTATCTTTCTTTAATTTATATATTGCAATATAAATAGTCTGTTTAAAATTCTGATGAATGTTTTGTCCAGAAAGGAAAGAGAAATATGGTCCATGAGCCTTATTGGATGAGCCTGCATTAGATTAACTTTTTCTGCAAGTAGTTTCATGGTCCAATAATATTAAATATTAAATGAATGAAGATCACTCTTCCCCATTTGAGTACAACTAAGAATGGGGATATAAACATGGAGATGGGTGCTATTTAATATGTAATCATTTAATATTCAATAGTATTTAGAGGAGAACCAGCATGATGTTATTGTTTGAACATTGGACTATGACTCTGGAGACCATGGTTCAAATCCCGTAGCCATGGAAACCCACTGCGTGACCTTGGGCAAGTCACACTTTCTCAGCTTCAGAGGAAGACAAAGGCAAACATCCTCTGAACAAATCTTACCAAGAAAACCCCATTATGTTAGCCTTAGAGTTGCCATGAGTTGAAAATAACTTGAAGACACATGACAATTTAGAATCATAAAACAAAGCACTGGTTGACTGTAAGAACACATGTAATTTTAATATGTGGAGGTCAGCATGCTTATCTGTGTCTGCTGGTCTACTAGGTATAGCTCTCTTGCCCACACTTTTTCTCTACAGTTTGCAAAGACACTGTCCTTCATCTGTCTCCTTCTTTTAAAAGTTAACCATATTCCATTTCCCACACCATATCTTGTAATTTCCTGCTTCTATTCTTCATTGCTCATTCTCCCACCACCTGATATCCATTTCTCCTTACAGAGCTGTCCGCAGGTAACCATAACTGTGTGCTTTTTCATGAATGTGATTCATGGGACCATTGTATTAGGAATATCTTACAATCTATCATGTACAAATTGCAGGCAGAACATCTTAGATGGGAAGTGCTAAGAAGGAGTAGTGATATTCATTGCTTATGTAAACAAGGGGTCCTGATGCCTTAGGGTACAGTTTCTTACCTTCTGTACTGTAAACATAAGCCCATCCCATGTCCAACTGATGAGACTGTGAATAGATTAACATAACAATAAGCCTTTTTGAACTCATATATTTTAACATGGCTAATAAACGCACAACATTTTTTTTGCAAATCATTAACATCTTTCATCTTTCTAGAATGATGGGGGTGTCTTCCTGAAGGGATTTGATGTGAAATTTTGGAACGGAAAAAACTGAGCTTGCACCATACATTTATCCATTTCTATACATCTTATGTAACCATTCTTCTGATATCATTAACATGTGGCTATGGATAGTAGGAGTGAAACTCAAATGCATTACTAAGGAAATACTATAGTTTGGCACAAAATAATGACAAAGAAACTAAACTACAGATCAGGAAGTCCTATAAATCTTCCAACGAAAAACCAAACCTTAATAAATTATTTTAGCTTAAGCTCTTCTTCTGTTGCAGGAAAAGAATAATACTGAGTTGTTAAAGAAAGCTGGGTCAGAATGTGCAAAGTTACTTTTAAAAAGCAGTTTGCTATGTAATTTGTGGCAAAGCCATAAAAAGTAAGTTGTTGCCACTACCATTACAAATTTCATACTGTATGTTATAGTTTTAAAATGATAAACCCTTAGGATTCATAAAAGAATGGCAGAAAGCTTGGAACTATTCTGCTCAGTATGTCTCTAAAGCCATCTTAAATGCTTAAAAAGCATTTGAAAAGAAACTAGAAAAAGTTACTAGCTACAATAAAAGATTAAAATAACTCCCACTCATTACATTACTTTTAAAACACACCCTTTTAATATCTTTATTACAAAGAAAAAAGAGTAATGTTAGAAGTAATTATATTACTCAGAATTCTTTACTTCCAAGCTCTGGGCTAGATTACAAGGCTCTATAAGAGGAACATGACCAAGATGGAATAAAATGATGATGGAAGCAATACACAACTATATAAAAGAGATGAGAAGAAAGGATGAATGACACATGGGAAGAAGAACCATAAGAAGATGAACCCAAATTTTTGAAAAGTGAAAGCTGTACTCAAAGAAATTGGGACAAATAAATCACCAGGAACAAATGACATACCAATAGAACTGCTACAATCCACAGAGACAGAAGCAATTTTAGTTCTAATTAAAATCATCTAATAAATAAGGGAAACAAAACAATGGCCCATAAATTGGAAATGATCACTATACATCCTCATTCACACACACACACACACACACACACACAAAGGAGACACAAATTACTGCAGTAATTACAGGAGCATTGCAGCAATTTTCCATGCAATAAAAATAATGCTCAAATTTCTGAAATAAAGACTCCTGCCGTATATGGAGTGAGAAATGCCAGAGGCGCAAGCTGGGTTCAGGAAAGAAAGAGGCACTAGGGATTACATTGCAAACTTATGATGGATAATGGAGTGCACCAGGTTTTTCTGAAGAAAATTAGAATGTAGTTTATGGATTACAGCAAAGCCTTTGACTGTATAGATAATGAAAAAATATGGATTGATCTTAAAGAAATGGGTGTACCATTATATTTGATTGCCCTGATGTGTAACCTGTATTCAGGACAAGAGGCTACCATTAGAACAGAATACAGAAAAACAGAATGGTTCCCAATCAGGTAAGGCTGTATTCTATCATCTTATTTGTTCAACTTGTATGCAGAAATTATTATATGCAGAGAAGGTTTAGATTTGAAGGAAGGCAGAGTGAAGATCAGAGGATGGAATATCAACACTCTATGGATGTTATCCATAGTGGGCCAGTTTCATTGTTAAAGAGATAATAAAGTGGAAATGAAGCA
>CM034706.1:128064633-128079524 GCA_020142125.1 Phrynosoma platyrhinos | reverse complement strand
GGAGCTCAAAGCATAGACAACCCCAGTCTCAGAGTTAATGGACAGGTAGGAGGAAAGAGGGAAATCATAAACATTTTCATCAGTAATGGAGTATGTAAGCCTGGCATTCTCTTCCCAGTCTGGATCATTTGCTCTTAAGGAAAAAATGGAGGCTCCTCGCTGGTTATTCTCCATGAAAAATGTTGTGTAGGCTGATTCTGTAAACCGAGGTGGGTTGTCATTTGTATCTAAAATGTGGAGTGGTATTACAGTGGCTGTAGAAAGAGGAGGCGTTCCATGGTCAGTCACTGTGATAGTGATGTTATAGTCTGCAACCAATTCTCTGTCAAGAGCACTGACAGCTACCAAGCTATAGAAGTTATCTATAGTTTTTTTCAGCTGAAAAGGAAGATTTCTGGGAACTGAACATGTGACCTCACCATTGATTCCTGAATCTTGATCTTCCACATTTATAATAGCAATAACTGTTCCTGTTGATGTGTTCTCATGGATAGCGTTGGTCAGAAAAGTCACTGTTAATTCTGGAGCATTGTCATTCAAATCTGTGACCATAATCTCAACTTTTGCCCTATCAAATAACCCTGCATAATCTTCAGCTTGCACTTCAAATTCATAAAACGATGATGTCTCAAAGTCCAAATTTCCAATGAGTGTTATTATGCCAGTTGTTGAATTTAAAAGAAACATCTGTGAGACCTTCTTGGCAGTTTTTGTGAAGGAGTATTTCACCTCTCCATTGTTTCCTTCATCAAGATCTGTTGCTCTGATTGTACAGACTCTAGACCCCTTTGGAATATTTTCCTCGAGGTTGATTTTATAGACTGTTTGGCTGAAAACTGGTGCATTGTCATTTACATCTAAAACTATGATTTTAATTTGAGTAGTGCCAGACCTGACAGGATCACCTCCATCAAAAGCTGTGAGGATCAGATCATAAACTGATTGCTCTTCTCGGTCCAGATTTTTTTCTAATACCAGCTCAGCATGTGTACCACCATTTTCACTTATTCGCACATCCAGAGAAAAATGACTACTGTGTGTGAGTTGGTAGCTCTGTATAGAATTTGTGCCCAAATCTGGATCTTGAGCTTCAGGTAAAGGAAACCGAGAGCCCTGTATGGCTATTTCATTAATTTTAACTTCCTGCTCACCTGGAGGAAAGTGAGGAGCATTATCATTGATATCAGCAACTTCCACTTCAACTCCATACAGTTTCCTTTTACTTTCAACAATAACTTGAAAATTTAAGATGCACTTCTCCGCCCTTCCACAAATTTCCTCTCTGTCTATCCTCTCAGAGGTTTGTAAATGGCCATTGTTATAATTCAAAGCAAAATACTGAATCATACCTGTCCTGGTAAGAATCCGGAGTTCACGGTCTGAAAGATGGTTTCCATCAATTCCTAGATCTTTTGCAATATTCCCCACAAAAGAGCCTTTCTGCATCTCTTCAGAAATTGAATACTGAATCTGTGCAGAAACTGTTTCCCAAAGAAACATATTTAAGAAGCATTGCAGCAAGATTCTGCCTTTGCAGCTCCACAGCTCTTGCATTTCTCCTGTCCCCTTGCAACTAGTTCTGGCTCAGAAGCTTGGAGATCTCAATTTAAAAATATGTATTTACAGTTTCCTTTGTTAAGACACCCTGCAATATCTCCAGAGGTTTGATAACTGCAGTACTTTAAGTGGATGTGTTAGATAAATGCAGGATGGGTTGGTGGTGAACAGCGACACCCAGAGGTTCAACCAAAAAGTGCAAAGGCTCTCAACAGTAATATTTGCAATTTTCAATTTATTATAATTATTTTAAGAAGACTTTGTACTCAGATATGAAATATTCTATTTTCAAGCATTTGATGAGTGCAAGGATTTACTCATGTATAAAATGATCAGCCAGAGCAATTTGGGGAATGCATCCCATTTGCTCCATCTGGAATCTTGTACTTTAAATGTTTGATTCAATAGTTTTTCTTCAATCGCTCACTCCCTCTTTATACACATACACACAGGGATCTGATATGATAATTATTTGTAGTGGTTTTGCTTCTTGCTTATGAACACCTAGATCATTGTAAAGTAGGAACAGGTTTAACAAAAAACAAAACAAAAGAATGCCTTATCCCTTTTAAGTTGCTCACCTGGATCTGAAGTTTGTATTTTTAAATGTTCTGATAATTCAAGTCTATCCATTTTTTAGAAGTACACCCAAAGAGTTCAGTAGGACTCACTGACATGCAAGTATGTATAGAAATGGAGGTTCGGGTATGAAGCAATCCTAGATTGTTTAATCTGTCTTTTGCAGATACCCACCTTAGCAAAAGTGGACAGGAGGAGAAAGGAAGGTGATTGTAAGGACCACAGTTTCATCCTCCTTCAGTGTCTCAAATTGTTTTAAGAAATACAGCCACACTACTGTGAAATATTTTGAGGTATTGTCCATTTAGTACATTTAGTACAGTTCACATTTTATTTCTTTTTTAAAAAATGAAACACATAAAGAAATAGACAAATGGCATTAGTAGCATTCATTGTTCACTGAGAATATTCACTGAGAATATTGAGAGACACATGTTGCATCTTTCTACTGTTTTTTTTATTACGAAAGGACATTTTTGACTTTAAAAGCATTTCTTGGCTGTGAGCTGCCTAGAAGGTTGTAGAAAATAGGCAGAATATAATATTTCTTAAAAAATAAATAAATAGTAGCCTTGATTCAAAGAGCTACCATGCAGGTGATGCAACTTGTGGTTGAAGAAAAGCTGATGGTCCTGCCTTCCTACATGAATATGTTACATAATTTCATATTGTATAATAGAAAATCTAAGTAGAAAAGCAAAGACGGAAAAAGGAAGAGATCGGGATGAGTCAAGGATATTGGTTTATAACCTGATGTTTCAAATTAGGCATAGAAGGAAAAAATAGCAAAATCCAAAGGGGGGCTCAGTAAATTGAAACAAGGTTCTCTTTGTTAATTATCTATAGTGAGAGAAAATTGTAGTTGAATGAAACCCATCTCCAGCAACCCATGCCATGAACAGAGAAAGTGTATCAAACCAGCACTGATCTCCTCAAGCGGGGCATGATGAGGAAACCAACACAAGACTCTAGGGGTGCAATCTGATATTCCAAACATGCAGATGGAGGGACTTCTAGATTTTTGTTTTTTATTTGAAACAATGATCTACCACAAAGTGCTCTAGAACTTATACCTGTTTTTAATAGTCAAAATATAAATGCTATGTTCCATATTTGCACATTTAACCTTCTGTTACACGCAGACAATTTTGGTTCCTCTTCCACTTCCTGAAGAAACAGTACATGTTAACGTTTGCTTCACTCCTAGCATCCTGTAATTGGGTGTGAAACTGTCCCAGTTGTGCCAGTTTCATAGTTCCTTTGATCAATGAACCTTGTATTTTGTCTCAAGCTAACTCAACACTTGCTTCCTAGAATGGATCTTTAACAGCAGTGATGGGGAACCTTTGGCTCTTCACATTTCCCAACAACTCCCATCACCCCTTGCTATTCATTATGCCTGTTGGATCTGATGGGAATTGGAGTCCATTAAGTTCTGGAGAATCACAGCTTTCCTGCCTTTGTTCCACAGAATATAAGGGGGAAAGTTATTTCCCTGTCCTACCAGATATAGCATATATGAGTTTAAATTATGCATAAGAAATATTTTCTTTGCTTATTTCATTTCCTACAAGATCATGTTCTGTGTGTTCTTGTTAATAAACTTTCCCTTTCGATAATGTATTTTAAACCAGATCAATCTTGAGCCCCCATATATCCTCCATACCAAACAGGCATATGACTATTATAATATGGTCTATGTAAGATTACCCCTGAGATTGTCTTGCATTTTTATATATTTTGATATGTTTTATTGCTTTATCTGTATTTTTGCATTTGTTTTTTATTGCATGATTCAATATTGTGATATTTATTTAGTTAGTTAGTTCCAAGTCATGTTGCTTACAGAAATAAGTACCTACATAATTAAGGGATGGTTAAGGTGTGCAGAGATGTAAAGGTCTATATCCCATTTTCTCTCCTCAAAATATTTAAGACT
Source organism: Phrynosoma platyrhinos (assembly GCA_020142125.1). Lineage (NCBI taxonomy): Eukaryota > Metazoa > Chordata > Lepidosauria > Squamata > Phrynosomatidae > Phrynosoma > Phrynosoma platyrhinos. The sequence continues at coordinate 128,075,449 of CM034706.1, read as the reverse complement.
ATTGTCATTTTTATTCACTAAGTGGTAGCAACTATTAATTCATTGGGATATTTTAGGATAGTTTTAATGTTCATTATAAAGCTGGAACAAACTAAAACCCTTATTACAAAAAAATTGAAATGGGCATTATGCAAATTTAAAAATAATTGCTATAATTTAAATGGTAATACATTTGTGTTGTTGTGTGCCTTCAAGTCATTTCTGACTTATAGGGATCTTAAGGAGAATCTATCACAGGATTTTCTTGACATAGAAGATTATTACATTCTATTTAAAGTGACTTAAACCTGAGAAGATACAGTCATGTTTAATTTTAAAAGTGGGTGTTATCGCATGCAGCCATAGCTGGGCGAGTGCAACCCATATGTAGCCCAGATCCCATCCACGCTTATCTTGTGGCTTTTCAAAAATGACAAGCTGCCAATTTTCAAAAGCTTCTGGATAAGTGCAGCTGGGATCTGGGCTGCATATGGGTTGCATTCTTCCAGCCATGGCTGAGTGCAGTAACACCCACTTTTAAAACTAAACATGACTGTATCCCATTGGGGATAAGTCACTTTAAATAGAATGCAGTAATCTCCAGAATCTGTTCAGAGAGGGTTTGCCCTTGCTTTCCTCTGAAGCTGAGAATGTGATTTGTCCAAGGTCATCCAGTAGGTTTCCATGGCTGAGGGGAAATCTGAACCCTGGCCTCCCAGTATCCAGGTCCAACATACAAACCACTACATCAAACTGTCTCTCTTTAATAATACAGACTTGCTCTTCTGTAAAGGAGAGACTAATCTCGGTTCCAGAAGAGAACTGATGTCCACTAGAAGGTTTTTCCTAGAAAGAGCCAATTTTCACAAACTCTCCCTTTCTCCTATGTTACTCAACACTATGCCCTGTGCTGTTCTAGATGGTTCCTTTGTTGTTGTTAATTGCCATAAAGTCAGCTTTCACTTATGGTAACCCTATGAATGTGAGATCTCCAATACCCAGTTATTAACACCTCTGTTGAGATCTTGCAAACTCAGGGTCATGGCCTCCTTGACTGCATCTAGCCACATGTAATACAATCTTCCTCTTTTCCTACTTTCTTCAGCTTTGGCAAGCATACTTTCTAATGAGTTATGCTGTCTCATGATATGTCCAAAGTATGATAGTCTCAATTTGGTTTTGGTTTCTAGAGAGTCTTCATGGTTGATGCACTCTAGGATCCATTTATTTGTCTTTTTTGTGGTCCATGGTATCCATAGAGCCCTCCTTCAGCACCATATTTCAAATGAGTTCGTATTCTTCTTATTCACTTTCTTCACAATCCAGCTTCTGCAACCATATAATAGAGAACAGAAATGCTATCACATGGATTATCCTAATTTTGCTATTCAGTGATTTTTCTACTTGATGTTCTTATCTCATTCCTTCATAGATGCCCTTCCAAGTCCTATTTTTTTCTGATTTCTTGATTATGGTGTCCATTTTGATTTATGACTGTGCCATAGTGTTGACAATCTATGTAAGTTATGTAAACCATTTATGGTCATTATTTTTGTTTTCTTTCCAATTAATTTGTGTATTGATTTTTAACACTAACAATCTAATGTAAAATCAAAATCAGACTGATGTAGATTCAGAAAATACAAAAAAAAAAAAAGAGAAACAGAAAGAAGAAAATGAAATAATCTTAACTGTAATGAGAAGAAAAATAAAAAAGATAAGGGGGGAAATGTTATTCTACCATTACAGATCCAACTTAATAATTAGTAATTATTCAAATTACTAATAACCAAAACCACAGATTATTAAGCACAGATTGTTAGATGTCTTGATGCTGTAATATTGGAAATTGTTTTTGGTTCCCAGTCTTTCAATAATAATACTAATAATAAATCTTCAACTGGCTTATCTTTAACAATCCATTCTTCCGTTGTTGGTGCTTCAGTCCATTTCCAAGTCTGTGCAAACAATAATCTTACTGCTGTTATCATGTATTGAAAAAATAATTCGTACTTACTATAAAATTCTCTATCCATAATATTCTGGTAATATTACAAAATCTACCTTTAACATTTTTAATTAACATATAAAGCTTAGACTAATAACTTTTTGTTTTCTTACAAACCCAACACATATGAAAGAAGAAGGCCTCCTTATCTTGACATCACCAACTTTAGTTTGAAACATTTTTAGACAACTAACGTAGGATTAGATACAATATATACATCATCTTATTCAAGTTTTTTGTTATACTACTATTCAAAGTAAATTTTATATCTTTGAACCACAATTTTCTCAAATCATCCATTGGAATAATGTGTCCAAAATTTTGGGCCCACCTTATATACCCTTTTACAGGTTCATCTTCTGTTTCTAATTTCAGAAATAATTTATACACTTTCTAAACTACATCATCTTTACACTGTTCTAAATAAAATTAATTTTCTCCATCATCTATAGCTGCATTTCTCTCATCTTGATTAAATCTATCCTTAAGTTGCATATAGGCAAACCATTTAAGATCTTTGCCTTCATTAAGAAACATCTCTCTTGATTCAAACTTCCAGATGCCTTGTTCAAAGTATAAAAGATCATTATAAAACAGTCATCTCCAATCTTCAATCTATTATTTCCTCTCTTTTTTAAAAAAAAAAAAGTTTCCTGAGGTGTGGTGGATAGTAGGAAAAAGTCTCTGCTTATATTTGTACCAAACTCACAAAAGAACCTTTCTAATACAATTATTTTTAAATTCAACAAGTGCCTGAACTTTAGTATACCGAAGTTACCATGCCTTCCAAATCTTAAATCATGACCTTCAAGTTCTAACAATCTCTCATCTAAGTAATATCCATTCCTTCAACCACACAAAGCATCAGATTTCACAATGCAATGTAATATTAGGAACTCCTAAGACACACCTTTCTTTAGCATCATACATTAAAATATATTCTAGGTTTCCTTACTTGCCAAGCAAATCTTGGAATTTCTTCTGCCACTGTGCAAAAGGTATTCCATTTCTTACAATGGGGATTGTTAGAAAGAAAAATAAAAGCCTTGGCAAAAGATTTGCTTTTACTATTGCAATTCTTTCCCTATTCTTATAAACCTCTTTTAATTTTTAATTTTCCAGACTTAATCTTTTTAAGTGCTTTGATTGGTTCAATAGTTGTCACAGGATTATTCATTTGTTTTTGCTCTAGATGTAGTTTATCCAACTGGAGATTATCCATGTAATCTTCCATATCTTAAATGTTCTTGTTGTCCTTCCTATATAGACCCCTATAATATTCCTTTTAGGCTTCATTTAGTCTCCATCTAAACTGTTTGCTCCATTTTCAGTGACATTGTAGAGGAATTATTGCAGAAAACATTTTTGGTAGGATGTCCATCCTCTTTAATTGATTAGCCGTATTCTTATAAATCCAAAAATATCTGTTCAGAAAGATTCATGAAAATTTGAAAACCAAGGACAGTCTCTAGAGATTGGCTGCAAATGTCTCCAAGCATTGACTAATTCGAAATATTATGTATATTTAAAGAAAGTTCTCGGTAGTCTCCCTTGATCTTCCTTAATTTCTTTACTGGAATATTTATCTTTATTAGGATTGGTAACCAATTCCAGTCACCCATGTAAGTCAGGTTTTTAAGTTCAATTCAGATTTCTTTCTTAATAAATTTCCATAAAATGATGATTTCTCATTATTGGGGGCATAAATACCCATTAGGTGCATTATTCTGCCATTCCTGTTGATTTCCATTGTTACATATCTATCTTGTCCATTTTCAAATATCAATTTAGGTTATAATGTTTGATTTATGTAAAACACTACTCCAATTCTTTTATTCTTATTTGCAAACACAAATTCTAAGCCCATCCTTCTATTCTGCAACAGTCTACAATCTCTTTTTCTTATATGAATTTCTCAAAGGTAAATAATTTCAAAGTTGAGATTTTTTAGGAAATGCCAAAAAATATCTTTCTGAGTTAATTTAGCCCATTTACATTCAAATAAATTATTTTCAGATTAATTTTAATTGCTTTATAAAAAATATCTTATGATACTTTTATTATCATTTCTTAGAATCATAGAATCAGTCTTTTGGATATCTCCTTCTGCAACCCCCTTTTTCAACTTTTCAAACAGCTCTCTCGCTCTCTCCAAAGAATTTATCATATATTTATTGCCTGCATAAGTATTTTGGGACTATTCAACAAAAGGCTATGTCTTTTTTTCTGACTGACTGCACCAAAATTTTATATTCTTTACATTTCTTCAGGATTTTTTTCTGGAATTTCTTTAAAATTAATTATTTCATTCTCATTTTAAGCCTTTTAAAAAAAACAACAACAAACCCTTCTCTTCACTATTTCATCTCTAATGGGTTTTATATGTGAAATGAATATCACATCTCTTGGAAGTTTCCCCCCTCTGTGCATAAGCTGAATTTTGTCTGTAAATTGCTTCAATCTTCTTATCAAGCTGTTCTGGAGAGCTCTTTGTAAAATTCGCCATGTTTTTTAGCAAATGTTTGTCCTGAGTATAGGTTACACATCAGAACAATCAACTTTGTGAACCATTGATTTGTTTTTCATATTTGTTGAATGATTTTAATTTGAGTGGATTCTGTCTCTGTGACTTAAAACAGCTTTATTGGTATGCCATCTGTTGCTGGTGATTTATTTCTCTCACATGCTGTGAGAAAATTCAACTTCACTTTCCAAAATTGCAAGTTCATCAACAAAAGGTTCTTCTTTGAATTAATTGGTCATGCTTTCATCTATTTCATCCAGATCTGTCTATTGCTTCCATTGTCTTTTTATCTGTTGTTGATCATACGGTGTTCTCCTGTTAGTCATACAGCTTTCTCTCTTAGGTCCAAAACACACTGCAGAAATAATACAGTTTGAGAACACTTTAACTGACCTGCCTTAGTGCTAGGGAGTTCTGGGAACTGTAGTTTATTGTGACACCAGAGCTCTCTAATGGCAAAGGCTCAATGTCTCACAAAACTACATTTCCCAGAATTCCCTACCATTGAGTCAGGGCAGTTAAAGAAGTCTCAAACTGGATTATTTTTGCAGTGTGTTTTGGGCCCTAGTTTTGAATCACACTTTGATTTCTCAGATCTTATGGATGAGATTTCTTGTTCCACCCTTTTTGTTCTTCTTTTTGTTTGCATTGATTATTATAATAGCTCTCTTTGTTCCTGTGCACAAGTCTCTGAACAATTTCATTCAGGATTCTGGTCCTATTTCTGTCACCTTTTATTTTTGCTTCATGGCTATCTTTCAATATTTGAAATGTAAATATTTGAAGAATTTTTTTTAAAATAAGGCTTTTCTTTCTTTTTAGCTGAAGACAAGCTCTTTCTACATTGTGAAGTCAAAGGCTTGCATAGCTGGCATCCATAGTTTTTTGTAGGGTTTTCAGGCTATGTGGCCATTTTCTGGAAGAATTTATGCCTTCAGGGATAAATTCTTCCAAAACACAGCCACATAGCCCAAAAAAACCCACAACCCCCCCCCCCTATATTTTTACATTCCTTGATAATGTCCCTAGTGTCAGTCAAAGTTCTTCTGGCTTCTGGTCAGTTAGTCTTAATTGTGCAAATCTATTCTTTACATGATCTTCTAATTCTTCTGGGATAATATTCAGGATACATTTTGGTATGAAATGTTGGTGATATCCATGTATAGTCTTCTCTTTGGTTGCTAGAAGGAAGTGTTTGTGACTTACAAACTATTAGCCTCACAAAATCCAGTCAGTTGCTTTCCTGCTTCATTTCTTGATCTTAAGCCAAATTCTCCAATAATGTTTGTTCTGCTCTGTTTTCTACTTTTGCATTCCGATCATCTATGACTATTAACATGCCCTGTTTTGGTATGCAATTAATTTCCTCTTGAACTTCAGCATATAATCTTTCAGTTTCTTCCTTCTCTGCCTCTCCATTTGGAGCATAAACTTAGATTATGATTATATTGATGGGTTTCCTCTGAAGTCTTGTTATCCAGTCAGATTTTGCATTTTATCCTGAGTGCTTTTGCTACATCTCTCCTAACTATTAATGCCACCCCATTTCTTCTCTGATTTTCATTTCCTGAGTAAAACGCTGTAATTATCTGACTGAAAATGTCCCATTCCTGTCCACTTTAGCTCAATCACTGCAAGAATTGCAATGTTTATACATCCCATATCTTGTTTTACATTATAGCTTCATGTGATTCATGCTTTTAACATTTCATGTTCCTATAATATGTGTTATGAAGCGTCAGACTTCCCTTTTACCTCTGAGCATGTCAACAACTGAACATCCTTTTGGCTTGAGGGCAGTTACATCATTTGCCACAATGCTTCTTGCACTTGTCCTCTGCTGTTCTTTACTACCTCATTAAGTGTTTTCAGATCTGGGAGTGTCATCTTCTGGCACACTCTCTTGTTTCACTGTGGTTTACCTCATAATTTTCATGATAAAATAGACTGAAAAGAGATTTGCTGTGTCTCCATCTGCACAGTACTAACAAGTGGTAGCTATGAGGCCTCTGCCGTTGTCTCTGAGAGATCCTCTACCCAATAGCTGATTGACACATTTAGTCTGGCTCCTCAGCAAATCCCTGTCTGATGTGGGACACTCTACTAGCAGCAGTGCTACCAGCAGCATAGCCTTTTGCCTCACAGAAGCACACAATCCCACCAGCATGGAAAGATAGTGCCAGGGTGGATTGATTAGTGTTACAGGCCTGAGTCATGCTGGGAAGTTACAAATGTGTAATCAAGAATTACACATTTCTAACTGTTCAGTATTCACAATCTCTATGTATTTTCTAGTGTAGGGGACATGTAGGAACCATGAAAGTCCCCCAGTCTCCATTTACCAGGAAGCTCCTGCTACAATAATCTGCAGTCCATTCTCCTTTCACTTGGGAAGCAGCTCAAGTAAATAATCTTCAGTATGACAGGATGCCTGCTTGTGCCTATCACAATGGAGATTGCTCATGGGAGGGGGTGGAAATGTAGACCAGTCTTAGAATACATGCTATGCTTATTTAACTTGGTAGGATGTACAGCTGAATAGTTGTGCTTTTTAAAGAACAGCATAGGGATAAAAAGCTATGATTAAGGGCCTTTGCAGACTGCTAGAAATAGTGTAAATTGAGTCCACTTTAACTGCCCTGGCTCAGTGCTAGGGAATCATGGGAACTGTGTTTTTTTTCTGAGACATCGAGCCTTCTCTGTCAGAGAGCTCTGGTGCCACAATAAACTACAGTTCCCATGATTCCCTAGCACTGAGTCAGGGCAGTTAAAGTGGACTCAACAAGCTCCAACCTTAGCAAATCCCTCAAAGTCTTTGATCCACTGAATAAGTGTGTGGGTAAAAATCAGAAAGAAAGTGGGGGAGTGAGGAGAGAAAGAAACCAAGAGGAAAAGTAATAGTGTGGAGGAGAGAGGAAAGCTTTCCACTTAATTATCCCTGTGGCCAAGAATATGCAAGCATTGACAAATACACTAGAGGACAACAAAAAGTTTTTGTGGTATTACTTCTGAGTAGGCACAGGAAAGACATAAGTTTACCTAAATGAATATTTTGGCTTCAAATTAATAGCTCCATCATCACAAACCCATCACTGAATCTGAAGATGTGTGAGAAAAGCCAAGAAAAGAGGAAATGAGGAGGCACTGAGAAAGATTCTTCACTTTATTATCCAAGTAGCTGACACAGTGTAAGCAACAATAAAATAATGGGTTACAAAGGTGGATCATTGCAATTAATAATGGCTAATAGTGAATATTTTACAATATTCTAGTTTGTATTGGATGTTAAAGAAACAAAGATCTGAAGAAAATCACAATGAACACACATAAGACAATAGATGGGAGTGGCAATATCTACATTTTAGGCCTAGAAACCTGACATTCTTGCAATGTCATGACTATTTGAGGGCTAATGAAACAAATCAGTCCTGACACTTTTTTAAAGCATTCTTTTCCATTCTTCTTCAGCTAATTCCCAATCCCAGCAATTTAAATTCTGAGTATCTGAGCTATTATTTTGCTGCTTTCCATTACAAGAAAAAAACTATGTGAAATATTTCTTCCAATTCCAGTTCTTCTTGCCAGACTTTTTGTCTTACTGAATGTGTCAGAAAAAGAGCTATCATTTATTGAATTCTATGTTGAATTCTAATATTTGAAGATTAATTTATTAAAGTATGAGAAAAAGTACAGGATTAATTAGGATGCTTAATGAGTTACAGTGCATATGTACAAAAATCAAACCAGTAATGACTTAATGGATTCAGCAACTAGTTATTTCCAAGATTGAGGAATTAGTGGCTATTTATTTAATTATGTATGTAAAGACTGGTCAAATATTATCACAGGTTGGCTAAGATACATAGGGCCTCAGCAGACGGAGGCCCTGGAGCCGCCGCCAGACGGAGCGCCGCGGGGATGCAGCCTCTGCATCCCGGCGCTCCTGCGGTGGCTCTGGAAGGAGCGCTAAATCAGCGCTCCTTCCTCAAGACAGGGAAAGTGCGCCCTAAAAGCGGCGGGTGCACTTTCCCTGTCTTTTCCTCCGCAGCGCATCCGGTCGCTGCGGAGGGAGGTTGCCTTGGAAGAGCCGGCCATGCGGAGGGCCGGCAGCTTCCAGGGCGACCTCAGGAAGAGGAAGGGGTGCCGCTCGTGCGGCTGCCCCTCCTCTTCGGGGCCTCCAAGACAACTCTATTAGTCGTCTGCCGAGGCCCATAGTCACCCATTTTAGTTTTAACTGAGGTTAAATTTAAGAAATAAATAGAGGGCAGCCATTATTTTCAGTAAAATGTTTCTGTTGGTGTCTCCACTCATTCATCCCCATTGGCCTCTTGTATTGATAATTGAGATAAAAAGATTATTCCCAATTAAGGAATTAAGATTATTCCCAATAATAAGGAATTAAGAAAGCCCAAAAACCAAACAAGAAAATTATTGGCCTATTAGACTGCTCTGTATAATCAGTAAACTATATGCAAAACATATGTACAACAAGTTAATAGACTGGATGGATGGGGAGTATATTTTGCCAAATGAACAAGCAGGATTCAAACAGGATGGATCAACTAAAAGACCAATGTTTGGTTTTGAATCATTTTATTAATAAATATGCAAAAACAAGAAACAAAACAAAAAACCCTCAAAGGCATTCTATACTCAGCTTTTATAGCAGCATTTTACTGAATCTCTTGAGCAAAATGATTAAACAAAACAGCAAATGATTAAAAATGTGATGTTAAAAATGTGATGTTAGTTAAATAAGTATTAAGTGTTTATTATTTTATAGTCTACTGTTTTAGAGTTATTTTAATGTTAAGTTGCTATTTTATAATTTTGTTGCTTTTTGATTTTAGATTGTACACCATAAGCAGGTTTTTAATTGTATCTTGTTTGATGATTACGTAAAGCACCATGTAAAACTTACAGTGCTATATGAATAAACAACAACAACAACAATAGACTGTCAATGGTTACCTTACAGATGGATTGTCTCCAACAAAGGGGCATACAAGCATGCATACTGGCCCCTGTTTTATTCAATTTGTATATCAATGATATGGCCAGCTTTTTGTCATCACCAGCCTTTCATGCTCCAAAACTAACAACTACGTAACAAGATCTTTGTATGCAGATGATGCAGTAATTGTATCACACATGAAAGTAGGGTTGACCAGATTACTGAGAGCTTTCTCTGAATGCTGTAAAAAAGAATACCTTCATGGAAACTATGATGAAACTAAAACAATGACTCTCTCCAAGTATTACAAACCCCACAAAATGCTACCAGGATGGGCATATTATAGAACACGTTACAGTATTCAAATATCTGGAAATACTATTTCAGTCTACTGGAATGTGAGCAGCTCAAACAGATTATGTAGTAGGAAAAGCTATGAAAAGTATTACAATCATAGTGGGGCAAAGCAGATGGCCTGCCAGGAACTGGATTTTTTCTGCTCCTTTTTCCAGCAGCTTCAGGCCATCTTTGGCAGCCTTGGAGCAGCTTCTGGCCACTTTGGGTGTGTGTGTCAAATGAAAATCATGCCCCCAAAGTGGCCTGAAGCCACTTCTTTTAAACTGTGTGTTTCAGGCCAAAGGGGCTTTACAGACTGCCAGAAATAATGCAACTTGAGTCCATTTTAACTACCCTGGCTCTGTGCTAGGGAATCACAGGAACAGTAGTTTATTGTGGTATCAGAGCTCTCTGACAGAGAAGGCTCAATGTCTCAGAAAAAAACTACAATTCCCATGATTCCCTAGCACTGAACCAGGGCAGTTAAAGTGGACCAAGTGGATCTGTAAAGGCCCTAAGTGATTCTTTTTAACAAAAGGGCACAATTTCATTCCTGCAGCACTTGACCTCTTCAGAGCTAAACCCATAGTTCAAGTGGTTTTTGGAATACAAATTTGGACTGATGCTAATTTAAAATAATTATAGTTTTTTACAATATTTGCTGTGCTTTGAATGCTTCTGAGATCTGAAGCTGGTGTTACCTCTTTTCATACGCAGGTTTGTCTGAGGGCATTGATTTACTAGTTGTGGCTTCACTTAGTTCCAATGGGTTTGCTCCCTTTATTCAAACAAATTCACATGTCAATTGTTGCCTGAAAGCTGTTGATCTAAGATTAAACATGATTATTGTCAACGGATGGATGGAGGTGCAGGCTTGTGTGTGTGTGTGAAGATAAATCCACTCAGCAGAGTAGTTCATGCAGCAAGGCAGCTTGTCTAGCAGAAATCACACCAGCACGAAGGCAGATTTCCAAGCTTCTAGTAGGCTTTATTATAGAACAGCATAGGCAAAGTA
>CM034706.1:128030837-128051808 GCA_020142125.1 Phrynosoma platyrhinos | reverse complement strand
AGTTAATAGATAGATAGGAGGAAATAATTGAGGTGTTGGTACCTCCTTCAGTGATTGAAAAAGTAACCGTGGCATTCTCCATAAAATCAGAATCACTTGCTTTCATGTAGCACACCGGCTCACCCCTGGAATTATTTTCTATTATATATGAAATATAGTGCATCTTACTGAAGATTGGGGCATTGTCATTTACATCTGAAATTTCCAAAAATAGCATTGCAGAGGCTGATAATGGAGGGCTCCCTTTGTCTGTAGCAGTGATAGTTATGCTGTAGTTCTGTACATCTTCCCTATCAAGGAGTCTGTCAGTAACCAGATGATAATAGTCATCAAAAGATTTCTGCAAATGGAAGGGAAGAGTTGTTGGTATTGAGCATATGACCTCTCCATTCTCACCCATATCTCTGTCTTGTATGTTTAGTAGAGCAACCACTGTTCCTAGGGAGCTCCCTTCACTGATTGAATTAAAAATGGTTGTGACTGTTATCTTGGGGATATTGTCATTAATGTCAATAACCTTTATAAGCACTTTAGCCCTGTCAGAGAGACCTCCGTTGTCCTTTGCTTGAACATCAATTTCATGTAATGTAATTTCTTCATAGTCCAGCTTTCCTGTTGTTGTTATTTCTCCACTTCTAGAATTTATTTGAAAGGGTTGTGCTGTTTTCTCTTTTATTTTTAGGAATGAGTAAATCACCTCAGCATTTATCCCTTCATCTCCATCTGTGGCATTTACAGTCACCAGCAGATAACCTATGGGAACACTTTCCAAAATGCTCACTTGATATGCAGGCTGGCTGAAAACTGGCGCATTGTCATTTGCATCAAGAACCACTATGCAGATCTGCACAGTGCCTGACTTCACAGGATGTCCACCATCAGTGGCTGTTAGGATTAGAAAGTGAACAGCTTCTTCTTCCCTGTCCAAAGATTTAACAAGTACCAATTCTGGATATTCGTCTCTGTCAGATCTCCTCTGCAATTTCAAGGAGAAATATTTGCTGCTGCTCAGATGATAGTTTTGAAGTGAATTGTTTCCACTGTCAGCATCCTGAGCTTCTTGTAAGGGGAAATGGGTCCCTACATTGGCTGTTTCACTTATCCTTAGTTCTAAACGTTCCTGTGCAAAAGTTGGAGCGTTATCATTTATATCTGTGATTTCAATTTCAACAGTGAATATCCTCACTATATCCTCAACAAGGATTTCCAGACTTAATATGCATTTCTCTTCCCACCCACATAGTTCATCTCTGTCTATTTTTTCAGAGACATACAAATGACCATTCTTAAAATTCAAGATAAAATATTGGAGCATACCTTCAGAAATTATGCGAAATCGGCTGGCTGACAGTTCTTGGGAACTGAGTCCCAGGTCCTCTGCAATATTCCCCACAAAAGAGCCTTTCTGGACTTCCTCAGGAATGGAATAGTGGACTTGCCCATAATTTAGCTGACAAAAGGCAATCAAGGTAAGCCAGAATGAACCACTGCATTGCTGATATCTAAGAGCATCTGCCATTTCAAGCTTTCTAGGATTATCTTTGCTTGAATTTCCTTTGAACCATGTGCTTCTTTTTTGTCCTTCGAAATCCTCCCTCACTCTTTGGTTTTAAAACAATCCTTTGATTCACTTATCCTGTTTCACTGGGAATGCAAATGCAGGAGGTATAGCTTCAGTATAGTTGCCTTGCTAGCAATGTGCAACACTCAGCAACTCATCCTGGAATTTTTATTGGAATTTGCTTTCTCATTGGTAAACAGCGGCGCCCAGAGTCTCAGCCAAAAACTGCAGCAACTAGCAGCAGCTTTATATAGTTTCCTTCCTGTGAGTGTTGCTGGCCTTTTGATCACCTTTGTTTACTCTAGACTTTTCAAAGTGATCAATATATAAACAAACAATAGTCAATTGGCTTTAGCATAACTTCAATGTGAAACAAAATTTTAACCTGCAACCTATTCTATTATTACATATTTATTTTCAGAAAGCATAAAGTAGTGATTGGGGCTGCAATTCTATACACACTTAGCTGGAGATGTAAAACCCAGTGAAATCAATGGGTGATGCAACTGAGCAGATAAGTGTAGGATTGTAGTTTAAATGGATCCCATTCATTAATCTGGGGATATAAAATTGATTAGAATAACATATTTGGTCAGTGTAAAGTTGTGTGCCTTGAAGTTATTTCTGACTTTTGGCAACTCTACAGCCAACTTATCATGGGGTTTTCTTGGCAAGCTTTGTTTAGAGGAATCAATGTAAAGTAAACTTAATATAATATAGTCTTCTCTGGATATAATTTTTTTTATCTTGCTTCCTAAAAAACACTATAGTTAATACAAAATTGCATAAAGACAAAATTATTGTGCCAAATACTCCAATTTCATTGAATGTGTCTTATGAAAATGTTTTTTCTCCCTATAATTTCAGATTGCACTCTTGCTCCCTTGAATATTTGCTTTTCTCAGGCCAGACACTTTAGAAAATATTGTGGTTAAAACCTGCATCTAGTTAGAGAGAAGGGCATAGATTTAAACCCTGTGGGCAAAACTCCTACTATGGGTTTAGACAACCAATTTGTTAATTGAAATGGTTGTTCTGCAGCCTCCTGCCCTTCTCCCTCACAGCCTGCCATCTGGACATACTATACATAAGAGAGAGAGAGAATCTCTCTGCTCTCTGTTGGCAACCTCACTGTGCCTTCAAACCAAGTCAGTGTTTTAAAAACAAACAATACTTTGCTCTTCTTTTTTCATATATATCAAAACGTGCCAGGGAGGTTTTTTCCCAAGATCTTCAGACCTACTCCGATGAGCCCAAGTCAAGAGTCCAGCATTCCACAAGAGTGCCTTGTATCCAGGTTCCTCAGAAGCCAATAAGCTGTGAAATGTTGGCTTAGATAGGCATTTTAGCATTTTATCCTGGATTTTCCATGAATCTGTTGCTTATGAATCACAATTATCTTATCATACCTTTTCCTTCTTAGCAACTTATTATAATGCATATAAACTATAATGCTTGGTTATGCATAAGACTTTTTTAAAATTCTGACTAATGAAGTGGTTGTGAGCAACTTTGCAATGAAAATTGTCTTTCAAAAACAATTATAGATATTCATATTTTTAGAGTAGTCAAAACACAAATGCAGTCACCCCCAACCTTAGGAAATATGATATATTGATATATTGACTGGATTTCTCCACCCCCTTTGGATTAAATTGAAGTATCACAGGGATTATGCATATGAAATGGGAAGTCTACAACATTCTGTGTGTCTGAAGTTTATTTTAGACTTCGCTCTATGTCAGCAATGGCAATAAAGACAGCTTACATTTCTACCACCATTGTTTCTGTACAATGCTATCCAGATGGATGTTCCACATATTTAGGGAACTTTATTTTGTACTACAAGACAGAATGATCAGTGGCCTGCTGTGACTTATTCACAAGGCATTTCAAATTTACATGACAAAATTATAGGAATCCTCTCTTACCTGGTTCCTTTTGATTGGACGAATTTACAGTTTTGCAACCACATAGACAGCTGCTGGAGTGCTTTGAGAGATGTGCTCTATATGCTCAACTTTTGTTCATAATCTTTAATAACATTTAATATTGAATAAGCATTTATGCAAGGAAATTATTGCTGTTTGTGCTTTTTTTCATTTCAGTTTCTTCTGAGCACATTGATTAAAATGTCTTACCCATGTGGGTTTATCAAGAGTTTCAACTCCCTTCTGCCTATGTTATCACACAACTGTTATTTTTAATTATCTCTGCTTACCCACTCACTCAAGTATGTCTATGATAATCTGACAACTGAACCAACACTTCATGCATCAGATGAAGTGGACTTCAATCCACCAAAGTTTGTGCCAAACAAAATGTGTTTGTCTTTAAGGTGCCACAAGACTCTGTTGATTTAGCCACATGTGACTGATGAAGATTCCAGATATGATGAATGCTTCCCAGTAGCTGTGAAGGAGGCAGCTCTGAGTCTCTTCTTGACAGACATGTCTAAATTATTTTTTCAAAGGATTGCTCAATGGCTAATCTTTTGTGTTGAGCAAGGTGCTTTAACAGGTTCTTGCTGCACAACTCCAGTCTTGGACTCATTTCAATCTGGCTTCTCTTTCATTCTAGAGATTGGTTGGTTCTATGCTAGGGAACCAAAAGCTTGAGTGCAGCCCTATTGATTCTCTTTGATAGTTCAGTGGCTTTTGAAGCCATCAACTTTGATATAGCCAGCCCTCCACATTTGCTATTTTGACTTTTGCAGATTTGATTATTAACAGATTTGATGAATATGTTCTCTCTAGGAATCTCTAGGTCCTCTAGCATGGCTCTATGGCCAATTTTCACCAGAAGTTGCACTGGAAGACCTAGAGAATACTTTTCTAGGCATTTGTAGGTCCTCCAGCACAATTCTATGATCAACACCCAGCAGATGTTGATCATAGAGTTGCACTGGAAGATCTAGAGTCTCCTAGAGAGGTGTTTTCTCAGGTAAAACAAAATAGTACTTTGCATTTTTTCCACTTTCATGGGAGTCCTGCATCCTAACCCCACCAAATGTAGAAGGCTCACCATATATTCATGGACAGAAATCTGAGACAGAGACATAAGAATTTTGTATCTTAGTTCTTATCTGGCAGGTTGATTCCAAAATACAATATTGGAGCACTTCTGTTTCACCCCAGAGAATTTGTGTTATTGGATACCATGTGGTGCAATTTTATCTCTCATACTATGGAGTATTGGCATGATTTTTAAAAGGTTTATCTGTTTCTCTGGCTCTTTTAATGTTTTGAAAAACTATTTGAAATAGTATGGGCAAATATTTTGAACCTATGAATCTGGCCTTTGGTCCTACTCAGCAGTGCTCCCTGTTTTAACTAAGACGACTTTTTTCTTCTCACATCAGAATTATCAAATTCCCAATGACACCAGCCAATCTGAATAGCAAGGAAGATGCTATGGAAAGGCTAAGAACTGTGATTGGATCTTCTGTGTGCAAAACAGGTCTTTTTCATTTTTCTTCAGAATAAATTTTCTCTTAGAAGCAGTACAGCTCAGATATGATGGCAAGTGTAGAACATCCTCTCTTCCCAAAATATACAAAGACATTTGAGAGCTCAATATCACTTAAACCCAAACAACAATGTGTTTCTTAAAGACTGAATTTTTCGTAGAATAAAATTCAAGAGCACATAGCCTACATGAATGAAGCCAAAGAATGCACTAAATCTTTAAAATGAGCAAGGCATTAAATGTCTCTTATAAAATGTTACAACGTGTTCCAAACATATAACCACTTGACTAAATAATGAGCTGATGCAACTTCACCATCTGAATTTTCATAATAACAGTTAAAACATTTTCAGTTGCAAAGAACATAAAACAGAAGAAAAATGCAGAGAGATAAAACGGTTTGTTCTTGTAATCTGAGGTAGAAATGGTCACAAAAATATTCAGCAGTTAAAATCGGAAGTGCCAATGTATGATAGTTCAAAGTTCATAAACTATAGAAAGCAAACATACCTGTCTGAAGATGTCATTTCTGCCACTGCCAAGGCCCAAAATTTATCATAAACCTTCAGAAATGTCAAGATATGTAAACACAGAAAACTGCCTTATTATCTTTACAGTAAAACAGAGGTATTGAAATATATATGCTCACCTGACTATCAGATGCATCCTCCTTAAAGTTATTTGAATCTCCTGTTACTAACAAAGGATCTGGTTTACTGGGAGCCTGTTGTGAGGTCAGCGTATTTGTGCAACTTCCGATTGGAAAAAGAATCTGGCTTCTACGAGAGCCCGAAGTCAAAGAAACCTCATGGCAATAAGACTGAAGAAATGCTCGGACTCCATCAATCCCCACAAACTGTGAAACTGGAACACCACTGAGATTCACACTTCCATTGTGACAAAGCTGAGAACTTCTCCATCTGTACACTTTGATGGCCAATAACACAAGGAGGAAGGTCAAGAATATGCAGGAGACAAAAGCCACTGCAACCACCAGATAGAAGGTGAGGTCAGATGGGGGGTCTATGGGAGCTGAGATGCTGCTGAGATCAGTCAGTATATCTGGAATGCTGTCAGCCAGCAGCACAGTGACTGTGACAGAGGCAGAGAGAGTGGGCTGCCCATTGTCCTTCACCAGAACCACCAGGCTTTGCTTGAGGACATCTTTCTCTAGAAGGAACCGGGCTGTCCTGATCTCTCCAGTGTGGAGTCCCAGAGTGAAGAGCCCTGGCTCTGTGGCCTTGGTCAGCTGGTAGGACAGCCAGGCATTCTGGCCAGAATCTGCATCCACTGCCACCACCTTAGTGACCAGGTATCCTGGCTCAGAGGAGCGAGGGGCCAGCTCTATCCCAGTGGAACCGTCGGTGGGAGGGGAGGGGTAGAGGATTTGTGGAGCATTGTCATTCTGATCCAGGATGAAAAGGGTCACTGAGACGTTAGAGCTGAGTGGTGGGGAGCCCCCATCTTGTGCTTTGACCCAGAAATGAAACTTCTGAATCTGTTCATAATCAAAGGAACACAGTGCATAAACCACTCCAGTCTCAGAATTAATGGAGAGGAAGGAGGAGAGAAGAGAGCCATTCATCTTTCCTTCAATGATAGAATAAATTATTCTGGAATTCTCTTCCCAGTCTGGATCATTTGCTTTTAGTTTGATGATAGATGTTCCAGCAGGAGTATTCTCTGAAACTGAAGAAATGTAGGATTTCTCTTTAAAGGCTGGTGGGTTGTCATTTTTGTCTAATATTTTCAAAGGAATAATGGCTATTGTGGAGAGAGGAGGAGTTCCTTTATCTGTAGCTGTGATAGTCACATTGTAGTCAGAGGTCTCTTCTCGGTCCAAGGCTTTGTTAAGTATTAAACTGTAATAATTATCAAAAGTTTTTTGCAAATGAAATGGTGGGTTACCAAGAATGGAGCAAATGACTTCCCCATCTTCTCCTGAATCCCTGTCTACTACTTTTACCAATGCAATTGCAATCCCCACTGGGGAATCTTCACTTACAACATTAGTGAGAGACGTAACTGCAATTTCTGGTGTGTTATCATTTACATCAGTAACAGCCAATAAAATATTTGCCCGACCTGATAATCCCCTTCCATCACGGGCTTGAACCTCCATTTCATATACAGTGCATTGTTCAAAATCCATGGGCTGCCTCAGTATTACTTCTCCAGTCTTGGAATCCAATTGAAATATTTTTGATGCTTTTTCTGATATTTGTCGGAATGTGTAAGTTATTTCTGAATTAATTCCTTCATCTAGATCTGTAGCATTTATTGTTATTAGCAGGGAATCAATAGGAAGATTCTCCTCAACAGTCACTTTATAGACAGATTGTGAAAAAACTGGTACATTGTCATTTGCATCTTCAACAATCACCTTGATATGCACTGTTGCAGATTTGACAGGAATTCCTCCATCACTAGCTGTAAGAATTAAATCATGGAAAGCTTCTTCTTCCCTATCCATAGACTCTTTCAATACTAACTCAGCATATTTGGTTCCACTTGCTGTCATTTGTACATCAAGAGAGAAGTGTCTGTTAGGATTGATTTGATAGCTTTGTAAAGAGTTCACCCCTAAGTCGGGGTCCTGTGCATCTGGAAGGAGGAACCGGGATCCTGTAGTGCTACTTTCTGGGATATTTAATTGTAACATCTCCACTTGGAAAGCTGGTGCATTGTCATTGATATCTTCAATTTCAATTTCTGCAGTATAAATCTTTAGCTGTTCCTGAACAAGAATCTCTAGCTTTATTAAACAAGTTAATAGACGTCTACATATTTCTTCTCTATCTACTCTTTCATTAATATATAAATGACCATTTTGGAAATTGAGGGCAAAGTACTGGATCTTACCTTCTGTAATAATCTGAACAGCTCCACGTGAAAGTTGTTTCAGATCAATCCCAAGGTCCTTTGTGATCTCCCCCACAAAAGAACCTTTCTGTAGTTCCTCGGGAATAGAATAACGGATCTGCCCAGAAATTGCCTGAAACACAGCTACCAGCAAAATGCAGGATAGTGGTCTTCCTGTACTCCAGACTGTGTGAATATTAGTCATGCCTGCTTCTACAAGGTTTTCACCTCTCAGTCCACACAGTAATAATTTTCTTTTTCTCTTGATTTCTGTACAGACTGATGTTAAGCTGAGTTCCTCCACACATACAAAAAATAAAAATATATTTATTAAAACCTTCTTCCAACAAGATTCTGCCTTTCCTTTTGCTTTCAGATGAGGAGGCTATAAACTGTGTTTCTGCACTCTAATGTGTTATCTGAATTTCTCCTTACTGGTAAACAGTGACACCCAATGTCTCAAGCTATAAATGCATTACTTGAGAAAATAACAAAAATGTAGATAATACTGAAGTTTTACAAAATAATATTTCATTTATTTATGTTTACAATTGACCTTAAAACTCTCAGATATTTATTTGACAGTGTGGAATTTTTTTGTGTCATAAAATACATCAGTTATAATTTAGAAATTGCTAGATACCACTTCCCACCACAGAAATAAGAAACAACAGCAGATGGTTCTTTAATTTTTTTTATACAGAGTTTGCAAGGTGCTTCACAGTATTATACTCACTCTTCCCCCATTGTCTGTAGGACAGTGAATTAGTTATTCCTCCCCATTAAATAAGCATTGTCCTTGGGACCATGACTTTCTATTGATGGTTCTCTTTATATTATAGACTTTATTAAATTCCGTTTTCACCTAATTTAAATTGCATATGAAATCCTACTATTTTAATCTTTCCTTTATTATTGTGCAAATGGTTTCATAATAATAATCATTTCATTTTGGCAGTGTGCACTATAATGTTGTCCATATATTTGTCCACCCACCCAGAATGAAGACACAAGCCCCAGAAATGAATGGAATTATTTTATTGTCAGAATGTATGATATACAGAGTGTGGAGCAAAGTTCTTCCTTAACTCCATCACAACAGTCTGTGTGTCACTGGCACTAGGCATTGATGCTTCTTTCTGTCTTTGTCATTCAATTTTCAGCTCTGAGCTAGAACATTGATTTTTGTCCTGTACTGCCAGGCATCTTGGTTGAGGGTGCCAAGAAAGCTCTTGGCATAGTTGCTGGCCCTGAATTGTTGAGCCTTTTTGTGCCTAAGACTGGCTGTTGAAGTGGTAGACAATTAGATATTGTTTGTGTAATCTTTCTTCCACCACTGTGATATCCCAGCATACTAACCCAAGGCCCCTTTTACCAGATTCCCACACTATCTCTGCTTGGCTACAAACACGATAATCACCCTGCCCATTAGCCTTTGTGAGCAATGTAAAGTTGGTGATTTTTTTTTAAAAAAAATCCATGGGCAATAATTCAAAAAGTTTAGGAAAATTTCAGCAGTTATCCCTTACTTCTTCACGGTTTAAAAAAATGGGGGTTGTTGGGGGAGGAGGTTGTTTGCTTTTGGCTGTGTGCTCTCCCTGAGTACATGGTCTGAGGGGGTGGGGCTTCTACTGAGCCACTGACCTGATTGGGGGAGAAGCTACCAGTCACTAGGAGGCTATACAGACTGGCATAAAGAGTTGGCATGGGGGCAGAGTGGGGGCGTGGCAACCACATGTCAGCTGCCCTGACTCTGCCCCCACACAGTGGGCAGCGTCATATCAAGTCTTTGGTGCAGTGTTTACATGCACTGCACTGAAGAAGCAGGGAAAAGCCACTGCCGCTGCAGGTAGGACACCCTTTCTGTGGTGCAAAAAGGAGCCGCAACCATAAGCACATCTGGCAAGTCAAGGCTGATTGTTTGTGTGAGCTGAGTGGAGGTGTGATGGTGTGCTTATTAGCACTCTATTGTCCTACTGAGTGTAGCCCCAGGTCCCTTCCTGAGCACCTGTTCACAGGGAGTTGGGGCTTTTGCTCAGAGGAAGTGAGTCAGAGACTTGGCTGGGGGAGGAGTTAGCAGTCAGTAGTTCTCTATATAGCTATATCCCCAGTCTCTGGAGCTTGGTAAATATGTGAGGCCAACAGGGGTGCTTTATGTGGGTGTTTAACAGGCGAGTTTTGAGGGGGAAGCCCAGAGTCCTGTTTCAGTGCTTACTTAAGACTACTGAACATGGACAGTGAAGGAGCTGCTGCAGTTACATGTTTGTGTTCGTGCTCATGGATGTGGGTAACTTCACCTGAACCAAGTGCAAGTTGGTATCCCTGCTGGATGAGAAGATCAAGCAGCTGGAGACTGTATGTACACTTCATCAACTTAGGAAGCAAGAGGTTTACCTGAGCATGACGTAACAGACTGTCCTGGATGTTGAACACACAGAGGAAGTTTCTGGAGAGGAGGCCAGTACCCATACACAGGAGTTAGACAGTTGGAGGAATGTGACAAGTAGAAGTAGGGTAGCCAGAGATCATTCTGTGAGCTTGGAGCTACAGAATCAATTTGAAGATCTCTCCCTTATCAGGGATGATAAGGGAGAGCAGCAGGGCAAGTTCTCAGAGAAAGTGCAGGCGATCTTGGTAGAATCAGTACAGGGAATGGCTGCTGCCAAGCCTCAAAGGAGGAATGTTTTACCCCTCCCGCTGTTGGGTCCTTGCACTATTTACCTTGATCCCTATATAACAGTTTGACTATTCGCAGCGGCCAGCTTTACAGCACTCTGGTGGCACAGCGCTTAGATGCCGCACATCAAAAGAGTGCTGCAAAGCCATGGTGGCATGGAAAAGCTGGCCTCTTGTCAGCTTAAAAAGAAGCGGAAATTTACCACTTCCTTTTGCTCCAACAAACAGCTGGAGTGGGGCTACAGCATGAGGTTGCCATGGCCCCAACCTGGCATTGGCAGGGGTGACCTGATGCTGCCCCTTCAATGCCGTCTCTTTGGCCCCTGTTTCCAAGATCAGATTGAATCTGGTGCCTCTAGGGTATTTAGGCCTTGCATTTTTGTTCATTACTTACCAGAAATAAGATTCAGTCCACAGTAGCAACACACTCAACTAGATGAACACAAACAGTGTGTGAACAATGAAAACAGAAAAGCCCATCTCACAGTTTAGGGAGTGCTAAATAACTGGGAATGCAAATGTTCATAGCATGTTGCCCAAGGCATACAGCTGGGTCACTGTAAGTCAATCACAAACCCACGTTGCACAAGCAAATATATTTCAGAAACACAATTAAGCCACACATCATCACAACCTTATCAAACTCAACTTGTTTTTTGCATTACACACCTGAACATTTATTCAGGCTTAAATAATCAAACTTACCTGCTCACTGTTCAGTCTCTCATTATCAATGCTTGGATGTTCCAAAGTTAATAAAGGACCTAGTTCATTAGAAGCTGGTTGAGGTGAGACATTATCAGTACATCTTCCAATCAGGAAAATAATTTTATTTTTTGGGGAGCAAGATGTTAATGAATAACCAGGGCTGTAAGTGTGAAGGAAAGTTGGATACCATCAATACCCACCAACTGTGAAATTAGAACTCAATTAAAATTCCAAATTCCTGAGTCACACAGTTGTGAATTTCTCCACCTGTGCAGACTGATGGCTGATAAAACAAGAAAGAAGGCAAAGAACAAGCAGGAGACAAACGTCACTGCAACTACCAAGCAGAAAATGAGATCTGAAGGTAAATCTACAGGAGCGGAGATGCTGGTGAGATCAGAAAACATTTCAGGGATACTGTCAGCCAACACCACAGTGACAGTGACAGAGGCAGAGAGAGGAGGTCATTCATTATCCTTCACCAAGACCACCAATCTTTGCTTCAGAGCATCTTTCTCCAGAAGGAACTGGGTTGTCTTGCTCTCTCCAGTGTGGAGTCCCAGATCCCTGGCTGTGTGGCCTTGGTCAGGGGGTAGGAGAACCAGGCATTCTGGCCAGAATCCACACCCACTGCCACCACATTAGTGACCTGGTATCCTGGTTCAGAGGAGCAAGGGGCCAGCTCTCTCTCCCAATGGAGCTACTGGGGAGAGGTAGAGGATTTCTGGAGCATTGTCATTCTGACCCAGGATGAAGAGGATCAGAATTATTCTTCCATTTTCTCCAGAATCAGGGTCATGTGCCTTTACATTTATAATAAAATCAACTCTGCTGCTGTTATCTTCAATATAAATAGTGATTGATGGCTTTACCTTTAAACTGTCATTTTCATCTAATATTTTTAAATGGAAGTTTGTAGTTGCTGAGAGAGAAGAAATCCCTTGCGCTCTTATGAGTGTGATGTTATATTCTGAGACTTTCTCCTTTCAAGGATACTGGCAATCTCCAATCTGTAATAACTGTCAAATGATTTATTCAAAAGAAATGGAAGACTTACCAGTATGGAGCATGTTACCACTCCATTTTCTTCATCATCCCTGTCATTTAGATTTATAAGGCCTACAATATGTCCTGGAGGGGAGCATTCTTTAACTTTGCTCAAGAGTGGTGTAATTGTGATCACTGGTGCATTGTCATTGGCATCCATAGTTCCTATTACTGCACAAGTAGATAATCCAGGCACATCTTGTGCTTATAATTCTATTTCATGAAATTTGGAATCTTCAAAATCCACATGCAAATATTTGTCTATAGCAGGATCCAGATGGAATGTTTTGGAAGCTTTGTCTGAAATTTTTATAAATGAATACATTACCTTTGAATTTGTTCCTTCATCATAGTCAGTTGCATTCCACATTAGCACTTGGGACCCTTTCAGGATATTTTCCACAACTGTCACTTCATAAACAGACTTGCTAAAAACAGGATCACTGTCATTTATATCTTCAATAGCAACGTGGTTTTGCACAGTATCAGTTTTGACTAGTTCTCCTTTGATAGCAGCAGGAAGAATTAGAGGATGCATTTTCTGTTCTTCTTGATCTAATATGTATCTTTTCAAGGTCCAGTTCTGCATATTTCTCCTACCAGTGCTATTCTGTATGTCCAGGGAAAAAAAAATTGTTACCATTGAGTTAGTCACTCTAGATAGAGTTGATTCCCAGATTTGATCCCTGAGCTTCTGGTAAAAGAAATCATGTCCTGAGACCTGAGTATTCAGTAATGGTTAACTTTAGCATTCCTGTGGGAAAGCTGGGTGCGTTGTCATTAATATCTGCTATTTCAATATGAGGCAAAAAACAAACAAACAAACAAAAAAACTCCAACAATCCTTAACCTTATAATGAACAAGAATCTCAAATTTTAGCAGACATCTCTCCATTTGGTGGCAAAATCTGCTCCCTATCAATTCTGCCATTGACAAACAAATGGCCATTCTGCAGTTCAAGTGAAAGGTATTCTTTCATACCTCTGGAAATTATCTGGACTTCACCAATTGACAGCTCTTCCACATCCAGTCCAAAATCCTTTGCAATATCTCCAATAAATGAGCCTTTGTCCATTTCCTCAGGAATTATATACTGTATTTGCCCAAATCTGCTGCTGAGACAAATACCAGCACAAAGCAAAGGAATATTCTTTTTTGGGAGCATAATCTTTCACCCATTTCTAGATAGTCACTGTCAGATTTCTGTAATGTTGTATTTGTTACCTTATTTTGATAGCGATGCCATAAAGTCTTCAAAGATTGCCTTATTTTTTCTTGTTGCATATCCATTCATCCAGACTTAGTGAATGCCTGTCTGAGATTTTGTGCATTCTCTGCAGAAGAACAGATAAAAAGGTATTTGTCGTGTAGTCCACAGTCTTACAAGCAAACAGCGACACTCAGAGTTTGAAATAATAATTGCACCAGCTTTAAGAACCACTCTTTGTTGGTGTGTGTGTTTTTAAATAAAAAAGGAATTTATAAAATAAACATCTAATGCAAAAAAAGATCCCAAATATTGACCCTGCTTGTATCCTGACTACTTTACAATCCCAAGATCAGATTATGGAAGGATTCAGAATATTTTTGAAAATTAATGTTGGTTAGAATATATAAAGATATTTTTCTAATTGAGCTTCCTATTAAGATATTATTTGTTTTTAATATTTCTATAAATACAATAGATTTGAAAAACAATGAAGAGCTGACTTGAACCCTAATCCAAGATATCTGGTTGTGTGGCTCATAATTAACTGTACCAGTTCTGAGCAAACATCTTCATTTTGCCATTGACCTGTAAGAGGAAAACAAGCATTCAGAAATAACCTACATAGAACACAAATGGTGCAGTACCAAGCTAAAAGTTAAGGAAAATATAGAAGAGTGACAACTGTTCAGTGCTACTGTTATAATAACTATAGCCACCATGGGATTGTGTGCTAAAATCTACAATACATGAATCCTCAGTGCCTTAGCTGAGAAGATGGGAGCACATATTTGTCAATGAAAAGTAGAACTTTGTTATGTGAGAACTGTATAGTTTTTTTCATTACTTTTGTTTTCTACCACAAGATAATAGAAAAGTGGGCTTGGGGTTGGTTCCAGGACCCCCTGTGGATACCAAAATCTATGGATGCTCAAGTCCCTTTATATACAGTGGCACAGTAAAATTGTAAAAATGGCAAAATTAAGGTTTGCTTTTTGGATTTTAAAAAATAACCTTTTCAACCCTTGGATGGCTGAATCTGCAGATGCAGAATCCGTGAATACAGAGGGCCAAGTGTAATAAGGAACTTGTGGTTTTGTCAGAGGAAAAACTCTTGAATCCTTTACTTATTGGTATATTGCCTCTGAAGGTGAAGACTAAACTGGTACTGATCAACCTAGATTCTATACTTATAGAGTTCTTGTTAAATATTGCAGGATGAGACTACCATTCTTGCCAGGTTAGTCACGAATTATCAACTACATGTGACACAATGATAAAAGGTCCCAAGTTATCTCAAATATCACTTACCTTATTGCTTGGGTTGCAATCTCATTTATTTTACTTTATTTTTTAAAAAAAGAAAATGTGTGGGTTAAGTGTATTCAAAAACAGTGCTTGCTAAGACAGAATTAGAAACAAGTAGGTTTGTTTGGGAAAGAGGCTGATCTCTAAAATTTACATTATAAACTTTCTGCCAATTTCAACATTACAGATAATTTTAACATACAGCTGTTCAGACACAATCTATCTTTAAGCACTTCAGTCTCCAGGAGTTATGGGACTCCAGCTTCCATTAGCACAGGCAATATGATTGCAGTCTCCTCATTTCTGGTTTAAGGAGAAGCCTCCCATGGTTAATATTTTATTATTTCATTTTTCTTCACCTTTCCTAAAATGATTTTATAACAATATTGAAAACACCAAATCTCAGCAACAGGATCCAAAAAGGAGGTTACAGCAATGAGAATGCATTTAAAACATTAATTTATTCTACAAACCCTTCAAGAATGTACTGTACAGCAATGGACAGACTTTCTTGTAATTGCTCAGTTCATGTATCTTGAAGGCAAGTCCTTAAATTGCTAGTATTTAGAGATTGAGAGAATGTCACTAAATTATGTATTTTGTCTTTACTTATGTGTCTAACATGAATATTCTGCCATTTAAATACAACTAGTTCTTAAACTCATTTTCATTTTAGAGTCAGAGTTCTTTGGCCAAATAACAATGATCAGAGCATGTGGGACAGCTTTTACTGGTTCAATATTTCAGACTGCAGGCAGGAGAATGGAATGCTTGAGTGCTGCCTCATTTTAAAATCCTCATTTAAATCCTGCCCTATTTAAAAACATGCCTATTGATACAAAACTATTCACAGATAGCACACCAGCCCCAAACTTGTTCTCATGACCTTAATTATAGATGTTAAGATTTTATGATGGGGTGTGTGTGAGCATATAGATATGTTACTATTTTCCACCTCCAGCTCATATTTTTTTGATGACAGCTCTTATATGAACTGGTTTCCAGAATGATCTCCATACCCAAATACAGGTAAATATGGAAGAGTATGAAAATATAAAATGAGAAGCCACTATGCTCCTTTTTTTAAAAGTGGCAGGAGTTCTTCACCCTGCCATTTCATTCTAGCTGTCATTCACCTCCAGTACATTAAGTGTTTGCATTTTCAATAAGAGCTGTTAACCCCAAGTTCCTACAAACAAGTTCTATAATCTTTAATTATTTATTTAAGTAATTTAAGATGAAATACTAGGATGTAAAGAAATTTAAATCTATAAGATCTATAAAAGATTTTTAAATAAATTTAAATCTTGTACACATCTATAGCTATTAAATGTTCTCAATATGCTGGTGAGATGGTAAAGGAAAAAACACAGCATATTTAATATAGCTAGGCATTTAGAAACAGCAATTGAATCAGTAATAGAAATAGTTAAGTGCATTTAAGACATTCCTGCCACTCTTTGATTTTGTTGTTCTCTTGGGGAATATGTACAAAAGACCCTTTCAGAATGTTTCATAGAATCATAGAGTTGGAAGAGACCTCAAGGGCCATTAAGTCCAAGCCCCTGCTATAAAGGAATACACAATCAAAGCCTCTTTTTAAAATCCTCCAAAGAAGAAGACTCCAACACATTCCAAGAGAGTGTGCTCCACTGTTAAATAGCTCTTGCTGGGTTTTTTAAGCTGCAGCATTACACTGTTGACTCATGTTCAACTTGTGCTCTCCTAGGACTCCTACATTCCTTTCACATGTAGTGTTATGAAGCCAGGTGTCCCCCATCCTATATCTTGGAGCAAGTCTGACCAAAGATGACTCAGAGCCTGTTCTAAGGCCCATCCCATGGCAAGAAATCATCCAATGAAGCTGTTTCAAGTGGTCAGAGATGGCAGAGTACTCAACAGCCCACGGTGAAGCATCTGCATGACACTTTGAAGGTAAAATCAATCAGATCTATTCCATCATGGAAGTTACAGCTGATATAGCCCCAGAGATGTAAACTTTACACCTGCTTGTACAATAATAATACATTCTTTTTTAGTTTGAACAGCCTGAGGGTTTGGAAGGAGAAGTGAAAGCCACCACATGTCCACTAAATCCTTTCCTGTCTTTGCTCATTAAACAAACCAGGGGAGAACTGGCCAAGTGGGTGAAGGGAGTGAATGCCACTTTACAACAAGGCAGAGTTCAAATATGCCTGAAGGATGTGGCAGTAAGGCAGTTGCCTCTGCTGAAAAAGCCTTCCCTGGATTCCTCCAAAAAAGGCCAATATCCAACAATAGGCCAGTGTCCAACTTTCTACTTTGGGGCAAGGTATTAAAACATGTGGTTGCCTCTCAGTTCCAGGGATTCCTAGGTGAAATGGATTTTCTTGATCCATTTCAGTCTAGTTTCAGGCCTGGTTATGAGACAGAGGGCCTTTGCAGACTGCCAGAAATAGTGCACATTAAATTGAGGCACTGCCCTGGCTCAGTGCTAGGGAATCATGGGAATTGTATTTTTTTCTGAGACATTGAGCCTTCTCTGTCAGAGAGCTCTGGTGCCAAAATAAATTACAGTTCCCATGATGTCCCTAGCATTGAGCCAGGGCAGTGCCTAAATTTAATGTGCACTATTTCTGGCATTCTGCAAAGGCCTAGAGACAGTTTTGGTTACCTTGGTGCTGACAAGGGGAGTGTGTCCGTACTGGTCCTGCTGAATCTCTAGGTGGCTTTTAATACCATCAAGCATGGTTTACTTCTTGGCCACCTTGCAGGGAAGGGACAGAGGCACTGGTTTACAGTGACTCTTTTTCTTCCTGGAGGTCAAACCCAGAAGAAAGTGCTAGGAGATTCTTATACTAATTCCTTGCCACCAGTAAAGTGATGATACACAACTCTATTTCTCCTTTCTTCCTAACTCCAAACAAGCTGCTTTGGTTCTAAGCCAGTGTGTGACATCAGTAATGGACTGGATGGGAGCAAACAAATTGAAGCTCAGTCCAGACAAGACAGTGGTACTCCTTGTCAATCAAAAAGCAAATGAGGGAATAAGGTAGCACCTGTGCTGCACTCCAATCTTTAGCTTGAGTCTTCTTTCTTGTAATTTGAATCCAATGATTTGAGTCCTATCCTCTGGAGTGGCAGAAAACAAGCTCACTTTTTTTTTAGTTGTTTGATAAAATAATTTATGACATTTAACAAGAAACAGAAGTCAAATTAGGTTATCTGTCCACTTCTAAAATCATGTCACTAGTGTACAAAAGCCATTTCTTGATCTTCTAAAGTTCCCAAAGGAAGTGTCCAAGGAGAAAGGAGCATGGAGGCCAATCAGTTATTGACTCTGAGGTGAGCTAAGATTTGGAAAGTAGAAGCTACAAGATGACAGAGGCAGGACAAGGAAGTCTGTCAGAGCTGGAAAAGGAGGTGATTAGCCATGGAAGAGAGAAAGAGGCTTTACAGATGGCCCCTAAAGGGCAGCTCCATGCCACCCCTGGGAGTGCTGGATTGGGGCTGTAGCAATCACATGCTGTGGCCCTGATCTGGCTCTTTGCTGCTTCAAAAAGCAGCTTTTCTGTGCTCCTTTGGTGCAGCGTGTCTAAACGCTGTGTCAAGGGAGTGCCCTGATGCTGCCCGCCATCTGTTTGGGCAGGCAGCATGAGGATGATGTGGGGGTGGAGTCAGGCAGCCATGTGCAGTCGGCATGCCCCGACTCCACTCCCAGGCTGGCCCTTTCAGAAATGAGTAGAGGGACATTGCCCCAAACTCATCTGGCTTTCATAAAATAATTGGGAAAGCCTATATAGGCTAGTGAGTCCTATGATATAAGAAGAGGTGTTCAAACTTCAGACAAAGGTATAAAACGACCTGGAAAATAAGACCCTCTAAGAAGAGGAAAGTCAACAGGAGAAGCATAAGGGTGGCTGATGAAGAGCACCTGTTCTCAACTGCTCAGTTTTTGTTGGTTTATCTGTGTTTCACATTTCCTTAGGACTCTAGTTCTCTTGATTGTAGTCAAGTCAAATTTTACTTGTATTGAGCCAATGACCATTGCAATTATAACAAATTATATTATTATATATTAATATATATTATAGTTATGATAACTATATTATATGCAATTATAATAAATACAATACAATAGATACCAGCAGACATATTCCAGCATAAAAGCTTGCTAATACTAATATTAAAACAATTGTATTATTAAAATATAGCTGTGATATTAAAACAATACTGAACTACAGGAAAAGAGATTCAACCTAAACATTAGGAGGGACTTCCTTAGAGTAAAAGCTGTTTGACAGTGGAATATGCTACCTCAGAGTCTCCTTCTTTATAGATTTTTAAACAGACCCTGAGTGGCCATCAGGTGGGTGTTCTTTGATTGTGCATATCTGCATGGCAGGGAGTTGGACTGGATATTCTTTGTGGTTTCTCCCAACTCTATCATTCCATGATTCTATGAAATACAAATAGTATAGCAAAAAAGGCTTAAGATGCAAATAAGACTAATGAACAAATTTTAAAAGTGTTTGCATATATATATCTAATTATAGAGTTTAAGACTCAGAACCTAACTATTGCCTTTATGCTAGCAGTAATTGCTTAAAAAGTTGTTCTTTTTAATTTGACCATAGGATCATGATCCTTAGGGAAGAAATTTACATAAAAATTTGCTGGGCAATTTTGGGGGGCAATTAACTCTTCTCATGAATCTCAGCACAGAGGACAAAACTGTAAGACATGGGCAACAGTTTCAATGTTTCCATCTATTCAATATCCAACTGTTGTTGTTTCACTTTTTCTTTGGTTCTGGTCATATCTAATTGTAATAGTTGTTCAGATGAGAAACCAGTCATCTTTAATTGTAGATTAATAGGTTTCAGGAAGCTGCTGACATGCAAATCTGTTTTTATCAAGGGAAGCAAATCCATTGGAGCTGAGTGCAGCTGCAACTAGTAAATAAATATTCTCAGTCAAGCTTGTGTATAAATTGAATTAACACTAGTTTCAGGTGTCAGGCAGCATTTAAAACACAACTAGATAAAAAACAAATGAAATCTTTTCCTATCACATAATCTTGCTGTGCTGGTCACATTCCAGTAGACTGAAATAATATACTATTTCCAGATATTTGAATACTGTAAATTGTTCTATAATATGCCCATCCAGATACCATTCTGGTGGGTTTGTAACACCTGGAGTGAGTAATTACTTTAGTTTTATCATAGTTCACATGCAGGTATTCTTTTTTTACAGTATTCAGAATGAGCTCTTAATAATCAGTCAATCCCACTTTCCTCTATGATATAATAACTGTATCATCTGCATACAATGACCTTGTTACTTAGTTGCTAGCTTTGGAGCATGGAAGGTTAGGGTGACAAGAAGTCAGAAATATCATTGATATACAAATTGAATAAAACAGGGGCCAGAATGTATCCTTGTTTGACCCCTTTGGTAGATGACAATGGATCTGTAAGGTAACCATTAACAGTACATCACATTTTAGCCATTTGTTGTTATACAGGCTTTGAATAAGGGAAAGAAGTCTTTCATCTATAGATGTTGAGGTCCTTTCCCCAAAAAATCTTGTCCAAGAGATTGAGTAAAATGCTGCTTTGAAATCTATAAAATATGAGTATAAAACACCTTTGGGTTTTGGGTTTTTGTTTTGTTTTGTATTTTGGTATATTAATCAATAAGATGATTCAAAACCAAATATTGGTCTATAGTTGATCTATCTTACTTGAATCCTGTTTGTTCATCTGGCAAAATATGTCCCTCATCCATTCATTAACTTGTATATATGTTTTGCATATAGTTTACTGATTATACAGCTTAATAGGCCAATAATTTGCTAGTTCAGTTTCTGGGACTTTCTTATGTATGGGAACAATTACTGAAGTATTTCACATCTTGAGGAGTTCCTCAATTAAATCAATGCAGGAAAATAAAGCAGTACACAGTGAGTCCCACTAGTTATAGTTGGATTTTAACAATTCTGGTGGTATAAAGTCTGTCCCTAATGCTTTATTGTTCTTTAATTGTGAAATAAGATCTTTTTCCTCAGGAGCCCAATAGAATAAATTGTTTGGGATTTCCAAAATCTGATTTGCCCTCTCTTTGCCATCAGAAAATAATACTTGATAGA
>CM034706.1:127992830-128025568 GCA_020142125.1 Phrynosoma platyrhinos | reverse complement strand
CATGTGCTCAGAACTCTGCAGGAAGAAGTAGACTCAAAATGGCTGCTGCAGCAAGACAGGCAATTCTAATACAGCAGCAGTTGCCTTCTCCCCCTTTTTCCAACCACAGGAAGGCCTCTTCTCTCTCTATGCGAGTCTTGGGAACTAGCTTTAATGCAGAGCTGTGCACTGGGACTCTCTATTAACAGGCGGGAGCGGCAAGGCTGCCAGGCATTCTTACACTGTGAAGACACACCCAACTAAAGGTGGTGGCAAATATTCTCCACCCAGAAATCCACAGGACTGATGTTTTATATAACAACCCTCACCATATCTAGTTTTATTCTTGTATCTTGTGTGTGACTGACTAAAAATGAAGGAAAATGCAGGGGGGAATTTAAACAGTCCAGGCTGAATATCACAGTTGTATTTTCCTCTCCAGAAGAAAGAACTCTTTTCAATTGCAAATTAAGTCATTTGAGGTATTTAAGAAAGTAGAAGGTTCATGGATTTAGTGTCTTTTTAAAGACATGCATAAGTAGTTTGAGCAAGCTGATTTCCTGGGGCTATTCGCTGTTCACCACTTGCTTTCAAATAATGCCTTTTCAGCATTCTCCTGAGTAGCAGCAATCCCATGCTCTTTCTTGTCTGTTTTGAAGCTAATTAGCAACTAAGCTGATAATTCTACTGCTTATCTTAGAAGCACCTAACCTGCCATTTTCTCTACCCAGTTTAGAAGCATCTAATCTGCCATATTCTCCACCCAGAAATCCACAGGACTGATGTTTTATATAACAACCCTCACCATACCTAGTTTTATTCTTCTATCTTGTGTGTGATTTGAATTCTTACTATTATTGAGCAGCCACACTGTTCTCTTCCACCTTCAATTTTATTTGTAATTCAAGGTGTAGCTGTGATGAGAATTCTCATCCAGCTAGTTCCTTCCCCATCTTGAAATCTTACTGTGGCTCACTAGCTCCTTAGAGTATAATACAAAGTTCATACAAGTTTGAAGTCTATGGGATTGCTATATCGTAAGGGATTTAAAACATTCTGAGATGATTTTCAAATGTATACTGAGTTTATAATTATGTGACAGCAATACTGCCCTTTGAAAATTACTCTCTGGTATTGTGAATTCTGGAATGCTGAATAACAAAAGGATCTCTGTGGTGGCAAGTATGCTTTTCTATCCAGAAAGATGGACACCTACAAAGTTGTTTGAAACACTAGTTTCATGTCACCAATTATTTTCATGTTATAGAAATTATACTGCATGTGTTGAAAAAAACACATATATCTACTTAAAAGGAGTACTCCATGTTTCTTTGTTTTTGAAAATAAATATGCTGACTAGACATTCTGTGAGTTGTAACTGAAAAATGTAACTTGTTCAAGGACTGATGCCACTTGAAAACTGGGTGATATCATTCTGGACATGAGGAGCCTGGTTAAAACCTAGGACTGTGTTTCACAAATTATTTCCATCCATGGATTTTAGAAACTGTGGTTTTCTTTATTTTAAATACATACAAACCCAATATTAAAATTTAGCAAACAATATGAAAAACTACACAGTTTATCTTTTTATAACAAAAAAGACAGTGCATAACAAGAAACAGGTGCATTCCACATCCTTTAAGAAAACACTGTATTTTCTTGATGATTCCAGAAGTATGTGAATTGCACTCATTTACTACATAAGTTGCTTTCACTATAAAACAACTTGCTACTCTTTCACCACACAGGTTTGAAAATGCTTCATCATTGTGAATTATTGACACTGTCCAAGCATAGCACAATTCCCAAAACAAAAAGGTTGGCAGAAATCTCTGTTCCAGCCTACACAACTGCATAGCCACATAACTGTAAAAGCACACAGTCATACTAAAGTCTGTATCTCTTTTAAGAACTGTTTACAGTAACACTTTATCAGGGGTTTACAGTTGGGTTTATCTGAACTATCCCTTGTATTTTTGCTCTGCTGAACATAAATAAGTGGACAAAGTATTATTTTCAAATGCCACGTGCTTCATTCCTTAATTGTTGCAAAGGATTAGTTTCAACATATTCCTTAGCTTGAGTTGGACTTTGGGGATAAATCACAAGGAAGCAGGAATACCGTAGCTAACTTTTAGTGGAAGTATATATATTTGTATATATCACAGTTATGAATTCTCAGGGCACCACCAAGGTTCCAAGAAATAGCTGTAGCTCTCTGGGTTACCAGGTGGGAAGACAAATCTCAGGGTGAGTGATCTTGTGGAAGGTTTGATTTTTTTTATGCAAAGTGGTTTTGAAGCCTGGACATGCACCTCCACCTATTCCAAGCTGGCACCAGGGCTCTGAGCAATGTGAAGGTGTTTGGATGCATTTTGTGCTTATGCAATGTTGGTGTACCAAAAAAGTCAAGAATGAGGAGATGGAACTGGGAGAGAGATGGGAGTGCATGTACATGGGGCCAACATTCTTATGTTTGTTGCTGACGTTGTGACAACACCAATACATGGCCTGGAGAAAAAATTTTGATTGCTGGTGGTGAGCCATCTGCAAGCCCCCAAAGTCGCATAGGGCCCAGAAAAAACTCCCCAGGTAAGGTCACACAGAATGTAAGCCCTATTGAGAGTGGTTGCAACTACTGCAGATACTGGACATATTATGCTGTCTGCCCAAAATACCTTGGCTGGTATCCTGTTCATGAATTACAATGGCATAAAAGTGACTCACATGATTGCAATTCATATTTACAGTTAGTGCACAAGTCAGATATCTCTTCTGACTATATGCAACCAAAACTCCCCCAAAACCTACCTTTGAAGCAGTGTAGTGACCCCTTGCTTTCCAGCAACATAGTAATGACTTATAACGTAGGTTTGGGGTAGGTATCATTGGGAAATATGCCTACAGAGCTGAAGCAATGTCTCTGTAGGTATGCCTCCTGTTGCAGCATTTCAGCTCACCATTTCTTCCTCTTGGGTTTGAATTTCTGATTACCTGTCAGCTGGGTTTTATCTTATTTCCAACTTTACTTATCCAGATTGCCTTCATGCTCATTTCCACACTCAGCTCAACTAGAATACGTTCAGCCTTTCCTGCTAACACTTGCTGCCCCCTTTCTCCCCTATGACTTCAGGAGGGCCTGCCCATGTCACAAGCCCCATAGTCTCAGGTTTGGACCCTGAAATCTCTGGCAATAGGATAAGCTGATCTGGAAAATGTGCACATCTAGTATGTGTATTTGGACTTGTGGACACTAAGGAAAGTTACTAGCACAAATATCTTTATAGATAGTGGTAGGATTAAGCAGTCAGACAGGCAAGTGGACACAGGTTAAAAGATGACTAGGAAATGATAGGTATAGTTTTGTGAGAAGTAAAAGTTCTACTTGGAACTGAAATGAGCAGAATTACTCTTCTCTTATGAAGCTGCTATTTCTTTCAGATTCCTGCTGGATGGTGTCCATCATTTTTTCCCCTTCTTACTAGGGCTGCATCTGCACTGCAGAAATAATCCAGTTTGACACCATGGTTGAATGCTATGGAATTCTGGGAACTGGAGTTTTGTGAGACATTTAGCCTTCTCAGATAGATCTAGTGCTGAAACAAACTACAATTCCATAGCATTGAGACATGGCAATTAAACTTGTGTGAGACTGGATTATTCTTGCAGTGTGAATTCATTCACTTATTTTTTTCTCGGACTTCATTAATAACAGCTGCTCTTCAGTATTCTATATGACAAAGTCAATGAACAGAATTCCTGAAAAGATTATATAACCCACTGAAAATATTTTAAGGACAGCAGAAAAAAAGTCTAATGATTATAAACTAAGGTATAATCACAACAGCAAAAAGCATGCAACAGGTTCTCCTATGTTTCCTTAAAAGCTAGATCAGAAAAGCAGTAGTCTATTGCAAAATCCTATGAAGCAGAAATAACTTAGCAGCTATATACCTGGGAAGTGTATGGGCACAATCCACCTCTAAATTTCCTTACACAAACCTCATTGAAATGAATGGGAGCAGCACAAGGGCATTCCTGTTCATTTCAATTTGACTAGAACAAAAGTTTTCAAGTCTGAGTGCCTGATGTTTTTCCTTCTTAGGAAGAGGACCCACGTCCTCTGGTTGTTTGAAGCTTGATCTCTTGGGGATTTTTTCTTCCTACAGAGACAGAATGACAGGCTGAGTTGATTATCCTCTTCTATTGATAGGAAAGCCAGTCATTTTGACCTGAGTTCACATTTGCACCTATTGCTTGATTAACTGTGGAACTTGGGCCTCCAGATCTGGGAGCTGCATCTTCAGAGAGAGAAGCTCTGGCCTGCAAAAAATATAAAAGGATGCATTGTAAATGTGGATTTATCATTGGATAAATGCAGCCAGGGGCATAAGATTGCAATCAAAAGTGTTCTGTCTGAAATCAAATGCAGTTAGATATCTTGGCTTACACAAGCAGAAGAAGAAAAAAGTTAAATAATTTCTAAAAATCAATTATGAACCATACGTGTGCATGCTATATACTTTCTGGTGTATCACATTTTACTTTTGTCCTTTCAATAGATGCAAATTTCAAATATACAGATGTGCTGTGGTTGGTTTGTTGTTTAATGTACAATTTTCCAATAGACTGTAGAGGAAAACAAATACA
Organism: Phrynosoma platyrhinos; assembly: GCA_020142125.1. Lineage (NCBI taxonomy): Eukaryota > Metazoa > Chordata > Lepidosauria > Squamata > Phrynosomatidae > Phrynosoma > Phrynosoma platyrhinos. The sequence goes on along the minus strand of CM034706.1, from coordinate 128,020,936 downwards.
TAGGTAGCATTAATATATGTCTCTGGCTGTTTTCTTCCTCAAGTGTGGGAGGGAAAGGTAGTAGAGAAAAATAGTGGGTGGGTACAATCATTAATATCAAAATGGAACTGATTAAAGAAACTCCAGGAAACAAGATACACAATATGTAGTTCCTCCTAAAATGGTTATCAATTAGTTGCTTAATTCTATAAGACAGAAGTACAGTACATATGAAACAAAGCCTACCTGTGTTGTATTTGTAAGTCTGAGAAAAAAAGAATTAACATGGTCATCAATGACCACAAAATCTTAGAATCATAGAGTTGGAAGAGACCACAAGGGTCATCCAGTCCAACCTCTTGCCATGCAGGAACTCTCAATCAAAGCATCCCTGACAGATGGCCATCCAGCCTCTATTTAAAGATAATGAGAAAAAATAGAACCTTTAAAGAATTATATTTGTCTTCACTTCTAATGCTAACAGCACAATTCTATGATCAACTCAGAATAGGTCCAATTTAGGCAAATGGGTCTTGCTCCCAAGCTATGTCACAAGAGCCCATGATATCTGCAGATTAATCATTCATTTTATACTCTGCTTTCAAAAAACTTTCTCTCGCCTTTCAAAAAATCTTGTTTGGCTTAACCTAAATTTAGTACACTAAATGTCATTAGGGAATCTTTTAGTTTGAGGAGATTATCACACTAACATTTTACCCGACTGCATCCTAATGGGGTGCAGATGGGAGGTGGGATACAGGTGGGAATTATCGCACATAATTTACTGCCGATTCTGCCATCTGAGTGCAGCCTGGCTGCACCTCACTAGGGTGCAGTTGGATTAAATGTTAGTGCAATAATCTCCTTAAATTAACTACTGCAGTCATTGGAATGAACTAGTTAATTAGAGCTGTGCAAACCACCCAATTAGTTTTAGAGCCAAATTCAGAGTTTTGGATCTTGGCCTGATTTGGTCCACATCAGTCTGGATGCAGTCTGATCTGGTCTCTGAAACCAAATTGAAATCCCCAAATCCATATCACTAGTCCGTCTTCATTGGAAACAAACAAAAATGGATAAAACATTTCTCACACATCTGCATAAAATTTGATGATACACTAAACACTAAGGAGGGAATAATCAGCCAAATTTCAGATAGGTAGCTTCAGGGGTCTTTATGCTAGATAGTTGTACATTTTTCTGTTTCTCGGAAAAGGAAAAGAAATGTTAAAGCTGTTGACTACTTGATCTTGGCAATTTGTGCTGCTTTTGCCCTGGCACTGTCATGATGCTTTACCAGTTGCCCAACTGGTGCAATTTCACCAACAAATTTCTGGAAATGTATCTCTGCAGTGAAAACAGATAGCAATTCTGGGATCTTCTTCCACTTCAAGGTGCTCCCAGACAATGTTTTGATTGTTCTGTGTTTTTCTGTTTTCTGTGTTGACTCGGACTTTCTGCACTCCATCTAACATATAAGAAAAACAACTGGGACAACTGATGTGGGATTAGAAAACAAGTTTCACTACCTAAACATGCACAGACTCATAAAGAGGGAAAAAAGAGAAACAGAAAATTAAGCTAGGCTGTTCAAGAAGACAAAAAGGAAATTAAAGATTGAGAGAGACTAATCCAAAAGGCAATCAACAACTGCCTACCCATCAACAGCTCTTTCACAATCTTCTATTAATACATCTAAATCTAGGAAATAGATACAGAGATGCCAAAAGAACGATCTATGTAATGTCCATGATATTACATAATCCCTTACAATAAACACTGTGACTGTAGATATTTGCCCTCATTGCAAAAAGTTTTAGAACTATCAACTAGTTACAAAATTGAATAGGTAAAACTTAAACTTTTAATTTTAACTAGTTTGAATCTATCCTGTGGGTGGGTAGTCAGTAGTGAATGGTAACTAATAAAATAAGGTTCATGCTAACTTTTTTTAAAAAAGTACAAGTTAATAATTTAAAATCTGGCTTGCCAAAGGCATTTCATAAAACTCTATGACTGTTTATGGAATAGTGTTTTTTATGGAAACTGTATGACTCCTTTTTTGAGAGACAAATATTATGTGCCTTTCCATGAGATACACAGTCTCTTAAAAACAAATCCCAGAATCCTTTTGTTCATGCTGGCACTTGACATCAGCTAGGCAGCCAGCTTCAGGCAAGTGAAGAAGCCCCAGTAAGAATGGGGTTGCTAAGAATTTTTGCTGCTACATATAGATTCCAGAAGACATATGAGTAAATAAGTGTCCTTAATTAGCATATTTATAACCCTGACACAGATTTATGCCAGTGGGATTTGATAAGAATTTTTAACTCCATGTTGCAAAGCTCCACAGCCAACCGAACATGCTAGAGACAATCCAGTTTTAATGAAGAGCAAAACAAGCAGCCACAGTTCAGCATCACTTGTCAACTGTGACACACTTATCTGAGATGTTACCTTCTGTGAAAAACTATTCATTCATTATTACAAAAGTATTCTCTCATCTATCATTGTAGAATAATGACTCAGTAGCAGGAGTTTAGCTTTAAGAGAGAGAAGACGAAAAATGACAGAAGTAAAACATGAAATTAATTTCTTTGCATATTGAAGCCATTTAGGACATACAAGTGGGCATTGTTGTTCTCATTGAAACTAATTTTCTGGTTTTGTTTAATTCTGATTTTCAGACACATTATTTCTAATCGTTATTGTGTGCCTTGAGGGTTATTTCTGATTTATGGTGACCCTAATCTATCATGGGGCAAATCTATCATGGGGGTTTCTTGAAAAGATTTGTTCAGAAGGGGTATGCCCTTGCCTTCCCTTGAATCTGAGAGAGTGTGACTTGCCCAAGGTCACTCAGTGGGTTTTCATGGCTCAACAGACATTTGAACCCTGGTCTCCAACATCATAGTCCAACATTCAAACCACTATACCATACTGGCTTACCCATTATTTTTAATACAGATCCTATACTATCTTTAATCCTATACTATTCTGTTGTCTTTTAACCAATAAAAAATTATCTTCTATGGCTTTCATATATCTTCTAATAATATTAACTTCTTTCTGGTAATATTTACCATGCATTGCCTTGAAGATCCATTTGTTAAGAACACCTCATAAAAATTTGACTGAGAGAGAATCCCAGTGCTATTTGGAAATGATTCAGCACCACAGTAGAAAATCACAGAGGGAGAGATAATCATTTTTTTCCTGGTAATTCCTTGATTTGTCTATCTGGACTACTACTAAAAGAAGCAGAAAAAGGAAGAAAGGAAAAGAAATGAGAGATAATCAAGCACAGGATTAGGGCAACCTAGTATTCCCTGAAATAATAGCCATCCTTTCATATTAAAATATCCACTATATCAGGATATGTCTTTATTAGGGGGAAATACACCCTGATTTTAAAATGTATGAATCCTGCTGGTGGATCCATGATGTCATATATGTGCCTGAAAAACTATCAAAGGAAGCACATTAAGATATGAGGTGCTGGACTGAGGTACTTTCCTACTGTCTATAACCACCATTACAGACAACCAGCTTAAAACATTCAGCTTTGTAAGTAGTCTTTACTTCTCTATTACGAGATTCTGGTGAGAATCTCTATCAAGTCAGTGTTGTGGTGATCAGCTAGCCAGCCTGTGCCTCTTCCCATTAGTTAGGGAAGTTCTGGTCTGAAGACGGTAGAGGACAAAAAAAACAACAAACATTAGACCTTGGATAACAGCTTCTGAACTAAGGGCCATTGCAGACTGGCCCAAAGGGCCGGCCTGGGGGTAGAGTTGGGGTGGGGCAGACACACGCACGCTGTCCCAACCCCACCCCGATGCCGTCCTGATGCCATGCGGCCATCAGGACACCCTCATGGTGCAGCGCTTAAAGAGCTCTTTTCAGGGTAGCAAAGGGGAGGATTGGGGCTGTGGCATGGGGTTGCCGTGGCCCCGATCCACTGCTTCCTGGGCCAGCTCTGTGCCGCCCCAAATGGCCAGCCTGCATCAGCCCTTATTGAAGGTAAGCAACTATAAAAAGCCCTCATGGTCACTTAGAAATCTTTTATCTCGTCTTAATTTATAATCATAATCTAAAAACTGGGCAAGGTGGATTTTTTATTTCACAGCTGATGGACATGTAAGATGACGCTGAACCACCAACAATCTTCTGCTTTGGCATTCAGCTCCATACTGAGGTCAACAACATGGACTGGACCTATAAGCAAGCATGGAATATTGTTTTCTATTCACATCACTTCATAAAGTGAGTTTTCACTGATGCCTAAGATTTCAGTGTTACTTATTTATGATGAAGTGAGTGAGACAAGGGGGTGAAGCAGATGGGCAGCCCAGGACCACAGTGACCAGATGGCCGACTTCCAAAACATACCACCATCATGGTCCCAAATGGACCACCAGCAGGAGCGCTTTTTTGCCACTCCTTTTGTTGGTGGCCACAGGTCACCTTAGGCAGCTTTTCAACAGCTTGTAGTGTGCTATTTGCTAACTCTTGAATAACTTTGTTATCCACATCTTTGTTCAGTTCTTCAGGCAATCCCCAAAGCTTCAGACATTTTCCCCTGTAATAGAGTTCTTGTATCATAATTTTGTTGTCCTGTTTTTCCTGTCTTGTCTGTAGATCTTTGGTCATGCTTTCCGATTCATCAGTCTTCTCATTATACGGAAATCATACAGAAACAACTGAACAAGAAATGTCAAATGCAATTGATAAAACCTTCAGAATTAACTCAATGGCAGCAAGAGAAAAAAACTTCTGTGTGATGTTATAATTTGCTTCATTAAATCTAGATAGAGAGAAAAAATTACAAACAAGCTATCAATAGGAGCTGATGATAGAAGGGGAAATTATCAAGATATATAAAGATATCCCCTTGGAAATTCTCAGGAAAAGGCAGGAATACAAATTCTTATTACAAGCGCTTCAGAAAAATAATATTCTGTATTCCTGGGAATGAATCAAGGGAATATCATTACTATACAATTAAAGTTGTTTCCAGATTAATACAATTCAAAAAGCAAGATATTTTTTTCAGAAAACCTAGAAAAGATAAAGAGAGAAGTACATGAGAAGAAGCTAAAATGAAGACAAGGAGTACAGGGAGAAAGACAAGAGAGGAAGAGGAAGGAGAAAGGAAAAGTATGGATGAAGCTTCAGAAAAAGAGGACCTACAACAAGAAGATGAAAATTCAGAGAAGGAAGAAATATTGGGTGCATGTATATAATAAATTAAATAAAAGCAATTTAAAAGCAATTTAATAACAAAAAGGAACAAAATGATGAAGATAGGATCTTGGAATGTGAAGGGATTGGATTCTAAATTTAAACATAGTAAAATATTCCATTATTTAACTAAAAAGAAATTGGACATCATATGTTACAAGAAATCAAAATAAAACAAAAAGACATAGATTATATGAAGAATCCTAAATTGGGGCAACGATTTATCTCAGCAAATGAGAAAAGGAAGGGAGGAGTGATATTATATGTACAAAATAATTATATGGCCTGAGAAATTTGTAAGGATGAGGAAGGACATTTCATTGAAATTGAACTAAAACAGAAAGGCATTAAATACTTTATCCTTGGTATCTATGCTACGTTGGCAAACAAACAAAAAAATTATTAAAAAGTTGATGAGCTTTTAAGCAGCCTTGAATATAAAAATGCAATTCTACTCAGGGATTGGAACGGAATTATAGATCCACAGATAGAACGGACTTTAACGAAAAAGATCCGAAAGAATCAGGGGAAGTTACCATCGACCTTTTTCAACTGCAGGATGAATTTGGATTACAAGACGTTTGGTGGGCATTATACTCATTGAGTCAAGAGATACTTTCTTTTCGGAGACTTATAAAACAGCCTTTAGAATTGATATGTTTTTGACATCAAGCCATTTGATGCCAAAAATAAAGGACATGGATATCCTACCCAGATCTGGACCTAGAGCAGCTTACAGTATAAGTTAAAACAAAACAGTACAAACAAGATATAGTTTAAAAACCATTAAACAGCCAAACCACAATTAAATATTAATGTTAAAGAGTTAAAAACATAATGAAAACATAGTAAAATATAAAGCATACCCATTAAACATCCCTTTGCCCAACCAGTTGAAAGCTGAAGCCTTTTTTTTTTTTTTTTTGCCTGTCAGCAGCAGGAGAGGTAAGAAGCCTCCTTTGACTGGGAGTTTCATAGCACCAAGAAGGCAAGAGACATAAGCATCAGTGTTTGCACATTTTAATTAGAAGGAAAGATCTATGTGGATGGTGTGATCTGCCAACATAGAAACTTGTACATTGCTTACTTACTGATGCCAGATAACATGAAATAATATCAATGACTTCATATAATCCTAATGTGTTCTACTTCATCTATCTATCCCTATGTAATCATAAATTGGCTAGAGACCTAAAAAATATATACACTTTGAAATCAGTATTAACACTCTAAATTACTGACTTCCTTGGATGCAGTCCCAGGAGGCTAGGCATGTTGGCAGGGAAATGTACCTAACCTTATGTCCATGGTGTTTATTAATTTGCATGGGGAGATACAACATATGCAAGTGATAGGACAGAGCCTGCCACAGTACTTGAACACACAGTTCATGCATTACTTGAACACACCAAACTCCCTCCAAAAGATCAGAAAAGAACTCTGTTAAACTGACATGAATATAAAAACAAGCTTGAAACAAACATCCCTTGTCATAATCTAATTAACATATGTGGTGCTATTCACCCTAAAATATCAATATAGTGGTATTTAAATGTGTATCAATTGTATGACATTCCAAAATAAAAACACAGTGATCAATATACCAAAATATATTAATGTCTCTCTCCTTATGATTATCTGCAACACCCTACAGTATCCAAAATCCAAGATACTGTCAACAACCCCCCAAGTGGTGGTGATGAGACTGAAAGTGGGGAAGTTACAAAGTGTTTTATAGTTTGTGATTAAAAGCTACAGAGTGGGGTGAAAGACAACATGCATTGGGAAACAGGCAGAACTTGGAAACTTACTTTTTAAGTGTGACTTGCTGTGCAATTCATCACACATCACAACTTGTTGTCATTAACATTCCAAAAATATATAGTATTTTATTGCATTATCCATTTACCCTATAAACTCCTGTATTAGTGAAGACATTTTAGTCAAAAAAGCCACCCAAAAAATCTGGTTCGACATGTCCACAGGTCAATGTATGTACTGTACATCACCTCATATCAAATAAGGAACCATGCCTTTCTCTGCGTAGAGTGGAGCAAGGTGAAAGCTTAGTCTATCCTTGGAGTATGTAAAAGAAGTACCGACTATCCATTGCAGCACTACTTCCGGCCTTTTTGAATGCCTGGGCATGGAAATTGTGGTGGCTCTTTGGTGCTTTCACTCAAAAGAGTGCTAAGAAAGTAGAGGGGGGTTGATGCTCCTTTTAGGTTCCCCTTGGACTTTTATTCAGTTATTCAAGCAATAAAGAATTGGGTTATGAAGGATCTGAATAAGACATTTGTGTGTTAAAATCAGGAAATGTTGTCATGTTAAAGTTAAAGGCGGTAATCACAGATAATGCAATTGCCATTTTCTTTGCTTTGCCTATACATTCTTTTTGACATGTGTGTCTAATGTTCTTAGACTCACCCACACCTGGTTGCCTTCCTCACACATTGCACAGCCACCATCTATCGTAGTTCTCTCCTCATACATCCAGTCATGGAGGTGAGCACAGTTATGCCTACCAGAATTTTGTAACTTCTTTGACATCATTTCCCTTTAATGTGTCCTTTATATCCTTTCTAAGATACCCCTAAGTTTTTCCCTTGTCTTATCCACAGGTCATATCAAAATCCTTAATTTTGCCCCCAAAACCTACCCTTAACTTATAAATGAAGTTGACTTATACATGAGTATATATATGAGGTTGTTTACTACATTGCTTAATACATTTTGTTCTATTTTTTGGGAGAAATCCATCTAAAAAGTATGAAAGTACAACAAAAATATTTTGGGGGGAATCCCCTCAAAATCTCCCCCCAAACATTTTCCATTTTCCAAAACAAAATAGAAAAAGTAATAAGTAGACATTACCTGTAATGTGGGAAAATGTAATGATAATGACTGTCAGGATCCAAGTCTCCCCACTTTTTCTGCCATGCTTATTGAGATATGCTTTGCCTACTTGTAATATTTTAATACTGGATGATGGGATATGCTGTAATAGGTTGATGATGACGTTGATGCCTACATTCCTTAGAATGACCCAAAAAGAGTCTTTAACAATAAGGTCATTTCACCAATTAGCAACAACTCTAAGTGACAGAATAATTCTATTGTGAAGAAATAGATATAAAAACTGATTGATTACTTTTATTTTTAATAATATCAAAAATAGTTTCACTGCTACACTGATCATACCATTTTATATGAAGAGGTAGCTGGCTCTGGTCCTGCTCACTCCCAGCATGACCTGCTTATTTGGATGGATAAGGTTTGCATAGAAACTCTAACCATGTTAACATGCAAATCTTAGTGTCATTTGCAATCCTATCAAATGTAGTGAGAGAGTCTATTGTTGCACTCAGTATAGGGAAGATGGAATTAGAATGGTCATTGATCTCAGATTCTTCTATAAGATAACAAAAATAAGAATCAATAAATATTCCAATAAATTTAATCATATTGCAATTTGCTCACCTCTTCTCTTGGTTGTTTATTATCAAGCAATTCAGCAATTCCTTGGGAACCTGAAGACATCTGCTGAATGACAGGAATGTTTGGATCCGCCACAGAAAAAACAGGAATGAGAGGCCGGAGAAATCTGAACTCGCTGCTTAAAGATCCACCAGTTAAGCAAACATCATACTGATAATTCCTGGAAAGTGACCCACTCTGAGAATCAGTACAGTTCTCTGGAATATCTGGCCTGGAAGGGGGAAAGTGAGGAGGGGCAGCAATAAAAGTGCCTCCGGGGTCTTTCTTGCAGATTTTGATAACAGCAAAGGAAATAATGCAAAGCAGAAAAACAGAAGAGACAGACGCCAGGCAAATCACTAAATACATGGTCAAGGTTCCCTCGTCTTCATGCTCCTGTTGACGTACATCCACCACCTTCAGATAAGGATCAGAAAAGCCATCAACTAGAAGTACATTGAGAGTTGCAGTGCTGGTCTGAGGAGGGACACCATTGTCTCTGACCGCAATAACAAGCCTCTGTTTGTTTGTGTCTCGCTCAGCCAGTGGTCTCCTGGTTTTTACCTCTCCATTCTGGGCTCCTATGCTGAAAAGACCAGGGTCTGTGGCCTTCAACAGTTCATAGGAGAGCCAAGAGTTCTGACCAGAATCTAGATCCACAGCCACCACTTTGGTGACCAGATATCCAGCCTCTGCCTTCTTGGGAAGCAGTTCATTGCAGGGTGAAGTGCTGTTCTGAAGGGGATACAAGAAGAAGGGAGCATTGTCATTTTCATCTATGACTATGATATGAACAATAACTTCTGAGCTCAGAGGAGGAATACCACCATCAGTTGCCCTCACTGTGGCTCTGAGCTCTTTTATCAGTTCATAATCTAGAGATCTGAGGGCATATATATTTCCAGTTTCAGCATTGATGGAGATGTAAGAAGCCACAGAGCCACCACCAACCTTTCCAGGCAAAAGTGAGTAGGTCAGTTTGGCATTCTGCTCCATGTCCAGGTCAACAGCATGGACTGAGTCAATTAGAAGTCCTGGAATATTATTTTCTTGTATCTTCATTTTGAATAAAGACTTGTCAAATATTGGGGGGTTGTCATTTACATCAGATATCTGCACATGAATAATTCTTGTTGAGGTGAGCCTAGGAGAGCCCCGATCCACAGCTGTGATAGTGACATTATACTCTGTGGTTTTCTCTCTGTCCAGGGGACTTTGGATCACAAGCTGGTAATAGTTATTTGTTGTCATTTTTAGTGCAAAGGGAAGATTCATATCCATAGAGCAGGCAGACCTGCCATTGTCTCCAGAGTCTTGGTCAGTGACACTGAAAAGAGCAACCACTGTGTTCAGAGCAGAATCCTCTCGTATGATGTTCTTAAGGGATATGACTGAGATTTCTGGAGCATTGTCATTCAGGTCCTCAACCTCTACCAGGACCTTGCAGTTCCCAGAAAGGCCCCCTCCATCAGTTGCTCTGATGCTCATGTCATAACTGGTTTCTTTTTCGTAATCAATTTCTCCAATAACAGTGATTTCTCCTGTATCTTTATGTAAATAAAACAACTTTTGTACTTTTTCATTCACCTGATGGAAGGAGTAGGTGATCTTTGCATTTGAACCCAAATCCATATCTGTAGCTTTCACTTTGCAGACCAAAGTATCCTGTGGGCTGTTTTCTTTTAACGTTACCTTGTATTCAGTCTGAGAAAACTGAGGAAAGTTATCATTTATATCTAAAATGTTCACATTAATCTGAACTGTGCCTGTTCTCTGCGGTATCCCTCCATCCACAGCTGTAAGAGTGAGCTCAAACTCTTCCTTTTCCTCCCTGTCTAAAGGTTTTACCAAACAAAGACTCAAATATTTGTTCTCACTATTATCTTCTATTTCCAATTGGAAGTGTTCAGTGGGAGTAAGGGTGTAATTTTGGACGCTATTTTTACCCAAGTCAATATCCTGGGCAGATTCCAAAAGGAATAAAGTATTGATGGGAACATTCTCAGGGATTTCAAGGGCAAATTTGTTTTTAGAGAATCTTGGAGCATTATCATTCACATCTTCTATCCTTATTTCAATGCTGTAGAACTCTAAGGGGTCTTCCAGTACAATTTCAGACAGCAATAAGCATGGTTCAACCTGGCCACACAAAGCTTCTCTGTCAATTTTGTCATTTATGAGCAGATTCCCAGAGTGGATATCAAGGTGGAAATACTGCTTAGAGCTTTTAGAAACAAGCTGGGCTCTGTGAACAGAGAGCTCTTCATTTCCCAGTTTCAGATCCTTCAAAACATTAGCTACCAAGGACCCACTCTTCTTCTCTTCAGGCACAGAATAATGAATTGAAACACACATGACTCTGGAGACAGAGAACAAGAGCAAAAGATACAGACCTTGAGAGTTTCTGAAGTAACCTTCCATGTTTCCAGCCTCTTCCATGTTCAGTTCTTCAGTTTCTGCACAAAATGCAGACTTCTAGGTTTTTTTGAAAATTATCTTTGTTTTGCCATGGCCAATGCCTTGCTCTGCTGAATCTTATATTTCCATTAAAGACAAAGATCCTGTTTCCCTCTGATTCAGTTCTGTCTGAAAATGGCTTTCATACAGTTTTCCAGTACAAGATTCTAAAGGATAATGAATATGTTTGCAAATACTGCCATCGTGTGGTTATGTCACAAAAATATATTAACATTGTAGATTCTCAACAGCATAAGCAGCCCTCTAGCTTAGTATTACCTTAGTGGTTGTTATTGAAAATTCAACATTAATAAATACATGAGAGCATTATTTTCCCAATTATGTGGACAAAAAGAAAATAGACCAGACAACAAACAATCAATGTATTTCACAGCCTTATTCAGCTTCAATCAAGACCATCCTTTTAGACTCATCTGTTCATCAACAAACTACACTGTATTGTGTAGCTTTTTATTTATTTATTTTTCTATTTATTTTCACCTTTTTTTGCAAAACAATGGATAGATGGTATAAAATAAATAAATCAACATGGTTTTAAAAAATGATAAGATTAATTATTCTCACCTAATTTAATTGTCTTTCCTCTACACAACTAGGAATCTCTTGGGAATAAGAAGAATTCCTTGGGTCTTCTTGGGTGTTTGGAGGCCCCAAAGAAAAAACTGGGAATAGAGGCCTCAGAAACCAGAATTCGCTGTTCAGAGAGCCACCCGCTAAACACACCTCATAGTTGTAGGCTTGAGAAAGGGACTCTGCTCCAGACTCCACATGGTTCTCCTAAGAATTAGGTCTCACAGGGAAACTAGGTGTAGAATTACAGCTTCTTATCAACTTCCTTTGCTTCTGGATCTTGATGGTAATAAACACAAGAAGAGAAAGGAGGAACACAGAGGAGATGGCAGCCAAACATATGATTAGATACTTAGTCAGGTTGTGGTCTTCCTCCTGTACCATCTCCTCTTTAGAGGTATCCCTAATATTAATGTAAGGGTCAGACAAGGCATCCACTAAAAGAATTCGTAGTGAGGTAGAGGCAGACAGTGGAAGATGTCCATTATCTCTGACAACCACAATCAGATTTTGCATCATGGCATCTCGCTTATTCACTGGCCTCAGGGTTTTCACTTCTCCATTTTGGTCCTCCACCATGAACAGACCAGGTTCTGTGGCCTTCAGAAGGTGATAGGAAAGCCAAGAGTTCTGACCAGAGTCTCTGTCCACGGCCACCACCTTGGTGACCAGGTAGCCAGCATCTGCTCCCCTGGGCACCAGGTCATTTGAAGGAGAAGTGCTGTTCTGAAGTGGGTAGAGGATAAAGGGGGCATTGTCATTTTCATCTAGGATATGAACTCAGACAAGAACCTTTGTGCTCAGTGAAGGAGAACCATTATCCACAGCCTGGATGGTTACACTAAACACTTTTATTTCTTCAAAATCTAGAGATCGGATGACATACAGATTCCCTGTTTCAGAATTGATGGAAATGTAAGATGATGCAGGGCCATCTCTCACCTTCCCAGGCAAAAGGGAATAGGTCACTTGGGCATTCTGCTCTGTGTCCAGATCTACAGCTTGGACTGAGCCAATGATAAAGCCTGGAATATTGTTTTCCTGTACATGCATGTCATAGAAGGATCTTTCAAATGCTGGAGGGTTGTCATTGATATCTGAGATTTGAATGGTAATGAATGCCCTCGATGTTAACTTGGGAGAGCCTCTATCAGTGGCAGTAATGGTGATATTATACTCAGAGACACATTCTCTGTCCAGAGGCTGTTGGGTCACTAGCTGGTAATAATTGTTCTCTGTGGCCTTTAGCTGAAAGGGCAGGTTCATCTCAGTGGTACAGGAAGATCTGCCATTGTCTTCAGAGTCCCTGTCAATGACACTGAAGAGGGCCACCACAGTGTGTACAGGAGAGTCTTCTGGTAAAGGACCGTTGATGGAAGTAATGGTCACTTCTGGGGCATTGTCATTCTCATCTTCAACCTCCACAATGACTTTGCAGTAATCAGAGAGTCCTCCTCTATCTGTGGCTCTGATGTTCATCTCATATATACCAACTTCTTCATAATCAGTTGTTCCTCCAAGACTAAGTTCACCAGTGTTTTTATTTAACATAAATGATTTCAGCACATTTTCCTGCACTTGATTGAAGGAATAGGTGATGTGAGCATTGGAGCCAATATCTCTGTCACTGGCTTCCACTTTAGTAACAAGTGTATCCAAAGGGCTATTTTCCATTAGTTTTACTCTGTACACAGATTGTACAAATTGAGGGACATTATCATTAGTATCTAGAACCTCAATTATTATTTCCGCTGTCCCAGTTCTTTTGGGGATCTCTCCATCAGCAGCTGCCAAAATTAGAGAAAGTTATGGATTCAATTCATGGTCTAATGCTTTATCCAATACCAGTTCTGCATATTTGCTTCCATCGCTATGACTTTGCACATCCAGCCTGAAATGTTCATTGGAACTAAGCATGTACATCTGAACACTGTTTTCACCTCTGTCTGAATCTTGAGCTGTTTCCAAAGGGAAATGGGTATTTATAGGGGTTTGTTCAGGTATTTCAAGAATGAATTCATTTTCAGAGAAGGTGGGAGTATTGTCGTTCACATCATCTATTTGAACTTCAAATCTATGTAGCTGCACAGGATTTTCCAGTATTATTTCAAAGGGTAAAACACAAGGGTCCTTCTGACCACACAGAGCCTCTCGGTCTATTTTATCCTTTAATATCAAATTCCCAGAGTGAGGATCCAGCTGGAAAAACTATTTGGAGCTCTTAGAAACCAGCCTGGCTTTCCGAGCAGACAGGTCCTTGATCTCCACTTTTAAATCTTTTAGCATATTAGCCACTACAGACCCACTTTTCTTTTCCTCTGGAACTAAATAGTGAAAGGGCTCACACACAAGCTTGTTTTCTGCTGCTCGAGAGAACAGGACCCGGAACAATGGATGCAAGCTACAGGAAAAGAGTTTCCACCTCAACATTAGGAAGAACTTCCTGACAGTAAGGGCTGTTCGACAGTGGAACACACTCCCTCGGAGTGTAGTGGATTCTCCTTCCTTGGAGGTCTTTAAGCAGAGGCTGGATGGCCATCTGTTGGGGATGCTTTGATTTGGATTTCCTGCATGGCAGGGGGTTGGACTGGATGGCCCGTGCGGTCTCTTCCAACTCTATGATTCTATGATTCTATGATTCTCACAACCCGTATGCTGAAGAGAAACATAAGAAACAAGCAAACTTGCCTGGTATGGTGGTGTATTTCCATTTTTCCTGCTATTTTTCAAAGAAGGTGGGGAACTCAAAGTGGCCCTTCACAAAGCAGCTCCTGTAGTTTCCTTTTCACCTTTTTCTATAGTCCCAATGGAACTCTTTTCCCTTGGAAAAGTCAGAGGTGCGCTTCTACATGTGAGTAGGTGCAACAGTTTTTGGCTGCTGTAATCTCTGCTGATTTTCTTTCTGTTAATAGCTATTGCCTTCTTCTGTCTAAAGACCAGAGCTTTCGAGCAAAGCATGCGATCCCTGATTTTACTGTATTGTACAATGGCACCACCTTGTGTTTGAAGTAAAAATGCAACATCTGCAAAATTCCTCAATGCCTCCATCATAAACAATGTGAACAGAAACAGTATTTTGAAATTAAAGCATGCATTGTTTATATTTCATATCAGTTAATATCCTGCAGGTACTATTATTTTAAAAATGCAGGTTGCCCTTATAATATATTCAAAATACACAGAGTTCTATAGCATAACAACCTAATGTGGCTTCTATCATATTACTTAAGAAGATTTCAAGAAAGGAACAACCATAAACATGACTAAGTATTGGTAGTATGTAAGGCCTACAGTATGCTGGCTGTGAAGAGATATCAAAACATCAAAAATGTACCCCCTTTACTGACCATCAGGGGCTCACATGTTTCCTTTTCAACTGAATTTACTCAACCTCTGCATATGGATTTGTCACATTCACCAGAGACAAGATAGCTTACTCTTTATTCTCTCACAAACATACTGTAACTTTGTTTCCAAATGCACACTCCTGCCAACGCCTGTCTTCCTGATACCAATGTATGAACTTCACCCTCTCCATTCCTGTGTATAGGTGCCTTGAAGTCTCCTGTCAACGTATGGCGACCCAATGAATTTCACAGGATTTTCTTAGACAAGGAATACTCAGAGGTGGTTTAGCAGTTCCTTCCTTTGAAATATAGCCTACAGCACCTGCTATTCATTTGTGGTCTCCCATCCAAGTGCTAACCAGAGTTGACCTTACTTAACTTTGACAATCAGATGAGATCTTGTGCCTTTTAGGGTATTAACACCCACCCCCCATTCCTTGTTATCATAGAACAGAACAGGATCATAGAGTTGGAATAGACCTCAAGGGCCATTCAGTCCAACCCCCCTGCCATGCAGGAACACACAATCAAATCACCCCAAACAGATGGCCATCCAGTCTCTGTTTTAAGACCCCCAAGAAGGAGACTCCGCCACAGTCCAAGAGAGTCTGTTCCACTGTTAAACAGCTTTTACTGTCAAGAGGTTCTTCCTAACATTGAGGTGGAATCACTTTTCCTGTAGTTTGCATCCATTGCTCCATGTCTTAGTCTCTGGAGCAGCAGAAAACAAGCTTGCTCCATCCTCAGAATTACATCCCTCAAATATTTAAACAGGGCTATCATATCACCTCTTAACCTTCTCTTCTTCAGGCTAAACATACACAGCTCACTAAATTGATCCTCATAGAGCATGGTTTCCAGACCCTTTACCATTTTGGTCACCCTCCTCTAAACACACTCCAGCTTGTCAACATCCTTTTTGAATTGTGGAGCCCAGAATTAGATGCAGTATTCCAGATGAGGCCTGATGAAAGCAGAATAGAGTGTCACTATTGTTTCCCCAGATCTAGACACTATACTTCTGTTGATGCAGCCTAGAATCACACTGGGTTTTTTAGCTGCTGCATCACACTGTTGACACATATTCAATTTGTGGTCTACCAGGACTCCTAGATCCGATTCATATGTACTGTTGTCAAGCCAGGTGCCCCACATCCTATATCTGTGCATTTCATTTCTTCTGCCTAAATGTGGACAGTTCCTAGGGCCAGGTATATTCAAATGTTTCCACCCTCCATCCCAACATTTCTCCAAGCAAGCAATTTACTGCCCTTTGGAAGAGTGATGAATGTGCCAATTCCTGGCTCAAATCAAGTATTACCTCCTTCACTACACTGTGCATTTATCAAGCTTGAATAACATTCTCCCGAATTTAACAAAAAGCATACAAGGAAATGAAACGGTCAGTGAGGAGCAGCCCTTTCGTGCCCAGTGTCCCCATGTTGACCTGCATGTGGCCTCTGCAATAGAGAGTGCAGAGTGAAAAAACACTAGAGAGTAAGCCAAGTGTTAGTGCATGCACAAAGCTCATTTTAAACAAGCAGAAAATGTGAGGCTATACAGCTTCCTTAGTGTTTTTATCTCATGCTAGTTAAGCTGCAATTTCCAATCATTTTGCAACAGAGTGTCATAGTTTTTTTAGGTTTTTTTATTCTTACCTGCAAGATAGTATTGCTTCATTTAATATTAATTCTAGACGTAGGTAGTTATGTTTGCCACTTTGCCAATAAAATAATGCCACACAAAAACAAATTAGTATTTTTTGGATTATAACGCCCAAGTTATACAGAAATATATACTTTTTTTAAAAAAGGAAAAGAAATGTACAGCATCTCCAGAAATAATCCAGTAACAACGTAGTCTTCCAGGAATGACAGAATATTGAGGACATTTGAGCAATGGGCCATTAGGGTATTAGATGAAGGGAAAGGAGGAATGCTGATAGGAAATGGAAGTGTCCTGCTCAGGCACACGAATGCATGAAATGTATGAAATCACAGTATAAAATTTCCTGCAGGATGCAATTAGACTTATGGCTGAGAATGAGACAATTTGTGAGGTTAGAAAAATCTACCAAATAAAAAACTCTTTGCCCTGATCAATATAGGGATATTTAAAGAAGGATTTTTTTTTTTATCCCCCACTACACTCCATGACACAGTAAATAAACATTCCCATTCAGGGATGACTGCAAGTTCCAAATCTAAGCTCTTTATCACTGTTTCATCAGTAAGAGTATGTTTCTGGGGGCACTGAGGTAGAGCTAAAACTAACATATATCAAAATAATTTAAAAATATAATTAGTATATTTAACCCATTCTCACCTGCACATGCAGTAAAGCCACCCCTTCGTTTTCATGGGGGATCAATTCCAGACACACACACACCATGAAAACAAAAACTCACGCATATTCAAGCCCCATTGGCTTGAATGGCCACACACGGACACGGGCACTATTTTCGCCAATGGAGATTGTCCCTCTGTGAATAATCGAGACCGCGGATTTCAAGTCCGCTAAAATGGAGGGGCAACTGCATTTTATTTATTTTTTTATATTTATTACAATATTTATATTCAGCACTATAGCCTAAGATTTTGAGGCAGCCTACAATAAAACCAATTTTAAAAAATAACAAGTAAACAATAGGTTTAAAAGATTAAAACTATAGTAAATTGCTTATCATGTAAATTGAGATGATTTAAAACCAGTTACACAGTAATGTGCATCAACCTACCTAGAATAATAGAACAGATTCATAAAATCATAGAGTTGGAAGAGACCTCAAGGGCCATCCAATCCAACTTTTTGCCACACAAGACCTCTTAATCAAAGCATCAAATTTGCAGAGGACACAAAGTTAGGAGGGGTAGCTAATACCTCAGAGGACAGGATCAAAATTCAAAAGTACTTCAATAGATTAAAAAGCTGGGCCAATACTAACAAAATGAATTTCAACAGGGAGAAATATAAGGTTCCTTAGGCAGAAACTTTTTTGTTGGAACCATAGTGGAGAAATTTAACCTTTCCTTTCCTCCACTATAATCCTGATGAAAATCCCATGCAGAAACATCAGATATTGGTACTGATGGGGGGCTACTCTTGCAGAATTTACAACAAGATTTCTTTTGCACCATAGTGGCAAAGCAAAGAATTAAACTTCCCCTCTTCATGTACTGTACTCCAAACAAAAACACTTCCCTGATACCTTTTCTTTTTAAAGCACAAATGTACTGGCTAATTACATACTTAGTAGCATACCTAGGAGATTACTGCACAAAATTATCTCTTCACAGCCATTTTTCAAAAATCAGAAGCTTCTGACTTTTGAAAAATGGCCACGAAGCAAGTTAAGTGAGCCGGGCTGCACTCAGGTTGCATTTGGATGGAGGATCTGGTGATAAAGCCATGTGACAGGACCCAGATGCAGCCCAAATTTTACTTGAATTTGGGAGAGGAAAATCACGTGTTTATGCTTGTGCGACAATCTCCCTAGTCTGGCTACTCCTGTAAAGCACCAGCACCCAACTCATCATTGTAGTGACTTTGTTTGGTGTCTTTATTTTCTAGCTGAAGGGAACAAAGAAGTCACAATCAGGGCTATTTCTTTTTTTCTCACATAGATATGGGCTTATACTTCCTTGCAGTTTGGACAGTACATCAGAATGAAGAAGCATCTAGAAAGCCCTAGAAATGGAAAAAGGAGAACCAGGGCCTTCCCTGTCACCAAGAAGAAAAAGTAAGGATGCAATGGAATTGAGTGCAGGTCCACGGTTTCCTCCATGCAAGAATACCAGGTAAGAAAGAACTCCAGCTAACCTTAGTGAGATTCAGGCTGGCAAGCAGTAAATATAAAGCACATTCTTCTTTAAAGGGGATGCTTCATTAAAAGGCTAACTAGTAAGGAGTCCTAGGAGGTGTATGTAAACAAGATTCCATTTACGCTTTCCTTTGGTATGCAATTATTCTAGATTTCCCATTTCCCTTTCAACTATTCTTTCCTATCCTAACTAAAATCCCACTTCGGTGTCAAAGAATAATATGAATGTTATTCTATTTCCATCTTCCTGTATCCATCAGTAGCCAGAAGCAGAGAGAACTAGCAACAGCAATGAGTCAAGTGAGTAAAACCAACCCTGTGGAAGACTCAGAATTGCTGGTTGGTCCAGGTGCCCTTTCTTAGCTAGGATTATTTCCTATGAAACCTGCTGTACCCCAGGGATTTAGCAGCAGACTGGATATTCCCATGTGAAGACTGGGGGGAGACATCTGAATACCTTCGGCAATCTCTATTAACATTTGCATCTGCTCCTGGGGAAATGGAGATACAGGAAACATAACTAGCAGCTAAATCTGGCAGGCTCATGTAGTAAGGGACTCTCAACATTCTGATCGTCTATGTTATAGACATTTGTTATTTATTAATGTAATACATTGTTGTACAGTGTGTTACATAATATATATTCCCTTCAATGTTTCACCTTTTTTCTTTATATAGCTCATTGTTTGGTTCTTTGTTTAGCAAATTATTGGTACCCTTTAGGCAGGACATGAATATTCCAGATTCATGAATGTATCTATGATCAGATCAGGAGTAGTGCTTTAATATGAGGAAGCACAGTGTCCACAATGACAATATCTAAAGACATTTTCTGCTATGTGTATGCTACATTAAGAGGAAAACACCTTTCTGCTCTAGAATGCCATGGGTACAAATGCTTTCAACCAAGGACTACCATGGAATTATAAGGTCCATTTAAAATGTATAAAATATGTCACCACCACACAATCGCTGAGCCACACTTTGCTCAATGAAGCAGTACGACTTCACTTTTAGTGTTACTATAATTAGAAAAGAAAAGAAAACCAGACATACAGACCACATTTTGCAATGATTGGTAATTAAAATGCTCAAATCTCTGTTTACTCCTCTTGAATTTCTATGCCATCCTCTGATTCTCAGGTGGCTCTTTGACGCCATCTGTGATCATATGAAATTTGAGCAACCTATAGGTCTGGGTGCGTCATATTGGCTCCAGTAAACCTTGTTTTGGTCAACGCATTTATTTTTCCTAGCTGCAGCTGTATCAACACCATTTTCCTTAAATTAGTACTACTTCTCCTTGGATCAGTAATATGGCTGATCCAACCAAGCATGGGTCAGGTTACAAATGAAAGATGCAATGAAGTTAAGTAGTTATCATTGGCACTATTATAAAGCCCAAAAGTGCAAATAAAACATTCAGAATCTTAGGTACACTTCATTAATATAGATACATTGTCTCTGCCAAGAAAATTCCATGATAGGGCTGCCGTAGGATTGCCATAAGTAAAAAATGACTTTAAGGCACATAACAACAACAATATTCATGGAAACACAGAAACAATCAAAGAAAGAAAAGAAATTACGAACAGTGTTTCAGAAATTATACATACAGAACTGTTTCAAACAAAAACTTCATGTAATTATCTTACCTCTTTCTTTGCTTCTTTATTTACAATCTGCTCAGAGCTTTCTTGGGTACTAGATGAGATCATATGGTTGACAGGGATGTTTGAGTCCACCACAGAAAAAACAGGAATGAGAGGCCGAAGAAATCTGAACTCACTGCTTAAAGATCCACCAGTTAAGCAAACATCATACTGATAATTCCTGGAAAGTGACCCACTCTGAGAATCAGTACAGTTCTCTGGGATATCAGGCCTGGAAGGGGGAAAGTGAGGAGGAGCAGCAATAAAAGTGCCTCCGGGATCTTTCTTGCAGGATTTGATAACAACAAAGGAAATAATGCAAAGCAGAAACACAGAAGAGACAGACACCAGGCAAATCACCAAATACATGGTTAAGGTTCCCTCGTCTTCATGTTCCTGTGGATGGACATCCACCACCTTCAGATAAGGATCAGAAAAGCCTTCCACTAGAAGTACATTGAGTGTTGCAGTGCTGGTCTGAGGAGGGACACCATTGTCTCTGACAGCAATAATAAGCCTCTGTTTGCTTGAGTCTCGCTCCGTTAGCGGCCTCCTGGTTTTCACCTCTCCATTCTGGGTTCCTATACTAAAAAGGCCAGGATCTGTGGCCTTCAACAGTTCATAGGAAAGCCAAGAGTTCTGACCAGAATCTCGATCTACAGCCACCACTTTGGTGACCAGATATCCAGCCTCTGCCATTTTGGGGAGCAGCTCATTGCAGGGTGATGTGCTGTTCTGAAGGGGATACAAGAAGAAGGGAGCATTGTCATTTTCATCTGTGACCAGAATTTGGACAACAACGTCAGAGCTCAGAGGAGGAATACCACCATCTGTAGCCCTCACTGTGACTTTGAAATCTTTTATGTGCTCATAGTCCAGAGATCGTAGGGCATACATGTTTCCAGTTTCAGAGTTGATGGAGATGTAAGAGGCTGTAGGGCTACCACCAGGCTCTCCAGGCAAAAGTGAGTAGGTCACTTTGCCATTCTGCTCCATGTCTAGGTCAACAGCATGAACCAAGCCAATTAGCAGTCCAGGAATATTATTTTCTTGTAATGTCAGTTCAAACAAAGATTTTTCAAATACTGGAGTGTTGTCATTGACATCTGATATCTGAACATGGATAAGTCTTGTTGAAGTGAGCCTAGGAGAACCCCGGTCTGTGGCTGTGATGGTGACATTATACTCACCAATTTTCTCTCTGTCTAGGGCACTTTGGATAACAAGCTGGTAAAAGTCATTTTTGGTAGCTTTTAATACAAAGGGAAGTTTCATTTCAACAGAACAGGCAGTTTTACCATTGTCTCCAGAGTCCTCATCTGTGACACTAAAAAGGGCCACCACTGTCTCCAAGGGAGAATCCTCTCGTATGATGTTCTTAAGGGATATAACTGAAACTTCAGGGATGCTGTCATTCATGTCTTCAACCTCTACTAGGACTTTGCACTGACCAGAAAGTCCCCCTCCATCAGTGGCTTTGATGCTCATATCGTAACTGGATTCTTTTTCATAATCAATTTCTCCCCAAACAGTGATTTCCCCAGTCATTTCATTCAAGTGGAACAAGTCAAGTATTTTTCGAGGCACTCGATGGAAGGAGTAGGTGATCTGAGCATTTGATCCAAAATCCAAATCTCTGGCTTCTACTTTGGAGACCAGAGTATCCCGAGGACTGTTTTCCTTTAGTCTTACTCTGTATTCAGACTGAGTAAACTGAGGGAGATTATCATTGATATCTAAGACTCTAATATTTATTCTAACTGTTCCTGTTCTTTGTGGTACCCCTCCATCAACAGCCATAAGTGTTAGTCCAAAGAATGGGTCTCTCTCCCTGTCTAGGGGTTTCTCCACAATGAGATCCACATATTTGCTTCCATCCTTATTGCTTTCCACACCCAGCTTGAAATGCTCATTGGCACTGAGGGTGTAGTTCTGGATGCTGTTTTCCCCCAGATCCTCATCCTGAGCAGATTCCAAAGGAAATTTTGTATTTCTAGGAACACTCTCAGGGATTTCTAGCTCATATTCACGTTTGGAGAATATGGGAGCATTGTCATTCACATCTTCTATTCTTATGTCAATACTGTAAAACTCCAAGGGGTCTTCCAGCACAATTTGAGAAAACAATAAGCAAGGTTCAGTCTGACCACACACAGCTTCTCTGTCTATTTTGTCACTTATGAGCAGATTTCCAGAGCGGGCATCAAAGTGGAAATACTGCTTGGAGCTTTTGGACACTAGCTGGGCTCTGCGAGCAGAAAGCTCCCCAATTCCTAGTTTCAAATCCTCCAGTACATTAGCTACTAAGGATCCACTTTTCTTCTCTTCAGGCACAGAATAATGAATGGAAACACACATCACTCTAGATACAGAGAACAAGAGCAAAAGATACAGACCTTGTGAGTTTCTGAGGTCACCTTCCATGCTTCCAGCCTCTTCCAGGGAAAAATCTTCAAATCCTTCTCTTTATGCAAGCTTTTGTCTTCTGTGTTACTGTGAAAATTGTTTTTGTTCTGTCATAGTTAATGCTTTGCTCTCTTTAATTTGTATTTCCTTCAAATATAAAGCTCCTGCTTCACTCTCACTCAGTTTTATCTAACCACAGCTTTCCTAACTCAGTCGCTCCAGTGCAAATTTCTAAATGACAATGAGTTTGCCAATCCTGCCACCTCGTGGTCTACTCAGAAAAATACATTAGCATTGCACATACTGTACTCCAAAGACAGCCAAAGAGAAATTATTGTTATCTTATATCCAGAGAATCATCCATACATTGAACATTATTTCATCTTTTATGTGGATAAATCAGAAAAGAGCCTGGCAAAATAAAACAAGCATAATATATTTCGTATAGTAATTCAAAATAGTGCCAATCTAGAGGAGCACTCTCCTATATTTTCAGAGACATAAGCATAAAAAAAAATCTACTGGATTGTTGCAGATCTGTATGAATTTGTGCATGTATACCTACGCATGAGCAGATATATACCTCACCTTGAGGGGACTTTTTTTGTAAAAAGGTTAAGCCTAAATGAAACAAAATGTATGCATAGACATGAAGATATAACTGTCTTAAATCAATTATTTACAACTGGGTTACCAACTGCATTTCATTTACATACTCTAGACCAGGGGTAGGCAACCTTTCCCCTTTAAGGGCCGAGGGACTTCAGCTCCCAGAAGCCTCAGCCATGTTGGCCAATAGTCCCATGTTGGCCAATAGCTCCTGGGATTCTGGGAACTGAAGTCCCTCGGCCCTTAAAGGGGAAAGGTTGCCTACCCCTGCTCTAGACTTTGTGGGAATCAGTTGAGTTATCTGGCTTCTTTTGGGTGTTCTGAGGTTCCACAAAAACAACAACAAAAACAACACAACACCCAAAAAATCTCAGGAAACAGAAACCTCAAAGTGAGCTGCATAAACATTAAGCACACCTCAGAGTTGTCTGCCTGGACAAATGATACAGTTTCAGAATCTACATGATTCTCCTTAGAACTAGGTCCCATAGAAAAATTAGGGAAGGAGTTACATTATGTTTGCTGTGAATTTTCTCTCCCCCCACCCCATCATGATATAAACATCATAGAGAAAGGAGGAAAACTGAGGAGAAGGCAGCCAAGTATACAATCAAGTACAGAATCAAGCTGTGGTCTTCATCCTCTACCTTCTACTTAGGGATACCCATAATTTTTACGAAAGGGTTGAAGAAACTGTCCACTAGCAGAATTCACAATGTGGCAGTGGTGGACAGGGAAAGATGTCCATTCTTTCTAACCACCACAATTGGATTTTGCTCCATGGTATTTCATATGTTCACTGGCCTCAGGGTTTTCACTTCTTCATTTTGGGCCTCCATCATGAACAAACCAGGTTCTGAGGCCTTCAGGAGGTAATAGGAAAGCCAGAGTCTCTGTCCACGGCCACCACCTTGGTGACCAGGTAGCCAGCTTCTGATCCCTTAGGTACCAAGTCATTTTAAGGGGAAGAGCTGTTCTGATGTGGGTAGAGGATGAAGGGGGTACTGTTGTTTATAGGATATGGACTTGGACAAGAATCTCTGAACTCAGTGGAAGAGAACCTTTATCCACAGATAAACACTTTCAGAGTTGATGGATATGTAAGATGATGCAGGGCTATCCTTCACCTTCTCAAGGAAAAGAGAATAATCACTTGGGCACTGTGTCTTGTCCTGATCCGCAGCTTGGACTGAGCCTGGAATATTATTTTGCTGTGCATGTCATAAAAGGATCTTTCAAATGTTGGAAGGTTGCCACTGATGTCAGAGATCGAATGGTAATAATTCTAACTGAAGTGACCCTGGGAGAGCCCCCATCAGTGGCTTTCATGGTGATGTTATCCTCAGGAGCATTTATAGGAGGTGGTTAATTTTTTTAAAATGAATCTATTTTTAGAGAAGGTGAGAATATTGTCATTCAAATCTTTTGTTTGAGCTTCAATGCTGTATAGATGTACAGGACTTTCCAGCATTATTTCAGAGAGGACACAAGAGTCCTTCTGACAACACAAAGCCTCTCAGATTATTATATTCTTTAATACCAAATTCCCAGATTGAGGATCCAGCTGGAAATACTGTTTGGAGCTCTCAGAAACCAGTCTGGCTTTCTGAACAGACAACTCTTTGACATCCACTTTCAAATATTCTAACACATTAACTACCAGAGATCCACTTTTCATTTCCTCTGGAACTAAATAGTGGAAGGATTCACCCACCCCAATGTTGAAGAGATACATAAGAAACAAGCAAAAATGTCTAGTATGATGGTGTATTTCCAATTCCTGCTTCTTTCAATAAAGATGGCAAACCCAACATGGCCCTTCACAAAGCAGTGTCTAAGGTTTCCTTTTCACCTTTTTCTACATTCCCAACAGAATCATAGAAAGATAGAATTGAAAGTAGCCTGATAAGCCAATGAGTACAACCCACTGCTCAATGCAGAAACTCCAGGTTGAGCATCCTCAGAAGATAGCCTCCCATTCTCTTTCGGACATTGTCCAGAGAAAGAAACCCTCCATTTCTTTTGATAATTTGTTCCATTTCCCAGCCACCATCAAGACAGTTTTTCTAATGTTCAATCAAAGGCCCAAAACAGATGGCAGACAGGGGCAGCTTTTGGCCACCCTGCCCATTTGTTTTGCCCCAAAATCTACTCTTCTATAACTAAGAACCATTAGACCTGGTACAACCCACTGGGACATCATAGAACAAACTTGCATGCTCCTCTTTGTAACAGCCCTTTACAACCATATCACCCCTCAGTCTTCTCTTCACTAAGATTAACATACCCATCACCCTCAACCTTTCTCATATATTTTCTTCTCCATACTTCTGACCATCCTTGCTGCCCTTCTCTGGATAAGCTCTAATTTGTCTATATGCTTCTTAAAATTAGGCACCAAGAACTGAGTACAGTGCTCCAGATGAGCCCTGTCTAGTGGAAAATGTTGTGGAACTACTACTTCCCTTGATCTGGAACTATGCTTCTATTAATGCAGGCTAATATAGTATTTGCTTTCTTTGCTGCAGCATCCCACTGCTGGCTCATGTACAATTTATGAACACAATAATTCCAAGTTTTTCACAATTACTACTGCTAAGTCAAGTATCCAACTTCCTGTACCTGTACATTTGATTTTTTGTAGTCTAAATGTAGAATTTTGCATTTGTCTCCACTGGATTTCATTCTATTAGTTTCAGCCCAATTTTCTAGCTTATCAAGGTTTTTTTGGGATTATTTTCCTATCTTCCAATGTGTTAGCTACTACTAGTTTTGTATCATCTGCAAACTTGATAAGGATTCCCACTACCCTATCACCATCCTAAATCAATGATAAAAATGTTGACTGGCCTCAGAACACAACCCTATAGCATACTGCTTGAGACTTCTCTCCTGTCTGAAGTACAGCTATTGATGATGACTTTGTACATGGGTTTCCAGCCAATTTTGGATCCATCGGATGCTACTTCCATCTATTCCACATTTAATCAGTTTGTTAGTCACAATACCATGAGGGATATTTCCTTTGGTGCACTTATTTATTAAAATAGGTTTGGCTGCTGTTTTTCTGTTGATCTTCTTTCAGGGAAGAGTTGTTACCTTCTTTAAGATTTTTTTCCATCTAAAGGCCAATGCTTTTGGGCAATGCATGTACTGTTTGATTTCTGCTGTTTTGTACAATGGTACAACCTTGTGTAAAATGCAGCAGCTGAAAAGTTTCTCAATTGTTGCAATAATTTATATGAAAAGGAACATTTTGGAATAGAAATATGTAATCTGTATGTGTCATATGGATCCATATCCTCTGGGAGCTACTTTTTTTATAATGGTGGTTGTGTTTCATAATATGTTCAAAATATATAGTCTTATTTAGCATAAACCCCCAATGAAGCTTCTATAATATTATTTGAGCAGATTTTCTAAAGGGAATAACTATGGTCATGACTATGTCCATTTAGTGGACTTTATCACATGCAGCTTTTAAACTGTCAAAAAGATGGATAATAGAGCCTTTGGTGAAACCTGCCACATACCATCATATTTCTCTTGTCAGTCACTGCCTTATGTTCCAGTCAGGGTTAGCCCACTCCTTGCCATTGATGGGGAAAACCCATCAATAAGCTCCCTATTGTGTTGGTATAAAGTCCTTAGGTGCAGGAAATTACTCCTGGGCAGTTCTAGGATTGCATGGTCATGTGGTGTCAGTGTCTCCTCTTATCCCCATCTTCCTTTCCTTTCAGTATTCCAGAACAGCCTGTTTGTGTTTTTTAAACTTTATTTTATTTATTTGTTTTTGGATTTGTTTTTTGTTTTTCTTAAACTGCATTAGCATAACTCTGGAACTGTGTTAAAAAACCAAAACACACATACAAATGAAAGGCATGCTGGGTAGGACATAGGGCAGGGAAGTGGGGTTAAGGATAAAGGTGGAAGAGAGCACACGGGACCAGCAACAGCCCAGTCATGCTATTAAAGGAACAACATGTGGTAAGGAGTTATCCCAAACTGGTACGCATGAACATCCTTTCATTTACGTAATTGCAGCAAGAATGGGGGTTGTGTGATAAAGTCCATGAAGTAAGGCATATGAAAGCTGGCTGTGAAAGAAGATACATCAGAAATGTGCACCCTTTACTGACCCTCAGGGGCTCAGGATGTATCCTTTTTCATTCAAGTTATGTTTTCTTTTCAATTGAATTTCATCAAAACTTGCATTAGGAATTTTCTTATTTATCCAACACTCCTTCACTTTTTGGTGCATTTAGCATGCTTAGGTAGGAAATGGTCCCAAAATGAGGATGTTTTGGATGTCTAGGCCACATCCTCATTCATAATTTCAACCACAGAAACATTAGGAATTGAAATTGCTCTGGAGTTAATAAAGAGCCCTATACATTCCTCTTCGGAAAAAATGCTGGAATGGCTTTCTCACTTCAGGACAGAAAGCAATGGGATAGTTGCATTTTCATGGTTGGTTGATTTAGTTGCTCTTCTAAAATAGAGCTTAATTGTGGCGTCCCTCAGGGC
>CM034706.1:127979870-127992730 GCA_020142125.1 Phrynosoma platyrhinos | reverse complement strand
GCAGAGGGGCGGGGTATAAATAAAACTTATTATTATTATTATTATTTAAACTTGTTGGTTTAAACCGATTTTTTTTAAAAAACCTTTTTTAAAAAAATGATTATTCATATACATATTTTTAAAGTCTGGCTATTATTACTATTTTCCAACCCTCTTATTGGAACAATAATCACTGTTTGAATGTAAAAAATTTAACTCCAACAGTTTATTGGCAATTGTTCATTGCTAGATCAGTATCGCGTATCAGCTGCTTCTTTTTAATCACTTTATTTAATAGTGCGGGAAATGCCATTCAGAAACAAATCCTTCAACCAACATAAGTTCAACCAAAACAACTTGCTTTAAAATAGGACTTTTTAAAAGAACAATTATTATTTAAGCTAGTGGCCATAACATGTGAACTGCACTATGCTACTTAATTTTCTGATTTTGTCCTGTACTGGTGTATGCAAAAAACAAAGCAAATTGCTTTAAGTGGTTTTGTTGTGTGTGTTTCTTTGTTTGTTTTAACTGCTTTATTTCCAACCCTGCCTCTGATGAATTGCCTTTGAAGGAGGTGGAGAATAGAACGAAGGCATAACAAAGTACAGGTCAAAAGTAAGAAATTGAATGACA
The DNA here is from genome assembly GCA_020142125.1 of Phrynosoma platyrhinos. NCBI lineage: Eukaryota > Metazoa > Chordata > Lepidosauria > Squamata > Phrynosomatidae > Phrynosoma > Phrynosoma platyrhinos. The sequence goes on along the minus strand of CM034706.1, from coordinate 127,992,115 downwards.
ATGATGTTGATTGAATGCTTCAAGAAGTAATGTTTTCTGGTTATTTTTTTTTTAATTGGGCAATGCATGTACTGTTTGAAATTGCTTCTCAGGGTGTTTTAGAGGCATTTGGGCAGGAAGATGGGAAATCTCAGACCACTAGAACCATGAATCTGAATGATGGGAGATTAGGGAGCCCTGGTGGTGCTGCGGTTAAATGCTGGTACTGTAGCCACAACATTGTGAGTTTGATCCTGAAGGCTCCAAGGTTGACTCAGCCTTTCATCCTTTTGTAAGTTGGCAAAATGAGTACCCAGCTTGTTGTGTGCAATTGGCTAACACATTGTTAACCACTTAAGAGAGTGCTGAGTATAGAAATGTAAATGCTATTGCTATTGCTATTCAGGGAAGATTAAAAGAAGTCCTTTCATACCTCACATATGTCACCCTGCTTGCTACTAGTCACTTGGACAGCCATCAATGGCTGTTAGTCAACATACCCATAGTATACACCATCCTTAGAAGCAGAAGCAGTATGCATCCACATATCAATTGCTAGGGAACAACAGACAGAGGATGCAATTGTACTCACACACTGCTTGTAGACTTCCTCTAGAAAACTAGTGGCCACTCAGGAATAAGAATGATAGGCTTTTCAACTGACAGGAGATTGGCAGATTCCATAAAAATGGAAATCAACCCTAGTAAAGGACTTTAACATTCAGACTGTCTGCTTTATGACCTTTGGTTGTTTCTGTGTTAGTATCATCATGTAACTTGTTTCTATGGCACCCTTTGAGTATAACTCTGTGTATGGTTGTACAATATCAATAGGGCAAGCACAATTTTTCCATACAGCCACAGGTATAAACAATGAGTTCTTGCATATTATCATCCTGGGAACATTATCACACCTGTTTAAAATACAGGAAACATGTGGCAGTCACATTGCCAAATTTCATTCAGTCCTGCATGACAGGGGGTTGGACTGGATGGCCTTGTGGTCTCTTCCAACTCTATGATTCTAAGTGATTTGACTTTACCTTTAAATGTTTAAAAAGTGGAAAACAAGAAGGCTACCTCAACATTCAAACTTCTGCATCTTGTGCTCACATCTCCATGATATTTCAGATCTCAGATGATTCTTTGAGCCCACTAATAACTACATGAATTCTGGAAATTCTGTGGGCATTGATGTTCAGATCAACTCTGTTTTTGCTCAATGTTATTCTTTTTCCTAACAGCTACTGCATTACATCATTTTCCCCATGTAATTACAATGACTTCTTGCTGGATCAATAAAAGTTAATCCATCCATAAATGGAACAAGTTTTGGATGGGTGGTGTCCCAACACGAGGGAGTCACTTGTATTTTGAGGGGTGACAATATACTGAAATTCAAACAACAAAGGCAAATTGCGAGAAATACTTCAATATACTTCTAGACTTGTGCAAAACATTTGGTATAAATAAAGCAATTGATTTATTATTTTATGTTTGTCAATTATTTGATCACACTGATCACAGAAGGAGAATTGCAGCATTAGATAAATTATACTGTAGAAAGTATAAGTACTGACAATTATCTCACCTATTTATCGAATCTGCAACTGAGGACCAGTATCAGCTATCCTGGGACTGAGAAGAATGCAAAATATCAAACAATTGAAAAATACATCATTCTCTCACCTGTTCCTTTGATTTATTCTCTTCCAAACAATTAGGCAGGTCTTGAGAATAAGAAGAGGTATTATGGTTCACAGCGAAGTTTGGATCCGCCACAGAAAAAACAGGAATGAGAGGTCGAAGAAATCTGAACTCACTGCTTAAGGATCCACCAGTTAAGCAAACATCATACTGATAATTCCTGGAAAGTGACCCACTCTGAGAATCGGTACAGTTCTCTGGTATATCAGGTCTGGCAGGAGGAAAGTGAGGAGGGGCAGCAATAAAAGTGCCTCCAGGGTCTTTCTTGCACAGTTTGATAACAGCAAAGAAAATAATGCAAAGCAGAAACACAGAAGAGACAGACGCCAAGCAGATCACTAAATACATGGTCAAGGTTCCTTCATCTTCATGCTCCTGTGGACGGACATCCACCACCTTCAGGTAAGGTTCAGAAAAGCCATCCACCAGAAGTACATTGAGAGTTGTGGTGCTAGTCTGAGGAGGAACACCATTGTCTCTGACCACAATAACAAGCCTCTGTTTGTTTGTGTCTCGCTCAGTCAGTGGTCTCCTGGTTTTCATCTCTCCATTCTGGGCTCCTATACTGAAAAGGCCAGGGTCTGTGGCCTTCAACAGTTCATAGGAAAGCCAAGAGTTCTGACCAGAATCTCCATCCACAGCCACCACTTTGGTGACCAGATATCCAGCTTCTGCCATCTTGGGAAGCAGCTCATTGCAGGGTGATGTGCTGTTCTGAAGGGGATACAAGAAGAAGGGAGCATTGTCATTTTCATCTGTGACCACAACTCGCACAACAACATCAGAGCTCAGAGGAGGAATGCCACCATCTGTAGCCTGCACTGTGACTTTGAAATCTTTTATCTGTTCATAGTCCAGAGATCTGAGTGCATAAATATTTCCAGTTTCAGCACTGATGGAGATGTAAGAAGCCACAGGGCCGCCACCAGCCTTTCCAGGCAAAAGCGAGTAGATCAGTTTGGCATTCTGCTCCATGTCCAGATCAACAGCATGAACAGAGCCAATTAGCAGCCCTGGAATATTATTTTCTTGAATTTTCATTTCAAATAAAGATTTCTCAAATACTGGGGGGTTGTCATTGATATCGGAGATCTCTACATGTATAATTCTTGTTGAGGTGAGCCTAGGAGACCCCTGGTCTACCGCTGTAATGCAGACGTCATATTCAGAGACTTTCTCTCTGTCCAGGGGACTTTGGACCACAAGTTGGTAATAGTTCTTCTTTGTGGTGGTTAAACCAAAGGGAAGGTTCATCTCTACAGAACACACAGTTTTTCCATTGTCTCCAAAATCCTGATCTGTAACACTTAAGAAAGCAACCACTGTGTTCAGGGGAGAATTTTCTTGGATGATGTTTATGACGGATATAACTGAGATTTCTGGGGCATTATCATTCACATCCTCAACTTCAACCAATACCTTGCACTGACCAGAAAGCCCCCCTCCATCAGTCCCTTTGATGCTCATGTCATAACTGGTTTCTTTCTCATAATCAATTTCCCCCCAGACAGTGATTTCTCCAGTCGTTGCATTTAGATGAAACAAATCAAGTATTTTTTCAGGCACTCGATGGAAAGAGTAGGTGATCTGAGCATTTGATCCCAAATCCAAATCTCTGGCTTCCACTGTGGTGACCAGGGTATCCCGACGGCTATTTTCCTTTAGTCTTACCTTGTATTCAGATTGAGTAAACTGAGGGGAATTATCATTGATATCTAAGACTCTAATATTTATTTGAACTGTGCCTGTTCTTTGTGGCACCCCTCCATCAACAGCCATAAGTGTTAGTCCAAAGAATGGGTCTCTCTCCCTGTCTAGGGGTTTCTCCACAATGAGATCCACATATTTGCTTCCATCCTTATTGCTTTCCACACTCAGCTTGAAATGCTCATTGGCACTGAGGGTGTAGTTCTGGATGCTGTTTTCCCCCAGATCCTCATCCTGAGCAGATTCCAATGGAAATTTTGTATTTCTAGGAACACTCTCAGGGATTTCTAGCTCATATTCACGTTTGGAGAATATGGGAGCATTGTCATTCACATCTTCTATCTTCATCTCAATGCTATGCAGCTCTAAGGGGTTTTGGAGCACCATTTCAGAAAACAATATGCAAGGCTCTGTCTGGCCACATAAATTTTCTCTATCTATTTTGTCATTTATGAGCATATTCCCAGAGTGGGTATCAAGGTGGAAATACTGGTTAAAGCTTTTGGACACGAGTTGGGCTTTGCGATTAGAGAGCTCCCCAATTCCCAGTTTCAGATCCTTCAGCACATTAGCCACCAGAGACCCACTTTTCTTCTCTTCAGGCACAGAATAATGAATTGAGACACACAATACATTGGTCACAGAGAACAAAAGCAAAAGATACAGACCTTGTTTGTTCTTTAAGCAATCTTCCATGGTTCAGAACTCTGTTAATCTTCAATATCTGTCCAAAATACAAAATGTCTGGCTTTCCCCCAGTGATTATCTAAACTGATGGGGAAATAAATTTGTGCGAACGTGCTGATTACTCCATTGAATGTTATCTCCTCATCACAGAGAAAATGTTGCTGTAGTCTTGTTTCAGAGGAAGCTCTGCTGTGAGCTGCCTGTGCATTGCTTCACACAAATCAAAATTCAGAGTTTCAAGCAATGTGTTTGCTTCCACTGCCACCATGTGGTTGAATGCAGAAAAACTAGGATGCATATTTCTCACTGAAGATGCAGAACACAGGGTACTTGTCAGGAAAGGTATCATTACAGGTTGTTCTTTTTTTTAAAAAAAATGCCCAGTTTGCCAATTTTTGGGAACAATTATAAAAACGTGGCAATCTGGATGAGCTATAACTGAGAAAAGAATCAAGTGCCTTTTCTGTGGCAAACCATGCTTTGCCCACATTTTAAACTCTTAACTTTAAACATTTTTGTTTCCAGACTTTTAAAAGCATAACTGTGCACTCTGATTCCTGGACAGGCAAATGAGACTCAAATAAGTGTGAGAGCTGATGTAACATCTGCTTTCATGATGGTGACGCTGATGCTTTGGCAAGGAAGAAATATTTAAGTAAGCATTGCTGTACCAAAGGCAAGCTTTAGAGGTACTCTCCCAGTTTCCAAATTGCTCTGAATTTCCAGTTTCCAAATTACTCCTAAAGAATCTGTTATACGTTTTCCTTTTGCTACATTTTGGAAAACAACTCTACTGTTTATACTGGGAAAGTAATTTGGACAGAAGAGGGCAGAAAGATTCAAAAAGATTCATAAAGTTTTTGTGAAATATATAATGTGGATAACTCTGGGAAAATCAGTTACCTTCAGACTTGTTTTATGGATACAATTAAGAAGGGCAAATACTATTTGTTATCACATTTATAAAAAGGGTTATAATAATATTCCTACTTGGCTCATCAATTTACTTTCTGGTGCACAACTAGAGAGTCTGTGGGAATAAGAAGAATTCCTTGGGTCTTCTTGGGTGTTTGGAGGCCCCACAGAAAAAAACTGGGAATAGAGGCCTCAGAAACCGGAATTCGCTGTTCAGAGAGCCACCCGCTAAACACACATCATAGTTGAAGCTTGAGAAAGGGACTCTGCTCCAGACTCCACATGGTTCTCCTGGGAATTAGGTTCCAAGGGAAACTAGGTGTAGATTTACAGCTTCTTATCAACTTCCTTTGCTTCTGAATCTTGATGGTAATAAACACAAGAAGAGAAAGGAGGAACACAGAGGAGATGTGATTAGATCTCCAAGCATATGATTAGCCAAGCATATGATTAGATACATAGTCAGGGTGTGGTCTTCCTCCTGTACCTTCTCAGAGGTATCTCTAATATTAATGTAAGGGTCAGATAAGGCATCCACTAAAAACATTTGTAGTGAGGTAGAGGCAGACAGTGGAGGATGTCCATTATCTCTGACAACCACAATCAGATTTTGCGTCATGGCATCTCGCTTATTCACTGGCCTCAGGATGTTCACTTCTCCATTTTGGGCCTCCACCATGAACAGACCAGGTTCTGTGGCCTTCAGGAGGTGATAGGAAAGCCAAGAGTTCTGACCAGAGTCTCTGTCCACGACCACCACCTTGGTGACCAGGTAGCCAGCATTTGCTCCCCTGGGCACCAGGCCATTTGAAGGAGAAGTGCTGTTCTGAAGCGGGTAGAGGATGAAGGGGGCATTGTCATTTTCATCTAGGATACGAACTCAGACAAGAACCTCTGTGCTCAGTGAAGGAGAACCATTATCCATAGCCTGGATGGTTACACTAAACACTTTTATTTCTTCAAAATCTATAGATTGGATGGCATGCAGATTTCCAGTTTCAGAGTTAATGGAAATGTAAGATGACACATAGACATCCCTCACCTTCCCAGGCAAAATGAAATAGGTCACTTGGGCATTCTGCTCTGTGCCCGGATCAACAGCTTGGACTGAGCCAATGATAAAGCCTGGAATATTGTTTTCCCATAAATGCATGTCGTAGAAGGATCTTTCAAATGCTGGATGGTTGTCATTGATATCTGAGATCTGAATGGTGACGACTTTCATTGAAGTTAGCCTGGGAGAGCCCCTATCAGTGGTGGTGGTGGTGATGTTATACTCAGAGATGTGTTCTCTATCCAGAGACTGTTGGGTCACTAGCCGGTAATAATTGTTCTCTGTGGCCTTTAGCACAAAGGGCAAGTTTGTCTCAATGGTGCAGGAAGTTCTGCCATTGTCTCCAGAGTCCCTATCCATGATACCACCACAGTGTGTAGGGGAGAGTCTTCTAGTAAAGGACTGTTGATGGAGGTAATGGTCACTTCTGGAGCATTGTCATTCTCATCTTCAACCTCCACAATGACTTTGCAGTAAGCAGAGAGTCCTCCTCTATCTGTGGCTCTGATGTTCATCTCATATATACCAACTTCTTCATAATCAATTGTCCCTCCAAGACTAAGTTCACCAGTGTTTTTATTTAACATAAATGATTTCAGCACATTTTCCTGCACTTGACTGAAGGAATAGGTGATGTGAGCATTGGAGCCAATATCTCTGTCACTGGCTTCCACTTTAGTAACAAGCATGTCCAAAGGGCTATTTTCCATTACTTTTACTCTGTACACAGATTGTACAAATTGAGGGACATTATCATTAGTATCTAGAACCTCAATTATTATTTCCGCTGTCCCAGTTCTTTTGGGGATCCCTCCATCAGCAGCTGCCAAAATTAGAGAAAGCTGTGGATTCAACTCACAGTCCAATGGCTTCTTCAATACAAGTTCTGCATATTTGCTTCCATCACTGTCGCTTTGCACATCTAGTGTGAAATGTTCATTGGGACTGAGTGCGTAAATCTGAACACTGTTTCTTCTGTCTGAACCGTGAGCTGTTTCTAAAGGAAATCGAGTATTCGTTGGAATGTGCTCTGATATATCTAAGAGAATCTGACTTTTAGCGAATTGGGGGAAATTATCATTGATGTCCTCTATCTGAACTTCAATTCTGTGTAACTGCACAGGATTTTCCAGCACCATTTCTGTCAACAAGACACAAAGGTCCTTCTGACCACATAGAGCCTCTTGGTCTATTTTATCCTTTAATATCAAATTCCCAGAGTGAAGATCCAGCTGGAAATGCTGCTTGGAGCTCTTAGAAACCAGCCTGGCTTTCCAAGCAGACAGGTCCTTGACATCCATTTTCAAATCTTTTATCACATTAGCCACCACAGACCCATTTTTATTTTCCTCTGGCACTATATATAGTATACAGTCACAGACTGCTATACATGCACAAAGACAGAGAAGACAAGACAAAACTTGCCTGCTGTTGAGGTGAACAGCCATTTTCCCCAGCCTTATTTCAGTTAGGTCTGAAACACACAATGCTTGTTTTTAAGGCAGCTCTTGTAAGTGTTCAGTCCAGATGCAGTATTGCCTTTTTCTTTCATTCATAAGTTGTAATGGATTTGGATATTTCTTCACAACCTTTTATACATGTCACTCTCAGGATGAAGCTGTGCTCCTTTTCTCCCTGGGATTCCTTTGTTTGATGGTCACAGCTCTGCAGAAGAGCAATTACTCTGGTTTTTTAGTGTTCTATGTTTTACAATAGCACCATCTTGTCCTTAAGCAGTGATTCAACATATTTTATTGATTAAACATTTCATTGATTTATAAGTCTATGAAGACACTTTGAACCCACAGACTCTTTGTTTTTGTTTTTGTTTTCCAAAAAGTGTTCAGTTTACTGGACTGTAAGAAAAATGGGACATGCTGATGATTAGAAATATGATATATTTCTTGGACACTTGAATTATGACCAAAAATGATTATTCCATGCTTATACTTCCATGAAATTGGGAGTTGTCTTTTTTATTATAAGTCTTTATTTATTGCTATACCAACATACAAAGCTTTCTTTGCTGCTATCAGGTATGCCTGTAGTATCAGCATGAGCAGACCTTGTGAATAATATGAAAGAAAACAGTTTCACATTTGGAGCAAATGTTTGTAGAATTGCAGTGGTCCCTCCACATTTGCTGGGGTTAGGAATGAAGGGTCTCTGTGAGTGTGGAAAAACTGCAAATAAAAGAAGACTATTCTTTTTACATGAGAGAACACCTCTCTAGGAATCTCCAGGTCCTCCACTGAACCTGTTGATGTTGATGTTGATGGTCAACATCTGCCAGAGATTGATCATCGAATCATGCTGGAGGACCTACAAATGCCTAGAGAAGTGTTTTCCCTAGGAAATTTTAGATTCCCAGCACAAGTCTATGGTCAACATTTGGCAGAATTGCACTCAAGATTCTTAGAAATAACATATTAATGAAAACCACAAAAGTCAAAGCCGCAAATGTGGAGGGCCAACTGTAGTTGGATCAAAATAAACTTTCATCTAGAGGGACGGTTATCTTTTTTTAAAAAAAATTGTTTCACACACACAATAGCAACAAAATATCACTTCAGTTTACCTTACATATTTACAATATTCCCCTTTTATGTAAAATATAATAATCATACATTGTTTGACTTTTATCTTCCCTTCCTCTATTCAATTTTTATATCTTTATAATAAAACTATGTAGGATTGAATATTCTAAAGATGTAAATCTATACATCTTTCCATGTACGTAATACTCTCTATTCTTACTTCCTTTCTTTATTCTGATCCTTTCTTGAACCTTCTTAATTAAATTCCTTCTCATTCCTTTCTTCCTTCTTAACTCCTACTACCTTAGAGGGACGATTATCATGGGAGAATTCTTGCTTAGATTTCTCATACCAGACTTTGTTTTATTCAATTCCAACCTACATTTTATATCGTAATGCTACTGAAATTACCCTGAACCAACAATATTGTCCACATATAATTAGGAATAAAATCAACTAGGCAACTATGTTAAAAAATATATCTTTGTCCATGCAAGATATGAGTCAGGCTACATAGGGCAATGCCTAAATAGGAGTTTTCCAGCCAATATCTCCTGTAACTTGCTCATCAACTAAATCCACTGTTATTTCTGAACCAGTTGTTTATAAGCAAGATTCCTGTTGCAACTTTCCTCTACTCTCCGTATCTACCAAAATTATTGGTGGGAGTGGTTCTTAAATAATAGATGAGCAATTCTGGATCACATCCTTGTCAATCCAAGCTCTGCATCATTTGCATTTCTGGACTATTACCTAAATCTGACTGTTATCCCCAAGAAGAGCAGACCCACTAAATCAATGGAAACTTGGTAAGTCAACATTTAATAGGTCTTACTACAGTCTGCACTAACAGATGGATTTAGATCTGTGACTGACAAGAATTATTACATCAAAACATAATCTGTGGTTTATATTGTACCATTTATATCTGCATATAAATGCCCAGGCTCTCATATTCAATTAGCAAGTAAAACAACAAGTAATCTACACAGGTTTAAGGAACTACAAATCTGTAATCTTAACAAGGATGTACAACTAGCTGAAAAGAAAGCAGTTTACTTTAGAAAATTACAGCCTGCCTGATTTGTTAGTTATTACAATAAAGATAATATCTTACCCAAGAAGCAAAACAAAAGAAAAGTTTGGGCATATACAGAATCAAAAGTGGCTTCAACTTGCAAGATAATTCCTGACAACAAATGTCACACTTTGGAATATTTCCTCTTCTTTGTTCTCTAAATGCCAAATTGACCACTATTTTGAGGGTATAGCCTTGTTAGTCTGTTCCAGCAACAACAATGAGTCTTTTAGTATCTACAAACCTAGCACATTTACCTGGCATGAACCTTCCTGCACTCTCACAAAAGTGAGCTGGAATCCATAAACACTTATAAAAATAAAACTTAAGTACTTTAATGCAGGGTGGGAATCATGTGGCCTTTCAGATGTTGTTGGACTGCTTTTGTCTGTCTTCCATTTCAAACTTTAAAATTGTACTTTGCACTTTTTAGTCTCACTTCCTCCCCTTCCACTGTCTTTCTTTCTTTTCAAATGTGCTTCTCCACTTATCATTTTCTGTTTTCCAAGGTCTCTCATTCTCTTCAGCCTCAAACCTTCATTTTCTTCTCTTTTTCTTCCAATTTAAGTTTTAAACTAGTTTCCTCTCATTTCTCCTTGAAACAGGCATGGTACCCCATTTCTGTCTCTTAGACTAAGGGATTGAGGGTCCTTGCCACTTGTCAGCTAATTTTGGATTCTGTCTGGGGTTACCTTTATCAACTTCTGTTCACCTTTGTGCTCAGCTCATGAAATTTCCATACTTAAGGATACATAAGTGTAATGTTGGTGTTAACTCTTCTCAGCTCTTTTCAGAATCCTATAGTGAGGCATGTTAAAGCTTTTATATAATGCCTTAGTAGATACTATGAAAACTATAGAAAGTGTGGAGAATCTGATGATTATGATGGATTAAAAGCTATGTCAAATGGTTTGATAGTTAATTATTACCAGCTGAATAGCCCCTACAAAATGTCAGTATAAAAGTGGACATCTAAAAAATCATGTGATACAATGTATGTAATGTATGATGCCTTATATGCAATGTAATGGGATATGAAGCTTAAACATCCCCAGACATTAGTATGCCTGTGTTTCTCCTTAAGGGGAATATTATGTTTATATATCTGGGAATGCTTACAATAAATAGCCTAAAAGTGTACTAAAAACCTGTTCATTTCCCACATGAATGTCATGAGATTCCCAAACTTAAGGATGCTCAAGTGGAGTGTTGATGTTAACTTGGCTTGTATGGTTTAACCACCATCATGAGCTCAGTACTTAGGTGGCCAGAGGTTGATAAAGGTGACTCCAGACAGACTCCAGAATTAGCTGACAAGTGGCAAGGACCCTCAATCCCACTGTCTCAGTGACAGGAGTGGAGAGCCACACCTATTTCACACACACACACACACACACACACACACACACACACTTTTTTTGTAGTTCAAGTGTTTTTATTCTTTTATCTTTTCTCAGGATTTCCAAATAAGTAGGATCTATAGTTTGTACCTCAGACTATTTCACTAGAGACCATCACTTCATCAACACTGCTTTCAATAACCCATTCACAGGCCTACACGCTCGGTAGGTCATACTCTCGATGCAGTCTTTAGTACGGAGCAGGTATATCTGTGGGCAGAAATAAAAAATACCTCCGCACTGTCATGGACGGATCATTTCCTGATCAAGGCTGAACTAAGAGCCACTGTCCAACCCACTGGGGGTGGAGGATCTATTAAAATGGCCCGCCCTTGGAGGCTAATGGAGCAAATTGTATTCCAGAAAGCCTTGGAGAGTTTCTTGGTTGGTAAGGCTGGCCACCCTGTCAAAGCCCTAGTGAACACTTGGAACACCGATCTCGACACGATCGCTCCCAAGCATCCTTTCCAACCCACTCCAAATCATCACCCTTGGTTCACAGAAGAACTCAGGAAAATGAAGTGAGTTGGACAACAACTAGAGTGCACCTGGCGGAAAACTCAACTCTCATATGACAGAACTCGTCATAGGCAATTTCTTTATTCCTATCAAGAGGCAATGCAGGCAGCGAAGAAGTCTTTCTCCTCTGCCCATATTGAGTCTGCGGAATCTCGTCCAGCAGAACTGTTTAGGGTGGTAAGGGAACTGTTACAGGCTCCACCTGTGCAGAACCCTTTACTTAACCCAACAACAGCCTGCTGTGACACTTTTAACATCTACTTCACAGATAAAATCCCTCAGATAAGAGCCAACTTAGACGCCAGGATTATAACAGAAGCAACTGAGGAGGTGTCCAGTAAACACATTTATGAGATTAAACTGGATCAATTTGAGTTAGTGAGTACCAATGACATGGACAAGATCCTTGGAAAAGTAAGGAGGATGATGTGCTCTCTCGATCCCTGCCCATCTTGGCTGGTCATCCAGGGGAGTGATGCATTGATGGCCTTCCTTAAAGAGATCATCAATGCATCCCTTAGGGAAGGAGTTGTTCCATCCAGTCTAAAGGAGGCGGCCATTAGACCACTGCTGAAGAAGCCTTCCCTGGACCCCCTGGGCATGAAAAACTACACACCAGTCTCACACTTACCATTCTTGAGCAAGGTGATTGAGAGAGCTGT
>CM034706.1:127952900-127977008 GCA_020142125.1 Phrynosoma platyrhinos | reverse complement strand
TTTTCTGGAAAGTAGGGATCTCGAAACTGTGATACACGCTCTGGTAACATCACATCTGGACTTCTGTAACGCGCTCTACATGGGGCTATCCTTGTGCTTAACTCAGAAACTTCAATTAGTTCAAAATATGGCAGCCAGGTTACTTACTGGTACATCTAGGAGAGAGCACATTACACCAGTGCTGAAATCTCTCCACTGGCTGCTTAGTAGTTTCCAAGCACAGTACAAGGTGTTGGTTTTGACCTTTAAAGCCCTACATAGCTTGGGTCCAACTTATCTTCGGGACCGCCTCCTTCCCTACAATCCTCCCCGGGCACTTCAGTCCTCTGGGAGGAACCTGCTACAGCCCATAAAAACCAAGCTGTTGGCGACCTCCCAGAGGATCTTCTCTGCCTCCGCCCCCAGATTATGGAATGGCCTGCCAGATGAGATCCATCTTACTACTACTCTTGACTGCTTTTAAAAAGCAGTAAAGGTGGTTCTCTTCCGGCAGGCCTTCCCTGAATAACATCCCAGCCCAAAGAAATGTATAAGGAGATGACAATGATTCCATCTCTTTTGTTGCTAAGCTGCTATTTATTTGTACTGTATTGTTTTCCTTTATTTTTTATTTTAATCTTGTTATAGTTTAGTATATTTTTAAGGGGTGGGTGGGTTAGGGAAGGGGTTGTTTAACTGTTTTAACTTGTAATGTTGTTTTAATCTGTTGTACGATACCTCGATTGCGCTGCAGAGAGGCAGCATAAAAATAAAATTTATATTATTATTATTATTATTATTATTATTGGTTTTTTTAAAAAAAATGTTTCTAGAATTCAGAGTGATTCTGGAAAATAGCTTTAAAACTAGCTTACAATCAGGGTAATTTGGTGGAAAGACAAATCAACCATAAAATTGTCAAACATATAGAAGGTTAAGTCTTGCTGAGGAAGAACCAACATGGCTCCTATGAAGGTAAGTCCTATCTCATGTTTTAAAAAAACTTGAGCATGTGAACAGAGACGATACAGTGGATTTTTTTAAAACTTGGACTTTGTTTTTATGAAGTTCCTCACCAAGCTCTCCTGAGCAAATACAACAATAATGAGCTAAAAAGAGAAGGCTGCTTATGAGCTTTTAACTGGTTAAAAAGAGATAGCAGAATCAAAATAAATTGGACAGTCCATGCAATGGAGGGATGTAACCTTTGGGGTTCCCCAAAAAGGTTTGGTAGAAGCTGTGCTTTTTAACCTGTTTATAGGGACAAGCAGTAAGCAGTCCAGGTTTGCTGATGGCACCAAATTATTGACTGCCCCACAAAAAGGTACCAAGGTTATCCAGAAGGATCTCTTTAAACCATGAGAGAAAACATGAAAACTGCAAATGCAGTTAAATGTAAACAAGCATAAAGCCGTGTTTTGAACATTGAAGCAAACAGATGCATGGAGGACTGACTGACTGAGAAAAAACACAAACAATTCCACATAGCAAGGCAGCATATATCATACTTCAGTTATGCAATCTTGCAAATTAGGTACTTTGTACAATTTGCCAAAAAAAAAATTTCTTCCAAATGTGAAAACTTTGCCAAGTTTAACAGAAAATCTCTCTATATCTTGCAGATGCTGAGGGAGTGGGGCAGTTTCTGATTCTTGCATATCTCTGCTTGAACATTCATTTGCTCTAAGACACCTAAAACACCTAAAAAAGAATTAAATGAATACACTGAGCAAGTTTAGGAAAGAGAACATATGCGAACTATGAAATGTGAGTTTGAGGATTCAAAATAGAGACCTAGACTAATCAGTGTTTTCAAGACAAGGCTAGATTAATAAGTGCAAGAAGAGATCTTATGGAAAGAAGAGAGGGAATAAAAAGTATGTGTCAGCAGTAAAGATGGTACATGCAGATGAATTTCTTTTGCGGGAACTTCAAATAAACTGGTCATTTTGACACTGCATTTTTCTCTATTCCAGAGGTACACAACCTGTGCCTCTTCTAGATGTGACTCTCACACAGTTTACTCTACAGCCCCAAATCCAGCATCCAAAACCACTCCCTCCTGCCAGTAGGGGTGAAAAACGATGCTTTCAGTGAAGATCACCTGGGGGAGTTGGAAGAGAAAGCTTCTCTAACTCACAGAGAATACTGTTCTCTTGCAATGTCTATCTTGCACTTCTGCACACTGTCAGGATCCCCAGACCTTTGTTTAAAACTACCCACAGCTGTACACTGAACTCTAGGGAAGGGGTGGAAGTGTATGTGTATTTCTGTGAGTGTGAGTACTGAGCAGGAAATGTATATACAGATGTGTATACTGAGGAAGGTAAATAGGCAAGGATGTGTGTCTCTATTTGAGAATGTGAGGATGCCAGTACACACCAATAAGTGATCTATAGCACCCACCAGACATGCTGCAGACCCAAAAAGACTGTATAATCATAGTCCAGTCATTAAACATATTACACACAAAGAGAAATGCCAGGAAAGAAAAAGAAAATAACCAATATCAAACATGACCAAGAACTATGGGGAAGGCATGACAACGATAAGAGTTACCTGTATTGTGGAGTAATTTTAAAAATAAAGATATTATTGTCTCACCTGCTCTTTTGGTTCATTGTCTTCCAAGCAATCAGGAAGGTCTTGAGAATGAGAAGTGGTCTTCTGATTCACAATCATATTTGGATCCGCCACAGAAAAAACAGGAATGAGAGGCCGAAGAAATCTGAACTCACTACTTAAAGATCCACCAGTTAAACAAACATCATACTGATAATTCCTGGAAAGTGACCCGCTCTGAGAATCGGTACAGTTCTCTGGCATATCAGGCCTGGCAGGGGGAAAGTGAGGAGGGGCAGCAATAAAAGTGTCTCTGTGGTTGTTCTTGCACATTTTGATAGCAACAAAGGAAGCAATGCAAAGTAGAAACACAAAAGAGACAGACGCCAGGCAGATTACCAAATACATGGTCAAAGTTCCCTCGTTTTCATGTTCCTGAGGACGGACATCCACAATCTTCAGATAAGGATCAGAAAAGCCTTCCACCAGAAGTACATTGAGTGTTGCAGTGCTGGTATGAATAGGGACACCATTGTCTCTAACCGCAATAACCAGCTTCTGTTTGCTTGTGTCTCGTTCAGTTAGTGGTCTCCTGGTTTTTACTTCTCCATTCTGGGCTCCTATGCTGAAAAGTCCAGGGTCTGTGGCCTTCAGCAGGTCAAAGGAAAGCCAGGAATTCTGACCAGAATCTCCATCTACAGCCACTACTTTGGTGACCAGATATCCAGCCTCAGCCATCTTGGGAAGCAGCTCATTGCAGGGTGAAGTGCTGTTCTGAAGGGGATACAGGAAGAAAGGAGTGTTGTCATTTTCATCTATGACAAAGACATGAATAATTGCGTCTGAGCTCAGTGGAGGAGTGCCACTATCAGTTGCCCTCACTGTGGCCTTGAAATCTTTTATCTGCTCATAGTCCAGAGATCTGAGTGCATATATATTTCCTGTTTCAGAGTTGATGGAGATATAAGGAGCTGCAAGGCCACCACTAACATTCCCAGGCAAAAGGGAATAAGTCAGTTTGGTATTCTGCTCTGTGTCCAGATCTTCAGCATGGATCGAGCCAATTAACATTCCTGGAATATTATTTTCCTGAATCTGCATTTCACAAAAAGATTTTGCAAATACTGGAGCATTGTCATTGATATCAGAAATCTCAACATGAATAATTCTTGTTGAAGTGAGCCTAGGAGAGCCCTGGTCTATGGCTGTGATGGTAATATTATACTCAGCAACTTTTTCTCTATCCAGAAAACTTTGGGTCACAAGCTGGTAAAAATTGTTAAGAGTAACTTGTAATACAAAGGGCAGGTTCATATCCACAGAGCAGAGAGTTTTTCCATTGTCTCCAGAGTCTTCATCTGTGACACTAAAGAGGACAACAAGTGTCTCCAGTGGAGAGTCCTCTGGCAAAGGGCTGTTGATTGATATGATTGAGATTTCTGGGGCATTGTCATTCGTGTCCTCAATCTCTACCAAAACATTGCAGTGCCCAGAAAGGCCCCCATCGTCAGTTGCTTTGATGCTCATGTCATAACTGGTTTCTTTTTCATAATCAATTTCTCCCCAAACAGTGATTTCCCCAGTCATTTCATCCAAATGAAACAAATCAGGTATTTTATCAGGCACTTGATGGAAGGAGTAGGTGATCTGAGCATTTGAACCAAAATCCAAATCTCTAGCTTCCACTTTGGAAATCACAGTATCCCGAGGGCTATTTTCCCTTAATCTTACTTTGTATTCAGACTGCGTAAACTGAGGGGAATTATCATTGATATCTAAGATATTAATATTTATTTGAACTGTTCCCGTTCTCTGTGGTATCCCACCATCCACAGCTGTAAGTGTCAGGCCAAAAAATGGCTCTCTTTCCCTATCTAAAGATTTCTCCAGAATGAGATACACATACTTGCTTCCATCCTTCTTGCTTTCCACATCCAAACAAAAATGTTCGTTGGGGCTGAGGATGTAGTTTTGGATGCTGTTTTCTCCCAGATCCTCATCTTGGGCAGATACCAGGGGGAATCTTGTATTTGGGAGGACATTCTCAGGGACATTTAACTGAAATTCTTTTTTAGAGAATCTAGGAGCATTGTCATTTACATCTTCCACCTTCATTTCAATACTGTAGATCTTCAGAGGGGCTTGGAGCACAATTTGGGAAAGAAGTAAGCAAGGTTCAGTCTGCCCACACAAAGCCTCTCGGTCTATTTTCTCATTTATGAGCACATCCCCAGAATGGGTGTCAAGATGGAAATACTGCTTAGAGCTTTTGGATAGTAGTTGGGCTTTGCGAGCAGAGAGCTCCACAATTCCTAATTTGAGATCCTTCAGCACATTAGCCACCCGATCCCCCCTTTTCTTCTCTTCAGGCACAGAATACTGAATTGAGGCACACAGTATATCAGTTACAGAGAATAAGAGTAAGAGATACAGACCTTGTTTGTTCCTGAAGCAATTTTCCATGGTTCAGAACTCTCTTTCCTTTCTCTTTTCAGTTTCCAATCCAAATATAGAGCCTTTGACTGTTAGCCTGTCAACAACTGCTGCAAAAATAAATTTTGTTCTGATAATTAGAGTGGTCCACTGAATGTTATATTTTCATCAGAGCCAAAAGCTAGCTGTCTGGCTTCAGAAACAGCTCACAGATTCCTGTGCATTTCTTCTCCACATATGAACATTTTGGTTTTCCCGTTATATCTTTGCCTATATTGCCACCATGTGGCTGAATATGCTTGCAACCATAAGGATTGTTTATTTCTCTTTGTACAGCAGTTTAGTGTGCCAAAAGGCTTAGATTATCTGTTTTTCCAATTATTATAGAATATTAGTAATTAAATTTCCCAAGGAAATTATAGGAAAGCTTATGAATATGTGCCTCCATGGGTAATCTGTAACTGGGAAAGGAACCAAAACCTTTGGCCCCCCGTTTGCTAAGTGAAAATCATATTTCTCTGTCCATGGCCACTGTAACCAGACTCTGCTCCCCTGGGCATCAGGTCATTTGAAGGAGAAGTTCAGAAGTGGATAGATGGTGATGGGGCATTGTCATTTTTGTTCATTTTATGGACTCAGACAAGAACCTCTGAGCTCAATGGAGACCATTTATCCACAGCCTGGATGGTGATATGAAATGCTTTTCATTTTTCGAAATCTAGAGACTGGATGTCATAAAGATTCTCAGTTGCAGAGGTGATGGAGACATAAGACAGTACAGGGCCATTTCTTAAAATCCAGTTCCGCTTTCTCATCAGATAACTCCTTGCAACCCATTTTCAAATCCTTTAGGAACCATTTCTCCCCACAGTAGCTGTTCAATCTTTTTTCTGTATATTGTAGCATGGTGCAAGTCACTCCTGTATTAGATGCTGTAGAAATAATATGGAGGTGGAGGTGAGAGGTTGCCTATCTGTGACTGAAGTTTTTTGAGTGGTCATCTGTGCATTCACATATATGTGGCCTGCACCTCCAGAGAGCCACTCATTGGAACCTTCTAGCTAGCTGAGATTGTTGGTCATAGTTCTGCCCTTCCTCCCCATTGCATGCCAGAACAGCCATATTTTCAGCTGCAATCTGTCCAACACAGAAAACTATCAAGTTGTATCATGAGAGGAGGAAGGATGGGTGGGTGATTACACAAATGACTACTCAAATATCAGTTAGAGGTAAGCAACCTGTCTTTCTTTTTTGTGCTTTCTGAGCATCACATGTATGGGTGATGATTAGCAAGCAACTCACCTCAGTAATGGGAGGTAGATCAGAAGACTGAGGACAAACCTGCCCTGCCAAAATCTGTATCAGAATGTTTCTTCATATCCAGAATAAATATCAGAGGTGACAAACAAGTTGCAGCACAACACAGTTCTAGTAAGGACATCCCCCTCAGTGGATGCAGCCATTGCTGAAAGCCTGTATACTCTGTAATGACCTAGACCATGCATATTGCAAATATCTGTGGTGAGATATGGTAGGTCCTGAAAGACAAGTGAGGCATCTTTTGGAAATCTTTTGTTTGTCTAACACAGAATGCTAGCCCCCTCCAAACATCCAAGCAATGTGGAGAACACTCCAGGTGAAAACAGATGAGTAGAGGGAGTGGGAAAGAAGAAAAGGAGAGCAATGTCCTGGGAGATGTGAAAGTCTGGCACAATCCTTAGTAGAAAAAAATATAGTCTGAAGACCATCTTATCCTTGTGTATTATCAGACAGGGAAATAAATGCAAAGTGCACAAAGCTCCAGGCTGAAATAATGGCCACCAAGAAGACAACTTTATAGAAGTGGCCAAGTGAAACTGATGCAAGTGGTTCAAAGAGATATTTAACAAATTGGTCTGGGGCAACCATAGCCTCTTGGAAGACATAAATTAGGAATGACGAGAATAGAAGTTTTGCATATTTGAAAGAACTTTTTCATTGGCAAAGCACAAAGTGATCCAAAAAAGTACCTGGGGCTATTGTACACAAAGATTGCTGCCAAATGTACCTTCAGTGAAGAACAACAAAGACCTGTGCCTAAGAGGGTCAGAATAAAGTGGGGTGGTGATGGTGACAAATGCAGCACTATGCATCTCTTTCTTAGGATGTCATCACATGGGGGCAAATCTGCTGGTTAATCCACACAAATCCCAAACAAAAACTGGATTTGTGCCTCACGTTTTCACACGACGTCGCACAGAAAGTGGACAGAAAGTGGACAGAAACTGGTGTTATCCAAGATCTTTTGAAATTCAGTTGTTTGGAGGAAATGCAAATTCGGTTGTTTGGAGGAAATGCAAATACAGTAAATGCAAATTTACTGTAATGTGAAAAGCAAATGTGAATTTGGGAGCATTTCCCTGCTTTTCCCATAGTTCCATGGCGAGCATTCCTCTATCTGCGCATGTGCAAGAAGCTCATTTCTAGTACATTTATGGGCTTTTCTCACTTGTGTGTGAACATTAAATGTGCTTACTGTAATTTCACAATTAAGGTAATTACGTGTGAAAGCCATTTGCAGAATCAAGGTTTATTTTTGGTTTATTTTCGGAATGCCTTATTTCCACTTTATTATTGCTTTCTGGCCCACGTGTGATAACGTCCTTAGATAGTAAGACTTGAATTCTTCCTGAAATGTATTATACTTACCTTTTCAAGACACCTAAAATGTCCTCATGTGTCTTTCTGTTATAATTCTACATGGAAATATCTTAAGACTTTATATTTATAGACAAAGAAAAATGTGTGATAGGGGAAGCTCCCAGGAATAAGCACTAACTTATATCTGTGGTTGCAAATCCAACCCTTATCTTCAAATTTGGCTTTGACTGAATGGGAATGTACGTCTGTGATAACTTTCATGGATGGCTTGTGAATATCTGTGAGAGAATCTCCTTGTGTTCATATATATAGGTATGCACAGGCATACAAATATAATTCAGCAGAGAGGTGGAATCCAAGACATTTTGATTTTTTGAACTGAGTTCATGTTATAAATAAATAAATAAATGTCATGGGTGAATTACATTTAGAAAGGTATAATGTTTAAAAATCTACACATTTTCCCCTAGCAGTTACAACATAGCAGAATCTGCTCAGCAACTCCACATTGATGTATCAATTTCTACATGGTTGTGGGCAAGACATCTCCAATAAACCCCCTACAGTTGATTGATCCCGTGCCATATACAGCACTCCTCTTACACTTCTGCTGCTATATCTCCTTTCCATTCCTTCCACTTGTTATCTTGCTAATCTAAAGCCTGTGAGCAAGTAAGTGTTCATACCTGTTCTTTTTTTTCTTCTTCTTCAATACTTGTCTTATTTCTCAATCAAAGACTATTGAGGAATGGTCAGAGAGTAAACTACTTATTAGAACTTCAGACAGGCCATACTAGGCAGAGTCCTGTCTATTGCACTACTTTCCAAAATGCACTGTGGCTCCAAAAGCCAAAGTCAAACAATCCAAACAAACCAAGAGCCAGCACACATAAGCAAGAACCAAACAAAAGGAACCACAAGATACAACAAGATACAGTCTACAATCACTCACAACAAAGTGGTCATTAAGAAATCCATAAGCTCTTAATGGCTCTTACAAAGCCAAGTAAAGTCAGATAGTTCATTCTCAATGCTTAGCACTGGTTAGCCATCAGCTTGTGTCACTGGTACCAGGAATATCATTAGTGTTGGATGTGGACTACCGAGCCTCAGAAGGAAATCAGAAAGAATCCCCTGCTTTTTCAGTGATTTGTTTTCCTAATTATGTTAATATATTTTTGCTATATGCTAATAGTTTTAGTTAATAACTGGCAGGGAAGCTAATAACAGAAAAAATGGATTCAAGATGTACTGTTGTACTATGTATTACTTGTCATGCATAGCAAAATGAGAAATATTTAGAGAGGTTTTTGTAGCCACATTACATTAAAGAAAGGCTGGACCAATTACTTCAACCTGGAACTAGCAAATATTAGCTTCTCTAATGAATGGAGGAAATAAACTATACTGAGGTTGCAGCATTAAGATCTATGGGGATTTATCTCTGCTATAATCAGATAAAGGGGCTGGCCATTCTAGAAACAGAGTTTCAGATCAAGGCTATCAAGTTGACTTTGAATTACTCTGTATTTTATCATGGTGATTGTTCAATAATTTTCAATTGATTTTGGTAATTAATCAGGGGATTACTTGCATTTCAGATGTTATTTTAGATCCAGTCAGTATTTCTGTTTGTGCTAAATGGTGAATGGCTCAAACATATATAACTGGTGAGGGGGTAGTGCATCCAATGTGATGAACTTCCATAACATAGGTATATTGCAGAAATAAATGGACTAATTAGGAAAAACACAATAAAAATCTGTGTGAATTTTAGTGTGGGGAGATATATATATATATATATATATATATATATATATATATATATATATATATATATATATATATATATATATATATATATATATGACCTTTCCCTTGGGCCAGGATTCAAGGCAGTTCACAACAAATTTAAAAAGTTAATCTAAAAACTATTTGTACAAAACACTTGGTAAACTAATCAAACAACTGCTCTATTAAAAACACAGTTAAAACAGTTTAAAATATATTTAAAACATAATAGAAACAATAACTGCACAGCACACCCCATTAAAGCTTCTTTCTGCAGCAATTTTAAGAGTCAAGGACCTGTTTTAATAAAAATGGCATTTGTCTGCCAGCACAAGGAGAACAAAGAGGGAGCAGACAAAACCTCCTGTGGGAGGAAGTTCCACAACCTGGGAGCAGTCACCAAGAAGACTCTTCTGTGGCCTCACCAAGTGTGCCTGTCATGGTGGTGAAACAGAGAAAATCCTCACTTGTAAATCTTTAAACGTGGACAGGCTCATATAGGGAGATACAGTCCTTCAGATATTCTGGACCCATGTCACATAGGGCTTTTTTAAAGATCATACCCAGTGGCATCACTAGGGGGGTGCAGACCACACCAGGTGACACCCTAAGGGGGGTGACACCACTGCTCCTCAGACATCTACTTTTGGGCAGAAACAGGCTGTGGCAGTCATCTGCTTCCCTTTAAAATGCTTTAAGAGATGGTGGGAGTTGGGTGAAGCTCAGTGGAAGGAGAAGGGAGAGACCCCAGAATTTTTTGAAATTTTAATTTTTTTAATTCTTTTAAAATTTTCTTTAAAAATATCACATTTTAACCAAACCTTCACTATGTTTATGCAAATACATTTAGGTTGTGCATATGATACTGTAATTTGAAGGTATGATTTTAATTTTTCTAGTTGTTTATGTAACAACAATTGCCATTACATTCAGTGGTATATGGGAATTATGAGTTAACATTAGTAACATTAATGCAAAAACACATTACTAATGCTTCTGTATGGTGTGAAATGGGTGAAGGTCAAATAGGGGGTGACACTATGAGTTACCACACTGGGTGACACCAACGGTCATACCTAACACTTTTAATTTTGCCTGGAAATGTGGTGGTGCACAATTAAACTGTTTCAGCAAGGGAGTTATCTGTTCCCTGTAACCAGCCCTGGTCAGCAGCCTGGCTGTAGCATTTTAGACCCCCAAAGGCAGCCTCATGTAGAGTGTATTAAGGTAATCCAGCTGTGATGTAATCAAGGCCTACCATATGTCACCATAACCATGTCTCACAGCTGGCACATTAGTTTTAGCTATGCAAACACACTCTGTCCACCCAGGCTCCAATCTGAGTCCAGGGGTACACCCATACTGATAACCTGAGATTTCACGAGTGTGACCCCATCTAGCCTAGGCTGAATTCCTCTTTTTTGATCTGCCTTTCCATCAACAAGGAACATCTCTGCCTTGTCTGAATTATTCAAGTTGTTTGTCTTCCTTCAGACCATTACTGACACTGGTTTGGCGCAAAAATGGTGTCCTTGACATCACATGGAAAGGAGAGATAGAGTTGGTTGTCAGCATACTGATGACAAAGGCATTAAAATTGAGGAAATTCTCCCAAGAGTTTGATGTAGATATTAAATAACCTGGAGGGGGGGACTGAGCCCTGAGGAACCCCACAGACCAATAGCAAGTGTTGAACAGGGATCCCCTAGCATCACATTCTGGACCTAATGTAAAATGGTGCCAGTCCAGTATACTATTGTAAATGGTATTAAACGCCACTGAGAAGTCCAGCAGAACCAGCAGGGACACACTCTTCCTGTCCACTTCCTGCTGTAGGTCACCCATCAAGGCAGTCAAAGCTATCTCCTTCCCATAACTAGATTGCCAGATTGAAACAGAACTAGAAACACAAAGTTGCACACAAACCATTATGAAACATGGATGCAAAGAAAATGGAAATGAGTTTCAGAAAAACATACTGAGAGATATTCTCCTCTTTAGATCCATCACCCTCCACAAATAGAGGTCAATGGAAGTGATGCACCAAAAGTGTGCCCTTCCTCTTTTCTCACATTTCCTATACATATTCACCAAGTGCCTAAATACAGATGAAAAGGAACATCACACATTTTGATCTGCAGAAGTACTGGGACTATAAGGTTATTCCATTCCACAAGAAAGTAAACCTGGAATTTTCTTTCCGAAACAGGCATAATCCATAGCACAAATGAATAGCACAAATCCATAGTTATGGAAACACGTCAATAAATATGGCAGAGTTTGGAAACACTGGGGCTAATGTAGTGTGTTGATCTTACTTAATAATCATTTTGTTAACATTACTTTTAGAAAATCAAAATTACAGATTAGTTTAATATTTTAATCATTAATAATAGCACATCAATCAGGTATTATTTTTTCCAATAAATTAATATTACTTTAAAATGGTGAAATGCCCCTAATGTTTCCTGAATTAAAGTAACAAGAAATTAATCAGTATCTAAATGTCATTATTATGACAAAATTTAAAATATTTGGAAGTTCATGATTATGTATAATGGATTAATTTTAAACTCAATGATGTGGCATTATATGCATGTGTCTAGTAATTCTGACCCGATCAGGTGTTTTATACAGATGTTTACCCATGCAGGTATGCAGATTATGGGTCTATCACATGGCACCACTGGTGCACATGCAGTAGTTGTTATTTACCACACACAACAATGTGGTAAATTGTGATTTACTGTATTAAGGTTTATGTCAGTAAAAGATTTGAGCTAGTGAGGTAAAGAGCATGAAACACTGAGGAGATTATCACATGGGGTAAGGAGGGATCACTCCCATCCTTACGCCATCTTTATCCCATCCTTCTCCCATCATTGGACCCGTCATTGTATTAACGCAGATTTCCATTAATACAAACTGATGAGGCCATGCCACTTCAGGGACAGGAGAAGGATGGGATAAGAACGATGTCATCTGAACATCTTATTGTGATTGTGTGATAAGGACGACACAAGGGTGGGATAAGGACAACATCATAGGATAATCTCCGTGCAATCCCACGGGAAGGATGGGACATGGACGGGACAAGGATGTCCCCCCTATGTGATAATCTCCTGAGAGAGAGATCAGACAGCAATTAAATAGAAGGAAATCTTAATTTCCCACACCTACTTGATATTGAGGGTACTCTATAGCAACAATATATTTGACTGAAGACAGTAAATGTTGAAACAATTATCAAATGTGACAAGTCACACTTCCAGTATTTTCTCACCTGTTCCCTGGATTCATTCTCTTCAGAAAGGTGTTGGGAAGCAGAAGAGCTGTTGCGGTTCATAGCGAAGTTTGGATCCGCCACAGAAAAAACAGGAATGAGAGGCCGAAGGAATCTGAATTCACTGCTTAAAGATCCACCAGTTAAGCAAACATCATACTGATAATTCCTGGAAAGTGACCCACTCTGAGAATCAGTACAGTTCTCTGGGATATCAGGCCTGGCAGGAGGAAAGTGAGGAGGAGCAGCAATAAAAGTGCCTCTAGGGCCTTTCTTACACATTTTGATAACAGCAAAGGAAATAATGCAAAGCAGAAACACAGAAGAGACGGACGCCAGGCAAATAACCAAATACATGGTCAAGGTTCCCTCGTCTTCATGTTCCTGTGGATGGACATCCACCACCTTCAGATAAGGATCAGAAAAGCCTTCCACTAGAAGTACATTGAGTGTTGCAGTGCTGGTCTGAGGAGGAAGACCATTATCTCTGACAGCAATAATAAGCCTCTGTTTACTTGAGTCTCGCTCAGCCAGTGGTCTCCTGGTTTTCACCTCTCCATTCTGGGCTCCTAGGCTAAAAAGGCCAGGGTCTGTGGCCTTCAACAGTTCATAGAAGAGCCAAGAGTTCTGGCCAGAATCTTGATCCACAGCCACCACTTTGGTGACTAGGTAACCTGCTTCTGCCATCTTGGGAAGCAGCTCGTTGCAGGGTGATGTGCTGTTCTGAAGGGGATAGAGGAAGAAGGGAGCATTGTCATTTTCATCCATGACAACAACTCGGACAGTCACATCTGAGTTCAGAGGAGGAGAACCACTATCAGTTGCTCTCACTGTGATTTCGAAATCTTTTATCTGTTCATAGTCCAAAGATCTGACTGCATACATGTTTCCAGTTTCAGAGTTGATGGAGATGTAAGAGGCCACCAGGCCATCACCAAACTGGTCAGGCAAAACTGAATAGATCAGTTTGGCATTTAGGTCCATATCCAGATCAATAGCATGGATGGAGCCAATTAGCAGTCCTGGAATATTATTTTCTTTTATCTGCATTTCAAATAAAGGCTTTATGAATACTGGTGCATTGTCATTAATATCAGAGATCTGCACATGAATAATTATTACTGAGGTCAGTCTAGGAGAGCCCCGATCTATGGCTGTGATGGTGATATTATATTCAGGAACCACTTCTCTGTCAAGGGAACTTTGGATCACAAGCTGGTAAAAATTATTTGTGGTAACCTTTAATACAAAAGGGAGGTTCATATCCACAGAACACAGAGTTTTGCCATTTTCTCCAGAGTCTTCATCTGTGACACTGAACAGGGCAACAAGCATCTCCAGGGGAGAATCCTCTGGCAAAGGGCTGTTGATCGATATGACTGAAACTTCAGGAGCATTGTCATTCATGTCCTCAACCTCTACCAGGACTTTGCAGTGCCCAGAAAGGCCCCCTCCATCAGTTGCTCTGATGTTCATTTCATAACTGGTTTCTTTTTCATAATCAATTTCTCCCAAAACAGTGATTTCACCAGTCATTTCATTCAAATGAAACAAATTATTTATTAGTTTAGAGACTCGATGGAAAGAGTAGGTGATCTGAGCATTTGAACCAAAATCCAAATCTCTGGCTTCCACTTTTGAGACAAGAGTATCTCTAGGACTATTTTCCTTTACCCTTACTTTGTACTCAGACTGAATAAATTGAGGGAAGTTATCATTATTGTCCAGAATATTAATATTTATTTGAACTATTCCTGTTCTCTGTGGTACCCCTCCATCCACAGCTGTAAGTTTCAGGCCAAATTGTGGTTGTTTTTCCCTATCTAATGGCTTCTGCAGAATGAGATCCACATACTTTGTTCCATCCATATTGTTTTCCAAATCTAAATAGAAATGTTCATTGACAGTGAGGGTGTAGTTTTGAATGCTATTTTCTCCCAGGTCCTCATCTTGAGCAGATTCTAAGGGGAATCTTGTATTTAGGGGCACATTCTCAGGAATTTCTAGCTGAAATTCCTTTTTAGAGAATTTGGGAGCATTGTCATTTACATCTTCCACTTTCGTTTCAATATTGTAAATTTTCAGTGGGTTTTGGAGCACAATTTGAGAGGAAAGTAAACAAGGTTCAGTCTGGCCACACAAAGCTTCTCGGTCTATTTTCTCATTTATGAGTAGATTCCCAGAATGGTTATCAAGGAGGAAATACTGTTTAGAGCTTTTGGACACTAGCTGGGCTCTGCGAGCAGAAAGCTCCCTGATTCCCAGTTTTAGATCCTTCAGAACATTAGCCACCAGAGACCCACTTTTCTTCTCTTCAGGCACAGAATAATATATGGAAACACACAGTACATCAGTCACAGAGAGTAAGAGTAAGAGATACAGACCTGGCTTGTTCCTGAAACCAGCTTCCATGTCTGTGAACTGTCTCTCTCCTTTTTCTTTTCAATTTCTGATTCAAACCTAAGCCTTTTGACTGCCATCCATCAAATGATGGAGAAATTAATATTGTTCTGCTAACTGGAGTGGTCCACTGAATATTATCTTTTCACCACAGACCGTCTTGCTTCATATGGAGTTCTGCCAACAGTCTCTGTGAATTTCCTTATACATGAAAATTCTCAATTTCCAGTTATATGTTTGCTTATATTGCCACCATGTGGCTGAGTGCAGCTACAATAACAAGGATTTTTTATTTTTCAGTGAACACAATACCCTTTTCCCAGAGTGGTTAGGGTATCTGTTTATCTGTTATTCATAACATGCTATTTGTTTATAGACATTCCCTAGCACATTCTGGACAAGTTTATGAAGTTCACCTTTATGGGTGATTTTAACTGGGAAAGAAGCATACAGTTTTCTTGTTCCAAACCTCTCTATCCTTACACTTATTTTGAAACCTTTAGTTTCCATACCTGTTAAGCATGGCAGCCTTTGCACTCTGGTTGTCAGGCATGCACAAAAATTTCAAATAAGTGAGCTGTATATGTGTGAGCTGATGACATGACAACTAAACTGATGTTTTGGCAAAGATATCTTTAAATATGCAGTTTTCAGCAAACAGTACACATTATCAGATTCTCTCCATTTCCAGCTTGTTCTCACAATTCAGATTGCTTGTAGGCAATCTATTACATAATTTTCCCTCCTAATTCTTGAGTACAGTAACAATTCCCCCACCTCACACTGGCAGAAATAGTTTTGAATAGAAAAAGATGGTCAGATACATAATTCTGGGTTCCTCTCACTTCTGAATCTTTTGTTTCCAGACCTGTTATGCATGGCAGCCTTTGCATTTCAAGGTATGCAGGCAAGTCTGAAATGAGAGTGGGAACTAATATAGAGCTGGTCTCCTAGAGAGGATGTCCAACTTTACACTGTACATGTGTTCACACTGAGACTTCATATATTCAAATATTAATGAGAATCTCTGTAGTGGTGTTCATTTCAGATTTCTACCCTGGTACAAGAATAATCTTAAATGCAGAATACAGATCAAGTGTGCAGATGCACCTCAATGGAAGTTGCATATGTTTGTTTCTGTAAA
This sequence comes from Phrynosoma platyrhinos, assembly GCA_020142125.1. Taxonomy (NCBI): domain Eukaryota; kingdom Metazoa; phylum Chordata; class Lepidosauria; order Squamata; family Phrynosomatidae; genus Phrynosoma; species Phrynosoma platyrhinos. The sequence goes on along the minus strand of CM034706.1, from coordinate 127,960,776 downwards.
TGGAACCTGCAAATTTAGTCCCTACCATTTGCATGGAGCATAAATCTTTTCGTCTCTAAAGAGATTAGCGTACAGCTTAAAAAAGTGTTTTACTGCTGCCAAATTTAATCCTAATTCAGGCTGCATCCGGGTATTATCAGCTGTAATTTGCTGCCAATGCTGCCGGCCGAGTGCAGCCCAGGTAACTTTTGGGTAGAATCCGAGTTCAGCCAGCTGATTTGCAAAGCCAGGAGGCTGGCTGAGCTAGGATTCTACTCAGAAGTTACCGGGGTTACACCCAGCCGGCAGCATCGGTGGCAAAATACATCTGATAATAGCCGGATGCAGCCTGAATTAGGATTGAATTTGACAGTGGTAAGACGCTTTTTTTTAGCTGTGTGTTAATCTCCTAAACTGCTCCCATAGGAAATTCTCAGGAGAATATGTTGTAAGACTGTGAGGTAATTATGAGGAATAGCTGCAAACTTAAATATGAGATTGTAGAGAACACAGGGAAAGTGTGTGAATTAAAAACACCAACTAGAAAAATGGAGGAAGGAACTGCAGCTAACAATTACAGTCTTTTCCCAGCAGTAGTTTATTGGCCCGAGAATCAGGATTAGGCCTATAGCTGCATTAAAGCCCAAGGCCATGTAATGTGACATAGGTCTGCGCCCCTACGTGCATACGTGATTTATTGGACTACATCCTGTCCTATTTTTGCTATATTTTGCTTATTATTTTGGATATAGTTATCCAAATTATTCTAGTGAATTCTCCCCATTTCCTCCTTCTTAATAAGTACATTTTGTTAGCAAATATTTTATATTTTTGTCAACATTACTCTATTTTCAAAATTTCAAAACAATGTTTTTTTTGGGGGGGGACAAAAAATTAAAAGCATTCTACAAAATTGAAATAAACTGCTTATTGTTTAATATTTTTTTACCCAGGACCTCCAAATTACTTATTTCTACTGTTTCTTAATCAAAAAGCTTGAATATTAGAACAGTAATGTAAACTCGAAAACTCCTGTATGAACACATTTACACACTGAATAATTGTGTCAAATTGTTGTTGTTAACTGCCTTTGAGTTGACTCTTTCTCATGGCAATCCCATGCATGAGACATCTCCAGGCCCATGACTTCCCTGGTTGAGTCTAGCCATCTAGTGTGCAGTCTACCTCTTTTTCTACTACCTTCTACCTTTCCTAGCATTATTGTCTTTTCTAATGTGTCATGCCTTATCATGATGTGGCAAAGGACAACAGCTTCAGTTTCATCATCTTGGCTTTCAGGGAGAGTTCAGGCTTGATCTGTTCAAGACCCATTTGTTTGTCTTTTTGGATGTCCACAGTATCCTGAGCACTCTTCTCCAGGACCACACCTCAAATGAGTTTATTTTCATCCTGTCTGCCTTCTTCACTGTCCAGCTCTCACATCCATATATGGTGATGGAGAATACAATGGCTTGGATGATTCTAACTTCAGTATTCATCTGTATATCTTTGCACATTAAATCTTATCTAGTTTCTTTATAGCTATACTTCCCATCCCCTAGTCCATTCTCATTTGGCTGTAGTCTCTGTTCTGGTCAATATTTGATCCAAAGCATGAGAAATTTAACTATTTCAATTTCCTCATTATCTAGGTTGAATTTATGTAGACCCTCTGTGGTCATTATTTTTGTTTGCTTTATGTTCAGCAGCAATATGTTCTGCCTTTGTATTTTCTTCTTTAACTTTCCTTTGTAATTGTTCCACGTCTATGATGTTTTCCACTAGTATTATGGTGTCATCTGCATGTCACATTGTTGATGTTCCTTCCTCCTATCTTCACTCCTCCTTCTTCTGAATCTAGTCCTGCTCTTATGATATTTTCTGCATACATGGTAAACAAATAGGGTGAAAGGATGCAGCCTTGCCTGACCTCTTTTCCAGCTGGGAACCATTCTCTTTCTCCATATTCTAACATTAGCCTCTTGTCCTAAGTGCAGATTCCTGATCGGGACTATCAAATGTAGTGGCAATCCCACGTCCTTAAGAGTGTTCCATAGCTTTTCATGACTTATGCAGTCAAGCTATAGTCTATAAAGCCCATGCCAATTTTCTTCTTGAATTCTTTAGTTCACGCCATTATCCATCATATGGTTATGATGTGGTCCCTAGTGCCTGTTCCTTTCCTGAAACCTGCTTATACAGCTGGAATTTCTCTCTTCATATATGATAGGAGTCTATGCTGCAGAATTTTGAGCATAATTTTGCTTGCATTGGAAATTAATGCTATGGTCCTATAGTTGCTGTAATCTTTTGTGTCTCCTTGTTAGCGGATGGGGACGTATAGCGATTGTTTCCGTCTGTTGGCCATCATTTTGCTTTCCATATTTGTTGGCATATTTTAGTTAACACTTGAGTTGATTTCCACTTTCCAATACTGCAACTAGTATTTTAGGATTCATTTTAGGATTTTAGAATTAAAGAGATGGGTCTATAGTTTGCATACCTGTTATGGCATTGCCTGGTTTAGGAATGACAGATATAAAAGTTTCCTAAGAGAAAATTGGAAAGGAGTCTGACTCAAAAATCTGTTGGTACAAACAGAAAAGTTTGGAAATCAATATGTGTGAGCATGTTTTATAATGTAATAAAGACATCTGGACCTGGTGCTTTTCTGCTTCTCGTGGACTCAATAATTATTTTAATCTTACGTATGAAAGGCAGCATGGTGTAGCAGTTTGAGTGTTGGACTGAGACTCTGGAGACCAGGGTTTGAATCCTGGCTCAGCCATGTAAACTCACTAGGTAAACTTGGGAAAATTACATTCTCTCAGCCTCAGAGGATGGCAATGGCAAATTCCACTGAAAAAACTTGCCAAGAAAATCTTATGACAGGTTTGCCTTAGGGTCACTATAAGTCAGAAATGACTTGAAGACACACAACAAAAAACAACAATTGATAAGGGAGCTACCAAATATTTTCTTTATGTTGTGGATCCATCTGCAGCAGAGCTGAATTAGAGAGAAAGGGCTTTATATCCAGATCATTGGATCCATAGGCTTGGCATACAACGTTGAACATTTTTTTATATTCCAGATTGATGTTTTTCAGTATAGTGCAAAGATTAATCTGTGAATGTTTAATCACTGGGATAAAACTGGAGTGTTTGGCATATTTTGATCTATTTGTTAATATACAGCCTGACTTCATTCCAAACTCCCCCAAGCTACAAGGATGTTAACACAATTTCTCCTGTAAATGACAGTAGTTGTTCAAGTCATATTGGACATGTTGCAGTTTACAGTTAGGAACAAGCTGCAAGTTGAAAATTTCATTGTATTCTTCTGAGTTCTGAGAGTCTTCTTATGAGAAGAATATGCTGCAATCTTCCTTCTCATAGAAGCTTTGCTTGCATCTCAATAAAAGCTGAAAATGAGGACACGACTATTGGAAATGAAATATTACAGCCTTTCAACTCACGGTCTCATACTGAAGTGTTTTTGATATAGAATGATGTGAAATAGTGAAGTAAGGTGGAAGACATTAGAAAATGATCTAAGTAAAAACTATTTTGATTTACAGATGGAAAAAGTATAGTCTTTCTGTGACATATAAAATATGCCAGACCTCTACGAATCTTAATTCAGGCATGTAACTCTTAGGTTGCAGGAGACTCCTGTCCTGTTTTTATTGATTTTTCCACAAAAACAGGAGCAAACCAGGTTTCCCGCTTATCCTTTGCACTTCCAGATCCATTGTGTCAATTGGTCTAATGTATTTCTCCCCACAATGACTCCTCACCTCTTCCATTTTCATTGTTTGGTACACATGCTGTGCTAGGGAGGTGTAACTTTGTGTGTGTGTGTGTGTGTGTGTGTGTGAGAGAGAGAGAGAGAGAGAGAGGAAGAGGCTTTGCATCGGAGCAAAGCAAAAGAGAAGAAGATCTGTGTATGTGTGTGAGAGAGAGAGAGGAAGAGAGAGAGAGGAAGACGCTTTGCACCAGAACAGAGAGAGTGAACAAGATTACTCTGTGATCATGTGGCCAGCATGATTGCACAGAATGCTGTTTACCTTCCCACTGAGAAGCGGCACCTATATATCTACTTGCATTTGTATGCTTTCAAACTGCTAGGTTGGCAGAAGCTGGGACTAGTGACAGGAGCTCACCCCACCATGCAGCACCCGGACCTCAAACTGCCAACCTGCCAATTTTGCAATCAACAGAGTTAGTGTCTTAACCACTTGAGCCACTGCATCCCTCAAATCAGTGATACTCAAACTTTTTACCTTTCAGATCCCTCTTTACATCTATATGTGGACATTGTGCCCCCCATCAATGTAGGATATTAATAAAAATATTTTGTTTATTTAGTGTGCATATTTTCATTCACACATTCATGTATGTTCATATTTTATCGTTTTATAAGTAAATAACAGGATTGAAATTTGAACAGTTTTATTTAAGTAAATTCAATATTTAACTGAACTCATGCGTAAATTTTAGACATAAAAAAGTTTGGTAAGAGGAGGAAGAAGAGGGATCAGGGCCTCTAAGGGGAGAAACACACGGGCAAAATAAAGGGGCTTCCAGCTGCTTTGAAGGCAGGGCATTTATATAATGCACACCTTGAAAGCAGGTGGGAGCAGAACAAAGCCATGCTCTGGGGCAAAAAACTAGAGCAAAAAGAAGCTGGGATACTCCAGCTCAGCATATAAACAATCTGGCATGAGAGTGGGCCAGCAGCAAAGCAAAAAAGTGAAAGTGCAACTACTTCAATGGATGTAATTACACCATACACAAACCAGACAGTCCAACAGGGGGGCTTAGGGTGAAGGGGGCATGTAGAGGGACTCCATGATTGTGCTTTGACAATGTATCACTTGGCACACCAATGCACCTATGCCCTGTACCAGCAGAGCATCACATGTGCAACTGTGTGGCCGATCAAAGAGGCAGCCATCCAATAGGATGGCATCTGAGTGGAAGATGGGACATAACTGGAGATCACAGGTGATGTGTTTGTATGAAAGTGCACATGCATGGTGGGGAGATGACAAAAAGAATTGCTGCACCATGCAACTTTTGGGTGTTTGGCCCACCTTGGCAGTAGGCCGTGTGGACAGTGTTGTTTCAACCCACTTTTGGAAAACACAGGATCAAGCTGCTTTTTCCTGCCCATCTGCTCCAGCCCTAAGTCTCATGTTCCCATTGAGCAATTCTTATGCCCCCTCAGGGTTCCACCCCACAGTTTGCAAACCATTGTTGTAAGTGAAAAGAAATGCTTTTACAATTGTATCCCATTCTATAATGACAGAAGCCCAATGGCGTCATGTGGGAGGCATCAATCAAAAGCAATATTTCCCAGGTGCTATTCCACTTACTGCCTTTGTGCGATGAGCCTCTTAATCACAGCACAAATCAAGAAATTTACTTCAAAGAGACCAGTGAGATTGGGTCAAAGATATCATGAAAATCTCCTCCAGGGATTATATAGTCATAGGTAATAGTGGCCAATTTACTTAGATATTTGTAAAAGATTGGAGAAAATTTGGACTATGTAAATTAGCTGAACCATTATATTTTAAGTTTAACACATTATATGAGAAAACTACAATGTAAGAAAGCTACCATCCAGAAGCAAGCAATGCAAGAAAGCAATCATCCATGTCTAAAAGAGTGTGGCTCGCAGAAAATGGAACATTCTTTTGAATAATAATTTTGCTTTGTTCAATTTCCAGTTATATAAAATCCTCTAACTCAGACTTTACAAAGTTGATTTTTATCTGACATCTTTATCTAATTAGCATACATAAGATGCATATATTACATGTTCTTTGTGGTATCTCACTGTATATCCCTTAAGTATATTTTCAGAACATTAATACTGTACTTAGGAAATTGATATGGTGATCATCTCTCTATTTTTCACTAAAATGAGACAATTGTCAGTTTCAGAAGGAGAATTTAATTTTCCAGATTTAAGTTTCTATCATAAGATGTAACTCCTGACCTGTGAAAACATTTGGCAAATATGGACCAATTCAGATATTCCTTCTTTGGCAATCTTCAAATCAGCTTATTTGGAACTTCTGTTTGATAGACTAATATCGATTCAGTTCACTTCAAGAAGAAAGGGATAGTATTTCCTGTGATTTCCTCTGCCAGGTTGGCTTGAAGTACAATTTCTTGTTAACTGCAATATGGCCATGCAAAATCAACTCTGTGAGACAATCTTGAACTGAAGATTGTGAGACTCTACTTCTTATGGAACAAATGAATTGATTTTGGCTCAACTGACTAGTCCAAATCAAGAATTCTTGCTTTCTTTAATACCACAGTCTACGTATCAGCTACCCATCAGTGTAGTAAAGTTGTTGTTAATGAAGTTAGAATTGAGTAGAATGCAGGGTTAGATTGTGCTGTACAAATTAACCAATGGAAAACTGTGCTAGCTTCAATGTCTAAAATATATTTAGATTTTAAACTATGGTTCAGCATAAATTGATGTTTTGGGTATTCCCCTTTCCACTTGTTTAGAAACAAATTGTCTACTCAAATTAAATGCTGGTGACCTAATCCAGAAATTCTTCCTTGTACCATGTGATGTAGGCATGTTCAGTGATTACTCCTATTTGGTTGAATGTATTAAAACTCACCAATTTTGCACTGGAAAAATCTTCAGCATTTGTAGCTATATATATTCCTTTTTATTATATCTATGTGGCTCATGCTGTTGCTAAAAGACTTACACAAGTTGGAAAGATAAACATTCACCATCTATGGCAGGGATAGGCAGCCTTTTTGAGCCAGGGGCCAGGTTGCTGTCCTTCAGACAATTGGGGGACCGAAGCACCAAAAATAAATAAATAATTTTTAAAAAATTAAAAATTTAAAAAATATGCATGCATGCTCTCTCAGCCCCAGAAAAGCCATGGTAAAACCCCTGTGGAGACTTTGCCAAGAAAACCCCAAGAACAAGTAATAACAACAATAATCAATATCATCATGGCGGGCGGCCTTAGCTTGCCTACGCCTGATCTATGGTCTCACTGCTTCAGCTATCAGTGAACATCTATTTTATAGACCATCACCTTCAAAAAAATGTCCTTTTGGAAAAATGATCCGCTTATATAAATATATATGTCTAGCCTATGTCCATATCTTAGCTAAGTATTTTCCTGTTTTTTCCTCCTTTTAAAAATCCAATAAAATAGTTTTGTAAAAAGAATTTCTTTGTGTATACACACACACACACACACACACACAAGACACCACAGTTCAGAAAATAGTTTAAACAAAAAACATTTTCCTTTTTGAACTATGATCCAATTCATGTTATACTTCATAATTCATAACTAGGAAAAAATGTCATGTGTACCTTAAGGGAAGAAGAAGTGATGTTTAAGAGTAACAGCTGTAACACACCAGAATCTGTGGAGCAACTCTATACTGATGGTCTCCATTTTTCTCAGACCCTTGGAAAACTTATCTTCAAACACCACCATCTCCTCAAATACATACTTTTATTAATGGAATCCCTTCTTATAGAAAGTATTACAGTTGCTTTGGTGCCTTCTTCTTTACATTTAAAGCTTATTGCACCAGTACCTGTAATGTTCCCATCGAGTCCTTGGAACGCAATGATATGGGAACAGGTGTTACCACATTAGACTATTGATAATGCGATAGTAACATTATGAGAACACATATTATCGCACAGAATTTCCTGTTGTACCAGTACCAGCACTAAAGACAGTTCCTCAACCGTTCCTCATTGGCGCATGCTCACTAGTTGTGAAAACCCCTATGTCTGCATTGGAAGGAATGCTACCGAGAGGTTTAGGTAGTGAATTCATTGTTTTTTCTCGTAAACATGACACAATTCAATCTACAAAAAT
>CM034706.1:127934477-127952800 GCA_020142125.1 Phrynosoma platyrhinos | reverse complement strand
AGGGGAGGAGGTTGTCTTAGCCAGTCAGAACATGAGGACAGATTGAGATCGGGTAGGATTATCGCAGACACATCACTTGGAATGGTCTGAAAGCGTTCTTGCTGGCTGAGGACGCATTTTTACAGTTCTCCTCCTAGAACAGGCTAGGGACTCTTAGAGCATACAATGGGAACTCAATGAGGATCATACCGTGCGATAAAATACATTCCATTCCATTCTCATCATGTACTCATTCCATTCCAAGAACACAGTGCTATAAGCTTAATTGTTTCCAGTTGCTATATTGCCAGTCTGAAAGCCAATTAGCAAATAAGTGTTCATAGCTGCTCCCTCCTCTTCTCTTCATTAATTCCTGTCCTATTGTCAGGTCAAAGCCCCATGAGGAATGGTTTAAATAAGCTACTCAGGTCCAAAGCAGACAGGCCAAGACTGCTGGCTTTGGGCCATGTTCAGGGCATGGCATTTACACAACACATGCCCCGAATGTGACCAGAAACCGCACTGAGCCTGCCCCAACCTAGAAGGGCTGGCACAAAAAGGAGCAGCGAAAAGCCACTGCTTGCCAATGGCTGGGTTGAGGACCATGGCAGTGGCACAGATCGGGGGGGGGGGGGGGGGCAGTTGCTGCGACCCCAACACAATCAGTACTAGTGCAGCCAGACACCGCTCTTTTGGGGCCGACTGCATAACCTCTTAGTATCACTTCAGAAAGGCATGCCTTGCAGAGCCCAGGAAAATAAGAAGGTAGACCTGGCTCATCAACCAAAGTCAGACAATACAAGAGTACCAACCATCAGGGATAAACAAAACACAGACAAGAAGAAGATACAACAAGAACAGTTCAAGGTCAGTCATTGTAAAGCAGTTATAACAGTTCTACAATAATGGTTTGGATAGCAAAGTCAACACTTCATTCCCAATACTGAGCCTTGGTTAGCCAGCAGCTTGTTTGTCGCCATTACCAGGAGGGAACCAGTTGAAATGAGGAAGAACAAGGAACACTGAGAGTGATATAGGACAGTAATGAAATAAAGGGAAATCTTAGATTTGAATCTCTTCTGTCTTTCTAGAAAGATATATTTTATTTATAAGATAATAATTGCAAAGAAAGAATTATCAAACACAATTGATAACCAGGGAAAAGTGACTTTAAATGACATGGCTACCTAGTATACATTAGTTTTTGAAAAAACAAAAAACAAAATTATTCCCTCACCTGCTCCCATGATTTATGGTCATCCAAACACTCAGGAACGTCTTGGGAACCAGAAGAGGTCTTGTAGTTCACAGAGATGTTTGGGTCCGCCACAGAAAAAACAGGAATGAGAGGCCGGAGAAATCTGAACTCACTGCTTAAGGATCCACCAGTTAAGCAAACATCATACTGATAATTCCTGGAAAGTGACCCACTCTGAGAATCAGTACAGTTTTCTGGGATATCTGGCCTGGCAGGGGGAAAGTGAGGAGGGGCAGCAATAAAAGTGCCTCCAGGTTCTTTCTTGCACATTTTGATAGCAACAAAGGAAGCAATGCAAAGCAGAAACACAAAAGAGACAGATGCCAGGCAGATCATCAAATACATGGTCAAGGTTCCCTCATCTTCATGCTCTTGTGGACGAACATCTACCACCTTCAAATAAGGATCAGAAAAGCCATCCACCAGAAGTATATTGAGTGTTGCCGTGCTGGTCTGGGGAGTGGCACCACTGTCTCTAACTGCAATAATAAGCTTCTGTTTGCTTGTGTCTCGCTCAGTTAGTGGTCTCCTGATTTTTATTTCTCCATTCTGGGCTCCTATGCTGAAAAGGCCAGGGTCTGTGGCCTTCAGTAGTTCATAGGAGAGCCAAGAGTTCTGACCAGAATCTCGATCCACAGCCACCACTTTGGTGACCAGATATCCAGTCTCTGCCATCTTGGGAAGCAGCTCATTGCAGGGTGATGTGCTGTTCTGAAGGGGATACAGGAAGAAGGGAGCATTGTCATTTTCATCTATGACAATGACATGAATAATTGCGTCTGAGCTCAGTGGAGGAGTGCCACTATCAGTTGCCCTCACTGTGGCTTTGAAATCTTTTATCTCCTCATAGTCAAGGGATCGGAGGACATACATATTTCCAGTTTCAGAGTTGACAGAAATGTAAGAAGCCACAGGACTGTCACCAACATTCCCAGATAAAAGTGAGTAGATCAATTTGGCATTCTGCTCCACATCTAGATCAAGAGCATGGACTGAGCCAATTAGCAGGCCTGGAATATTGTTTTCTTGTATCTGCATTTCAAACGATGAGTATTTAAATACTGGGGAATTGTCATTTACATCAGCAATCTGCACATGAATAATTCTTGTTGAGGTGAGCCTAGGAGAGCCCTGGTCCGTGGCTGTGATGGTGACATTATACTCAGCAGTCTTCTCTCTGTCCAGGGGACTTTGAATCACAAGCTGGTAAAAATAGTTCCCAGTCATTTTTAATGCAAAGGGGAGGTTCATATCCACAGAACAGAGAGTTCTTCCATTTTCTCCAGAGTCTTTGTCATTGATACTGAAGAGGACAACTAGTGTCTCCAGAGGAGAATCCTCTGGTAAAGGACTGTTGTTTGATATGACTGACACTTCAGGAACATTGTCATTCATGTCCTCAACCTCTACCAGGACTTTGCAGTGCCCAGAAAGGCCTCCTCCATCAGTTGCTTTGATGTTCATGTCATAACTAGCTTCCTTTTCATAATCAATTTCTCCTAAAACAGTGATTTCTCCAGTCATTTCATTCAAATGAAACAAATTATTTATTTTTTCAGGTGCTCGATGGAAAGAGTAGGTGATCTGAGCATTTGAACCAAAATCCAAATCTCTGGCTTCCACTTTTGAGACAAGAGTATCTCGAGGACTATTTTCCTTTAACCGTACTTTGTACTCAGACTGAATAAATTGAGGGAAGTTATCATTATTGTCCAGAATATTAATATTTATTTGAATTGTGCCTGTTCTCTGTGGTATCCCGCCATCCACAGCCATAAGTGTCAGCCCAAAGTGTGGCTCTTTCTCCCTGTCTAGAGGTTTCTCCAGAATAAGATCCACAAACTTGTTTCCATCAATATTGTTTTCCACACTAAGGCTGAAATGTTCATTAGGGCTGAGGGTGTAGTTTTGGATGCTGTTTTCTCCCAGGTCCTCATCTTGGGCAGTTTCCAAGGGAAATCTTGTATTGGGGGGAACAGTCTCAGGAATTTCTAACCAGAAGTCATCTTTTGAGAATTTAGGAGCATTGTCATTTACATCCTCTATCTTTATTTCAATATTATAAATCTTCAAGGGGCTTTGAAGCACAATTTGAGAAAGAAGTAAGCAAGTTTCAATCTGTCCACACAAAGCCTCTCGGTCCATTTTCTCATTTATGAGTAGATTCCCAGAATGGTTATCAAGAAGGAAATACTGTTTAGAGCTCTTGGACACTAGCTGGGCTCTGCGAACAGAGAGCTCCCCAATTCTCAGTTTTAGATCCTTCAAAACATTAGCCACAAGAGACCCAATTTTCTTTTCTTCAGGCACAGAATAATGTATAGAAACACATAGTGTATCAGTTACAGAGAACAAAAGTAAGAAATACAGACCTTTTTTGATCCTGAAGCAATCCTTCATGGTTCAGATCTCTCTCTCTCTTTCTTTCCTTTTTTTCCCCAATTTTTGTTCCAAATATAAAGCCTTTGACTGTCATCCATCAACTGACAGAAGAATTAATATTGTTCTGATAATAAGAGTGGTCCACTGAATGTTATCTTGTTATCACAGACAAAAGCTGACCGTCTTGCTTCATACACAGTTCTGTCCGCAGCTTGCTGTGAATTTCTTTATACATGAAAAAAATCTGGATTTCCAGTTATATGTTTGCCTGTATTGCCACCCTGTGGCTGAATGCATCTACAACCACTATTTCTGTTTAAGCATGATTCCAAGAAGCTTATTTGTATCAGAAATTGCCTTATGACCAGATATGAACTTTATAACCTTTGAGCTGAATGGAACAAAACTTTTCCCCAGATATAAATCATAAATGATTGAGATATATGATAATGCAGGGTCATTCCTCACTTTCTCTGCAAAAGCATTTGTCATGGTCAACATTTTGGACTGAACCCATTAGCATGCATGCTCTATTGTTTTCCCATAACTGGATGTCATAGAAGGTATGATTGTGATGTTAGATACTTGTTCTCACTCCAAGGGCTGCTGGTCACGTGTTAGTAATAATTGTTCTCAGTTATTATTAGCACAAAGGACAGGTTTTTTTTTTCTCAATGGTACAAGCAGGGTGTTGTCTGCAGAGTCCCCACCTATGACACAGAAGAGGCCACAAAGATGTCTGAGGAAGAGGGTTCTGGGAAGAGACAAGTGATGGATGTTTTGGTCACCTCTGGGGCATTGTTATTCTCATCCACAAGTTCCAAAATGACTTTGCAGAAAGTGAAGAGTCCTCCTCCATCTGTGGCTCTGATGTTCATCTCATACACATTATGCTCATTTTTGCACTACTACAATGGACACATCAAATAAGCACACTGGCTAATTTAGTCTTATAGGGACAATTGAAGGGGGGTTATAAGAGGCATATATGGAGAAGGATCCTCTACTCAATGTTAGTCAGTGTGCTTATTTAAGGTGCATGAATGGTATTGGAGAAAACAGCCTAATTATGAGTTGAATCAATGTTCAAGAGCCCTGGTGGCACAGTGGTTAAATGCCTGTACTGCAGCCACTCACTCATAGACCACAAGGTTGCGAGTTCAATACTAGCCAGGGCTCAGGCTAGACTCGGGCCTGCATCCTTCCAAGCTCGCTAAAATGAGTAAAATGAGCAATATGAAGCGGTATAAATGAAAAAAAATGAAGCTGCTTTTGATCTCCACATATCAAATATTCTACATCTGTATAGGAACCCAAATTTTTGACACCTGCTACAAGCTATTGATGTCTTGTGACCAGGGTATCACTTGATATATATATACTGAGGAAACATATTGTTGAAGGCAGCTTCATTTATATACCACTTTATACCATGCTATGGGATGTCTAAGTGGTTTACAACTGTAAGATCATTGCCCCCCAACAGTTGGGTACTCATTTTAGCGACCTCGGAAGGATGCAGGCCTGAGTCGAGCCTCAGCCCTGGCTGGTATTGAACTCGCAACCTTGTGGTCTATGAGTGAGTGGCTGCAGTACAGGCATTTAACCACTGCACCACCAGGGCTCTTGAACATTGATTCAACTCATAATTAGGCTGTTTTCTCCAATACCAGTTCTGTACATTAGTTATTGTTACTGTGGCTTTGCACATGTATAATGGCCATTAGGACTAAATGTATTATTAGGAATAATGTTCTTTATCTGAATCAAAGTCCTCTCCAAAAGATATTTGGCATCTATTAGAGTCTTCTCAGATAATTAGAATAGATTTTACTTTTTGAAGGCAAGAGAAATTATCCTTTACATCCTCTGTTTCAGCTTCAGTTCTGAGCTTCTGTAGTGGATACAGCAGCATGGTTTCATTAGAACAGAATTATCCTTCTGATTGCACAGACCTTATCAATGTATTTTGTCCTAAAATATCAAGTGCCCAGAATGATTAAACAGGTAGAAATATTGCATGGTGCTCTTAGAAACCAGTCCAGCTTGCTCAGTAGATACCTCCTTGCAACCCAATCTTTTCAAATATTTAAGAAACCATGTTTTTTCCAACCTGACACTAAACGGAGGAGGGGCTTGCATCATGCCACAACATACAGGAAAACAAAAGTTAATACAACTAGGTTTTGGTGATATTTTCATTCTTCCAACCTCTGCCCCATTGAGATCCAGATCTTTTTCCTTAGGCAACTACCGAAGTTGACTATCTATCCTGAAATTTCCAGAGAAGTATTACATTTTCTGTAGTAAGACTTGATAGTGAGAATGATGGCCTTTCCCTCTCAACATTTAAATTTTGCATGTCCTGAATAACTGCTTTTATTTTTAATTCTTGTGATTCCTTCACTAAATAGATTCAAACCTACAGCCAGTCCTGCCAGATTATCTATTCTGTGCTGCAAAATAGCATATTACCACTTCCCAATATAGATAGAATTTTTTTTTCTTTTAATATACCCTTCAGCATTTCACAAATGAAAATTGGAACACATGTTTTCAAGAGGGCAAAGATTATTAAAGAAGAAAAGTACACACACCTACTATTTTAAGAGGTAAACATTGGAATTTATATACTGAGTTTAGGAAAGCCTGATTTGTGTGTTTTTTAAAAAAAACTGCTAAAATTACAGCTTTCTATCAGATCCATGGTGAGTGCATGAACTATGTATTCACCTCCACCCCTCTGCACCAAGCATATTATATAGCTTTCCCCATAAGATGCATGTGGTTATCATAGCCTCTCAGTCTAACTTAACCCACAGTGTTCTCTTCCCAACAAACTGCTTATCACCTCACAAAGGATTCAGACAATCTGGATCTCAAAGGCAGTAGTCTTTTGTCTTGCTAATGAAATTTAAAGTTTATTTCCTTGAGTGAATCTCCCAGTACCCACATGGCCAGAGGGAGGAGAGGCCCACCTGCATGAATACCCTTCCACACCATCTGAACTGATGACAACAACAACAACAACAACAACAACGTATTGACCAAATGCAGGGCTATGACTAACATCATCATTTTTTTTCCCTTTCCCTTTCTTTTCTTGTATCATTTTCAACGCCCTTGCAAGATGAAGAAGCCACTGGAGCTTCAAAAGCTTGAAACATGTGTAATGTGCATTTTAGTTGGCCCAATAAAGGTATCACTATTTTGTGGATTTTGAATGATACTATCCCTCACAGGGTTGGTGTTAGGAGGGTAGGAATGTATGATATTTTTAGCTCCAGGGAATAAATAAAATAAGTTAAGAAAGTCATAGTTACAAAAACATGATTTGTCACTAAGAAATCCATGTATTCCAATACCCTTTAAAATACGTCTCAATAGAAGTAAGTCCCACTGATCTCCTTGTGGATTACTTCTGAGTGGAGGTTAAGGCATCCTGTAGCAATCTTGAGACTAAGTAAGAAAAACTAATTTTCTAGAATATGTTTTCATGGCTTCCACTCTACTTAAACACATTCTACCAGAGTACACAAACTCTTCTGCTAGATATTTTTCTCAGGACACTATCACAGAAGCACGTTAAACCAGCTTACCTGAGCTGGCTTAACATTTAAAATGGGCAGTATTCTGATTTTATCACAAGGATTTAGCTGTCGACATTGCCACCTGGGTGCAGCCTGAGTCCATCGTCGCTCCCAGGGGTGTGCAGCGCAGCTTTTTTCGAAGCCAGGGAAATGGCTGTTGGAGCACCCCTGGGAGCGACGATGGACCCAGGCTGCACCTGGGTGGCGATTTTGGTGGCTAAATCCTTGTGACAAAATCAGGATGCCACCCGTTTAAAATTTTAAGCCAGCTCAGGTAAGCTGGTTTAATTGCTTATGCGATAAGCTTCTCAGTTTCAAAAGTGCTACAGTATTCCTTACTATATTTTGATTGTGAATCAGACTATAGCTATGTTATTGAATACTCTGAGTAGAAGCATAGGATTGCATTGTTTATGTAAACAAAACATTGCTCTGCAGAAAGACCCAAAGTAACCAGTCAGTAAATCATTCCCAGTGTTGAACCACAAGTTACAGGGTTTTTTTCCTATGGCACTATGCAACACTGACACACCAAACTCAGAGAGAGGATTAGTAATAAATCAAAGAGAGAGGAGAAAACCAGTAAAAGTAAGCCTTAAAATATAAGGGTTGTGCAAATCTGAAAAACAAACAAAAATCAGAACTAATGGGAGAAGAAAAAGTATTTTCAAATCAGGAATGCTTATCTGTGATATCTATAGTCCTTTAGGGAAATTAGAGGGGGGGATCTGTGTGTCTCTGATAGAAAGCTTGAGAAAAGGCCTGATATAGAGGTCTGTGGATGCTGTAATTCAAAGGGGATCTCCTCGAGGAATATTCCTCTTAGTTGGCAAGAGTCTCTCCTTCTGCTTTTTATAAGAGGTTTATTCCTTTTGCTTACTTCAGGAATCAGTTTGGAGTCGCACTGCACAGGCTGTTCTGTTCCAAAGCTTGAAGAGGCTGCTGAAGTGTGTGGTTTGCCTTTTCTCTTGCTCTTGTCCTGACCCTACAGGAAAGGTAAGTTCCACCCCTCCTCAACTCTCCTTCCTGCTAGACAATTAAATGCAATTTTTTTCACTTTGAAGTGATTTTGCAACCGCTAGTTTTGGGGCATTACTGCACAAGTCTCATTCTTGCCAAAATTGCATTTGTCAATGAAAACCATATTATACCTGTTTATATTTACCGCATCACGACATGCCTTTGCTACCATTGCACTCTTTTCCTGACTTCTTCCTAGCCCTGGCTCCCTCCTCTAGACCCTGTCGTGCATGCCTTCCATTTTCTGAACTTTATTTTTATTTATTTATATTTTTTATTTTTTGCTCAGATATAGAGCTCTGCAACTGCAATTTAAGTTAGAAGAAGAAGAAGAAGAAGAAATAGAAAAAAATAAAGGTAATTAGGCTGCTTGTGAATAATGAAGCAGGAAGGCAGGGGGAGAGGAGTGGATACTGAAACAACATGACTGCCAATAACTCAAATGCTTGGTAGCAACATTTTGCACATAGGGACTAGGACAACTGCAAGCTCATTGACAGGTTTGCCTCACCAATGAAAAGGGATACCCTAACTTTGATTGTGGGATGCAGCAGCTACACATCCAAGGCAATGTCATGTGATAGGCATCGCCAAAGCTGCTTTATTTATGGGTCTAATTTAGATTTATTCTTGTCAATCCAGAATTCTTTTTCTTACAGTTTTTCAACACTTGAAAAACATGTATTTTAACCATTTCCCATATATTTTAGAGTATTCTTTTCATCCCTATCGGTGATTAACCAAGGTGCTTATTTGAGTTGTTGTTGTTGTTGTTGTTTGAGTTCCAGCTGTTCTTTTAGATATAGATAGAAGACATATTCAGGCCTTTGCATATTTAAAAATCTGAATAGTTAAATTATACACAATTGCAGGGAGGACTGCATTCAATTTGGGAAAGTTGTATAAATTAGGTATGTTGTGTAAATAAGCACACTAATTAGGAAATATACATTAAAATTTGTGTAAATTTCAGTGACTGAAAAAAACAAAGTCTCACAAGCTAATATGAAACAATGAGGGGAAAAATGAAAGTGACATATCAGAAAAGTGGGGGAGGGCTAACAGATATTCACATCCCTAGTTCCAAGTCACGTGCACACCCTCCATGGAAACTGTTTTTTCTTCTCTTCTGCCTAACAATTTCCATGCACAGAGGCAAATTCCCATAAATAAAATATATATTTCCTATGTATATTAAAGGCCTGAATAGATCTTGAAAACAAGTTCTTAATCCCAGGGTGGGGAGGTGTTGGACTATGTCTCGTAGACTAAAGAGAAAGGTGGGATATAAATATGATAAATGGTGGGTAACAAATATTAAATATGAGTGATGGCTAAAGTAAAGTCATGTCCAATGATACTAAACTCTCACCTGCTCTCTTGATTTACTGTCTGCCAAATGTTCAGGTTGGTCTTGAGAAACCAAAGAAGTGTTATGGTTCACAAGGATGTTTGGATCCGCCACAGAAAAAACAGGAATAAGAGGCCGAAGGAATCTGAACTCACTGCTTAAAGATCCACCAGTTAAGCAAACATCATACTGATAATTCCTGGAAAGTGACCCACTCTGAGAATCAGTACAGTTCTCTGGGATATCAGGCCTGGCAGGAGGAAAGTGAGGAGGAGCAGCAATAAAAGTGCCTCTGGGATCTTTCTTGCAGGATTTGATAACAACAAAGGAAATAATGCAAAGCAGAAACACAGAAGAGACAGACGCCAGGCAAATCACCAAATACATCGTCAAGGTTCCCTCGTCTTCATGTTCCTGTGGATGGACATCCACCACCTTCAGATAAGGATCAGAAAAGCCTTCCACTAGAAGTACATTGAGTGTTGCAGTGCTGGTCTGAGGAGGGACACCATTGTCTCTGACAGCAATAATAAGCCTCTGTTTGCTTGAATCTCGCTCAGTCAGTGGCCTCCTGGTTTTCACTTCTCCATTCTGGGCTCCTATGCTGAAAAGGCCAGGGTCTGTGGCCTTCAAGAGTTCATAGGAAAGCCAAGAGTTCTGACCAGAATCTCGATCCACAGCTACCACTTTGGTGACCAGATATCCAGCCTCTGCCATTTTGGGAAGCAGCTCATTACATGGTGATGTGCTGTTCTGAAGGGGATATAAGAAGAAGGGAGCATTGTCATTTTCATCTGCAATCACAACTAGCACAGCAACGTCAGAGGTCAGAGGAGGAGTACCGCTATCTGTAGCCCTCACTGTGACTTTGAAATCTTTTATCTGCTCATAGTCCAGAGATCTGACGGCATAGATGTTTCCAGTTTCAGAGTTGATGGAGATGTAAGAGGCTGCAGGGGCAACATCAACTTTCCCAGGCAAAAGAGAATAGGTCAGTTTGGCATTCTGCTCCACGTCGAGATCAACAGCATGGACTGAGCCAATCAGCAGTCCTGGGATATTATTTTCTTGCATCTGCATCTCAAATAAAGACTTTTCAAATACAGGTGTGTTATCATTGACATCTGAGATCTGCACTTGAATCATTCTTGCTGAAGTGAGCCTAGGAGACCCCAGGTCCATGGCTGTAATGGTGACATTATACTCAGAAATTCGCTCTCTATCCAGGGGACTTTGGATCACAAGCTTGTAAAGATTGTTCGCAGTTGCTTGTAATATAAAAGGCAGATTCATAGTGACAGAGCAGACAGTTTTACCATTGTCTCCAGAGTCTTCATCTGTGACACTGAACAGGGCAACAAGTGTCTCCAGGAGAGAATCCTCTGGCAGTGGGCTGTTGACGGAGATGATTGAGACTTTGGGAGCATTATCGTTCACATCCTCAATCTCTACAAGAATACTGCAGTACCCAGAGAGACCCCCTCCATCAATTGCTTTGATTTTTATGTCATAATTGGTTTCTTTTTCATAATCAATTTCTCCTAGAACAGTAATTTCTCCAGTCCTTTCATTCAAGTGAAACAATGTGTGTATTTTTTCAGTCATTCGATGAAAGGAGTAGGTGATATGTGCATTTGATCCATAATCTAAATCTTTGGCTTCCACTTTGGAGACCAGAGTATTCTGAGGACAGTTTTCCTTTAACTTAACTTTGTATTCAGATTGAGTAAACTGAGGAGAATTATCATTGATATCTAAGACAGTGATATTTATATGAACTGTTCCTGTTCTCTGTGGTACACCTCCATCCACAGCTATCAGTGTCAGCCCAAACTGAGGCTCCCTCTCCCTGTCCAGGGCTTTCATTAGAATGAGATGTACATCATTCTTGCTTTCTATAACCAAATGAAAATACTCATTGGGACTCAGGGTGTAGTTCTGGATGCTGTTTTCTCTGAGGTCTTCATCTTGGGCAGATTCCAAGGGGAACCTTGTATTTGGGAGGACATTCTCAGGAATTTCCAGCTGAAAATCATTTGTAGAGAATTTGGGAGCATTGTCATTTACATCCTCTACTTTCATTTCAATACTATAGATCTTCAGAGGGTTTTGAAGCACAATTTGAGAGAGAAGTAAACAAGGTTCAATCTGTCCACACAAAGCCTCTCTGTCTATTTTCTCATTTATGAGGAGATTCCCAGAGTGGACATCAAGGTGGAAAAATTCCTTAGAGCTTTTGGAAACAAGCTGGGCTCTGCGAGCAGAGAGCTCCCCTATTCCTAGTTTCAGATCCTTCAGCACATTTGCCACCAAAGACCCACTTTTTTTCTCTTCGGGCACAGAATAATGAATGGAAACACACAAAACCTCAGTCACAGACAACAAAAGGAAAATATACCGACCTCCTTTGTTCCTGAAGCAGTCTTCCATGTTTCAGATCTCAGTCCTCAGTTTCTGGCCCAATTATAAAGCCTTTGACCCCTAAACAAAGATAATCCCTAAACAAAAATAATAAATTTTGTTCTGCAGGTCTTATTGCCTTCACAGACCAAATCTCGACATCTCAACTCTGCTGGGAATGTCCTGTGGATTTCTTCACATAGGAAAATTCTTGTTTTTCCATTTATGTCTTTTCCTGTATTGCCACCATGTGGCTAAATATGGCTACAACCACCCTGACTGTATATTTGTCTTGGAATAGCACCTCAGAGTATATTACACTTACTCTGAAAGCCTTTTTAGCCATTATTGAAAACAGATTCTTTTTCATAATGGAAATTGTCTGGAAATTTGTGGAAATGTTACTCCATTTAATGAACTCAGAGTTTCAGGCAGGTCCAGCCCAACAATCCAGCCCTTGCTTCCAATCATCAGGTTGCTGAGGTTGATAGCCCAGAAAGGAAAGCAAATACTTTTAAAATATATTATAAAATTAAATACTGTTGACACACAATTATGACAGGTAAGTAGAAGACAGTAAAAGATGGTAGTATTGTATAAAGATCAAAAGGGATTTTCCATTTTTTTATTTTATTTTCATTTTATTGGGTTTGGGAGGGAGTATTATGTAGTATTATTTCCTTACAGCAAAAAATAATAAAAGAACATTAGGAAGTTGTCACTGTTTCCTCTTGATGTTCTCAACTTGTAAGTCAGTTTTTTAGATAATACTGTACACTAAACCTGTATACCTTCTAAAAATAGTGAAAAATCTACAGTGCTAGGGTATTCATAGATTTGCTGCAGCCAATTGTGGCCCAAAACACACAGGCCAAAAGCACCAGCTTCGGACAAATCCGGGAGCATGGTGTACAGATGATGCATGCTCCCAGATCGGGCCGATGCTGCATCATAGCCACTGGCAAAAGGAGCACCAAAAAAGCACTCCTTTGCCAGTGTCTCATTCAGGACCATGGTGTCAGGTTGCTGCAGTCCCATGCTGAATGGGGAGCAACCAGGACTGGAGCAACCAGATGTCGCTCCAAGCTGCTGGTGTGCCTGACCCCAATAAAAATATAGTCTTCATGCTACAAGGTACTGCTTAACCCCTTCAAAAATAAAACAGCGAAAGTCATCCACAATAAGCAACATTCTGAATAATCATTTTAGATAGGAAGTTGAGAACTTTAAACCAAAAATCTGAAAATTATGATATAATAAATATATGTTGACTGCTGACACATATGCACCATCTCCTACCTAGCACAATGGAAAGAATGCACAATTTATATAGGACAGTCTAGACTGAGTGAGAAGTCATCAGTGTACTATTTTGAGTGTGTTTTTATGAGATGTAGTGAATACTGACTTAAATGCAACTGATTTATTCCACTGTGCATCTGATATAGGGCAGGAAATTCTTAGTCATTCACTGTTTTATTTTTAAAATTTTGTTGAGGAACAGTCATGCTTGTGGGATTTTCTCCCTTAAGCACTAAAACACATTGCCTTCTCTGAATTCTACAAATCTTAACCTGGGAGGCTGGGGTGTCCTATTTGTTGCTCCAAAGGTAGTATTTTTAAAAGACTGGCCCTGTTAAACTGTCATATAAAATGTCATACAAGACTGGAAATGTATAATATTACATTGTGCTGTGCTCAGGCAGAAACAAAAACCAGAATACAGACTTACACTGAAATGGAAAAAGAATGAAAGGGGAAATATTTCAAGTTCATAAGCTAACATATTATCGAATCAGTGTGAAACAACAGAAAAATGTAAATACTAGAGAAAAGTGAAGAGTTATAGCTTCTGATGAACTCCCTTTGTTTCTGAATCCTCATAGTAATAAACACCAGTACAGAAAGGAGGAAAAGAAAGGCAATGACAGCCAAGCATAGGATCAAATACATAGTCAAGGTGCAGTCTTCTTTTTTTACAACCTCCTCCTTAGGGATATCTATAATTTCCATATAGAATCATGGAAGACACCACAAGGGCCATCCAGTCCAATCCCGCCATGTAGAAACTCACAATCAAAGCACCCCTGACAGATAGCCATATGAGGGTCTGTCCACTGGAAAAACCAATAGTATGGGAATGATAGACTGGGGAGGAAGCCCATTATATCTAACCAGAACATATAGACTTTGTTTCATGACATTTTATTAACTGGCCTCGTGGTTTTCATATCTCTCTTTTGGGCACCACAGTGAAGAGAGGTGGTTTTATGGACTTCACCAAAAAGGTGACTAGGTAGCTGGCCCCTCTTCCCCTGGGAACAAGGGGGGGTGCTGTTCTGAACAAGGTAAAGAATGAAAGAAGCAGTCTCATTTTCCTTGAATGCAAACAAGAACTTCTGAGCTCACCAGTGGGAACTCTTATCCATATCACTAATGGTCACATGGAAATAAGAACATAATATCCATGTTGAATTAGACCATAGGATTATCTAGGCCAACGTACTGTTTAAACAGTAGACAATGAATTGACCATGGAAAGCCCAACAGCAAAATGCAAGTGCAACTGCACTCTACATCTCACACTCCCTGGCAGAGGCATGCTGCCTCTGATACCAGAGTTGACATATAAGCCATCTTGACTAGTAGCATTTGATGGTCTCTTCCTTCATGGATTTATCCAATCTTCCCTTAAGGTATCCAAGTTTGCAACTGTAACCAAGGCAGTCTTCCTGCCAATGCTCCAAGGCTATCCTTTTGCCTCAGAAACATCACTTGACTCTTTGGTCTTGACACTTGCCCCTTTTATACCTTTACTACTTTAATTGCTTTTCATCGTGACATCGTGTGAAAACCATTAGCGCAATTGCATGATTAACCTGGGATATTCTTGGGATAATCACTCTTTGAGCATGTTATCATGTGAAAAAGCTTAATTACGAATGCATGATTTTGATGGGTTAATCACAATTTATACTTCCAATTGTTCCCATCTGATAAAGTCCATAGACCCAACATGTCCACACGACAGCATGTGTTTCCATCATTTTACACTCTGCTGAGGTCTTTGGTACATGGAATATATGTGGAGAGGCAAAAGGCACTAACCCTTAACCCCTCCATTATCACTTCCATTTTCCTCTATGTGTGGCAAGTGATGGGTCTGAAGAGAATTTTCACTGTCTGTGAAGGTTCCTACATGAGTTGGAATTAAGGTTGTGAATATCTGTCAGCCCCCCCCCCACACACACACACACATGCCTTTTTCGAAATGTCACTTTTTCTTTTCATCCTTGTTTGATACTGGTTTGTAAAACTTCATATTTTCTATCCACACTGAAATTCATATAACATTTAAATGTATTGTTCCTAAATAGTGAATTTATTTGTGAAATACTCTTGTCAATTTTGACGTTAAGGGAAAAAAAAACAGGGACTCTTGGTGCAGGGGAGATAAATTTTCAGAAAAATTGGGAGAGAAAGGAAAGAAAGATAATATTAGCACCCTTAAAATATCTGTTACTTTAGGAATATAAAATACCGTATATCATGTATAACTTGATATTACTATGGCTGCTATATTAAAAAATACAGTTTATTCAGAAATTGTGAAGCTGAAAGCTTTCACAGCTGGAGTTCATAGTTTTCTGTGGCTATGTAGCTGCATTCTTGAAGAATTTATAGCTGATGTTTTGCCTGCTTCTGTGGCTGGCATCTTCAGAGGGTGGTGGCATGGAGGTGTGTGGGGTATATATACTTGTGTGACCTCTGGTTGGGAGGAAGTGATTTACATGTTAATCTCTGTGTTGGTCTATTGTTGAGTGGCAAGGCCTCAGGGTGGGAGGATATGCATGGTGGATGTGTGTCTATTTAATTAGCAATCCATTTTCAAAAAATCGGCAGTAGCAGAATATATCATAAACCAACCTGGGCATAAATGCTCTTTGAAACACTGAAATTCTGGACCATGCCAACAACTGCCAGGTCAGAATGCACAGGGAAGCCATTGAAATCCACAAACACCTGGACAACTTCATCAGGAAAGAAGAAACACTGAAAATAAACCAAGTTTGGCTACCAGTCCTGAAGAACACCAAAACCAAGACTCAATTCATGCAAATGAACAC
Organism: Phrynosoma platyrhinos; assembly: GCA_020142125.1. Lineage (NCBI taxonomy): Eukaryota > Metazoa > Chordata > Lepidosauria > Squamata > Phrynosomatidae > Phrynosoma > Phrynosoma platyrhinos. The sequence continues at coordinate 127,936,693 of CM034706.1, read as the reverse complement.
CACATAGTGTCAGGAGGTTTCCCCATAGGCAATGGATTGCTAATTAAATAGACACACATTCACGATGCATATCCTTCCACCCTGAGGTCTTGCATTCAACAATAGATCAACACAGAGATTAACATGTACAGTTGCCCCTCCCAATTTGCAGGGGATCCATTAAGGGCACCACCTGTGCAAATTGCGGCTCACAAATATTCGAGACCCATTTAAAGTAATGGTGCACATGCTAGTGGTGCATAGCCATTAAAAATATAGCCCTTGTCCCTCCTCATGAAGAGCGAGACCGCTAACGCCAAGTCCGTGAATGGGGAGGGACAACTGTAAATCACTTCTTCCCAATCAAGAGTCACACAAGTGTATATATATATATATATATATATATATATATACACACACACACCCCACACACTTCCATGCCACCACCCTCTGAAGATGCTAGCCACAGATTCAGGTGAAACATCATGAATAAATTCTTCCAGAATGTGGCCACATAGCCTGGAAAACCTACAGAAAACTATTCAGAAATTATTCATAGACCCATGACTGTGTGTGTGCACACCTACTGTTAGAGGCCTGCAGGTGATCCCCTCTCTTAAGTCTGCACGTGGGCCTGAGGCACTTTGCCTGTCTCTCCTGGAAGAGAGCAACTAAGCAAGATGGACAAGATTACAAGAAAAATTGGTAGTTCTACAGTGGGCTTGACGGTCACTATTGCCATGCTATATCTACACTGGCCTTGTTATATCTGGGAAATGCGTTTCTTTGTGGAGGTGAAGGGAGTCAGGGGGTGATGATGAAAATCTGTTGGCCCTGACTGTTGATTCAGCAAAGTATCATCAGCCTCCAACTGCTTCACTTGTCCAGCCCTGAATTCTCTCTCTGTCCCTCCCTCCATGCTTCTTACCATCTTGTCACTGCATTTCAAACTCATGCTTCAGCTCAAGGTAGGGGATCTCTGGACTTGTCTGTCATTCTGTCAACTCAAAAGAGACATAAAAACAACAGCCATGATGATCTTAGTACTCTCCTGAGTACTTAGTCTACTCCTTAGGAGAAGAAGTGCTTTTACATATTAAAAACTGACTGAACAGGAACCAGAGAGCAGGAATACAGGGCCACTTTTTCAATGGAGGGATGTGAACAGTGAAGTCCCTAAAGAATTTTCATTGCATCTGGGATTTTTAATTTATTCATAATTGACCAGAGTTCAGTAATAAGGTGGCCATGTTTTCCCAAGATAATAAATTATTCACCATGGTGAGAACAAAAATAGTTTGTGAAGAGATCCAAAAGAATATCACCAAGTTGGAACTCGGAGAATGGATAGTAAAGTGCCAGTGCAAGCTAGTGTAAATGCAAGCTAGTGCTTGCAGTCATGGATGGAATCTGAGTTGGCCATGACTGACCAAGAAAGGGATCTTGGAGTTGTTCAAATTCCATGTTGAAGTAATTAGGAAAAAAAATGAAAGCAAATCTGCCAGTGTTGTACTGACATTATACAAATCCATGGAGCAAATACACGTGGATTTCACAGTTCTTTCCAACAAACCTGAAAATGGATATTCTAGAGATAAAAAAGATGCAGGAAAGGCCAATCAAAATGATCAAGGGAGTAGAGCAAGTGCACTATGAGGATAGGTTATATATAACCTTTTGGGATGTTCATTTTAGGGGGGAAGCAAATAAAGAGAGAGATTATAGAGGCATATAAAGCAAAGCGTGAAAGCAGATAGGCATAAAAGCTTCTCCCTCATAAAGCTAGATCTTTGGATTCTCCACTGAAGTTAAATGAGAGATTAGGATAGATCAAAGAAAGTATTTGTTCACATAGTTCACAGTTGAGAGCAGTTCAGATCTCTTCTGTTCTGAGAGGTGTCAACTGGAATTCAGGATAGTGTATCTTAGCAGGATTCATAGTTCTGTTGAAGGGCAATATGATCAATAACTTAAGAGGAAAAGATTAAGAGAAGCAAGAAACAGTTCAGGCTTGGAAGAGTTCAGTGCGGGAAACTGAATAAGAAACAACGTGTAACTATTAAAATACTGTAACTACTGTAACCATACAATCTGTGAAACAACCTGGAAAAAGATACAGTCTTAACACATGCTTGTAAATAAAGTTAAAGTTCACTTGTTTTAAAAAGGAACACTGGCTGAATGCATTTAGAAGAATAACACCCAGATAACATGCTAGCAAAGACAAAACACATATA
>CM034706.1:127920197-127932676 GCA_020142125.1 Phrynosoma platyrhinos | reverse complement strand
AAAACTGAATAGGTTAGTTTGGCATTCTGCTCTGTATCCAGATCAAGAGCATGGATGGAGCCAATTAGCAGGCCTGGAATATTATTTTCTTGTATCTGCATTTCAAATAAAGATTTCTCAAATATTGGGGGGTTGTCATTCACATCAGAGATCTGCACGTTAATAATTCGTGTTGAGGTGAGCCTAGGAGAGCCCTGGTCCGTCGCTGTAATGGTAACATTATACTCAGGAATCTTCTCTCTATCCAGAGGACTTTGGATCACAATCTGGTAGTAGTTATTAACACTGTCTTTTAATACAAAGGGAAGGTTTACCTCAATAGAGCAGACAATTTTGCCATTTTCTCCAGAGTCTTTGTCTTTGACACTGAAGAGCAGAACAAGTGTTTCCAGAGGAGAATCCTCTGGTAAAGGGCTGTTAAGAGAAATGACTGAGATTTCAGGGGCATTGTCATTCATATCCTCAATTTCTACCAGAACACTGCAGTGCCCAGATAGTCCTCCTCCATCAGTTGCTTTGATGCTTATGTCATAACTGGTTTCTACTTCATAATCAATTTCTCCTAAAACAGTGATTTCCCCACTCATTTCATTCAAATGAAACAAATTAGATATTGTTTCAGGCACTCGATCAAAGGAATAGGTGATCTGGGCATTTGATCCTAAATCCAAATCTCTGGCTTCCACTTTGGTGACCAGAGTATCCTGACATCTATTTTCCTTTAATCTCACTTTATATTCAGCTTGAGTGAACTGAGGGGAATTATCATTGATATCTAATATATTAATATTTATTTTAACTATTCCTGTTCTCTGTGGTACCCCTCCGTCCACAGCCATAAGCATCAGCCCAAAGTATGCCTCCCTCTCCCTGTCTAGGGGTTTCTCCAGAATGAGATCTACATACTTGCTTCCATCCTTCCTGCTTTCCACACCCAAATGAAAATGCTCATTGGGGCTGAGGGTGTAGTTTTGTATGCTGTTTTCTCCCATGTCTTTATCCTGGGCAGATTCCAAGGGGAATCTTGAGTTTTGAGGCACATTCTCAGGAATTTCCAACTGAAACTCTTTTTTAGAGAATCTGGGAGCATTGTCATTTACATCCTCTATCTTCATTTCAATACTGTAGATCTTCAGGGGGTTCTGTAACACAATTTCACTCTGTATTAAGCAAGGCTCAGTCTGTCCACACAAAATTTCACGGTCTATTTGGTCATTTATGAGCAGATTTCCAGAGTGAATATCAAGGTGGAAATACTGCTTAGAGCTCTTGGAAATAAGCTGGACTCTGCGAACAGAGAGTTCCCCACTTCCCAGTTTCAAATCTTTCAGCACATTAGCTACCAGGGACCCAATTTTCTTTTCTTCAGGCACAGAGTAACGAACTGAGCCACACAATACTTCAGGCACAGAGAGGAAAAATAAAAGATACAGACCTTGTTTGTTCCAGAAACAACCTTCCATGTCTGTGAAATGTCTGAGAACTCCCTTCTCTCTCTTCAGTTTCTTGCCCAAATATAAAATGTCTTATCTTCACGCAGTGACTACCGTTAAAGGTGGAGGGATATATATATATATATATATAGTTCTGAAGAGCTTATTGCTTTGCTTCCAGTTAATCTTATCTCTCCATCACAAACAATATCTAGATCTGTGTCTGTTTGACACACTTCTGTTCAGAGATTCTTGAGAGCTATTTCACAAACCAAATTTCCCAATAATATGTTTGTATGTATTGCCACCATGCGGCTGCATGAGGAAACAACCACTAGCCTTCTATATTTCTGATTGCATGGTATTTCAGAGTAAAATAAACTTAACTAGAAAATTTTAATTTACTATTTATCCTTTCAGAACAGATTAGTTTTGCTTACAGTAACTGCACAGCAAATGATGGACATGTTTGTAAAAACCTGGCTTTGTTTGTCAATTTTAAGTAAGACATATGATTCTATAGATTCCATAGATATCTGTAGATCTATGATTTTCCTCCAACTACTGCATATCATAGAAAGAGGTTTCAACCACTGGAGGGTTATTATTGATATGAGAGATCTGAATGTTAATCAGCCTCATTGAAGTACCCTGGGAGAACCTCCCAAGTCACTGTGATGGTGATGTTTTCCTCTCTATCATCCCAGCCTAAAAGCTAGTTAGCAAGCAAGTCTTTCAGTTACTTCTATCACTGCCATTTCCTTGCTTCTCAGAGTTTGAGGGAAAGGGCAGGTGAAGAACCAGGAAACAATGGTGAACCAGGTGGCAATGGTCTAGGGTTCACCTGTAGTCTGTTGTGGTATGGGCCTTTGCAGGTGCAGAGCCATGTTGGGGCATGACACTGACTAGCCCAACAAGTGGACTTTCAAACTACACAGGATTCTCCCCAGTCCTCCAGGAAACATATTAAGCAGTAATGAAAGACTCACTCTAAGTACTTGCTTATGCTAAAGTAGCTTTAATAAAAAATATATTGTGTCCTAAACACATCTTAGTGTATCCTTAAGCAAGAAGGTACTGTGCACTAACAATAAGAGATGTGCTCCACATCCTTGGAAGATATGCTTCATGATTTTTTTCTCCTTCTCCTTCTCCTTCTTCTCCTTCCTCCTCCTCTTCCTATTATTCATCATCATTTAATACCCCACCTTTTCCCCAAAAAAGGGGTTCTTCAGTCATGTTCATTTAATGTCTTCTTGTAACATTTTGGCATAGTGCTTTCCAATTAAATCACTTCTGTTGTGAGAGTCTATTTATGCCTTTATTTATTCTTTTTCTGTGGAAAATTTCATGATACAGCCATAAGGCTACCTGGCCATATTTTTATGCCTTCTTTAATTCTTTTTCAGTGCATAAGATTCATGACACAACCACAGGGCTATCTGGTCACATACATAACCTCATCTGTGTGGATTAATGTTTAACCACATCTGATCCTGATAGCCCAAGAAATTAGATCTAGTCAATTAAAGTAATGGTTAAGGCTGTGTTGCTGGTATATTCACTGGTAGTTCAAAACATAACATCTGGACCATCACCTCTACATCATCACCTCTACAGCCACATTGCCAATGAAGTATTGGTCCTACGCATTCCATGACACAATGTTAGTGTTAAGGGGAATACTCTTCAGGATTCTCCCCAGTCCTCCAGGACACATATTAGGCACTCTTCACTTCCCTTTAGCTCCAAAGAAAGCTAATATTTGTCAGCCATTTTGAAGGTAGCTCCCTCATTTTCTTGCTGTTATTAATTGCCATCAAATTTGACTTTAACCTATGGTGACCCTATGAATGAGAGACCTCCAGGTCACAAGAGCTTGCTCAGGTCTTGCAGTTTCAGAGCCATGGCTTCCTTGATTGAGGATATCCAGTTGTAATGGGGGCTTCTGCCTTTTCTAATGCCTTCTGTCTTGACAAGCGTGATTGTCTTTTCTAGTGAGTCATGTCTTTTCATGATATGGCCAAACTGCAACAGCCTCATTTTAGTCAATTTGACTTCTAGAGAGAGTTCAGGCTTGATTTGCTCTTGGACCCATTCATTTGTATTATTCACACTCCAGGGTATCTGTAGAACTCTTCTCCAACATGACATTTCAGATGAATTGATTTTCTTCCTAAAAGCTTTCTTCACTGTCTAGCTTTCACATATGATGGCATGGACAACCTTAACTTTAGCATTCAATGATATATCTTTATATTTCAGGATCTTGCCTAGTTCCTTCATACCTACCCTTCCAAGTCCTACTCTCTCTCTTTTTTATTTCTTGATTGCAGTTCCCATTTTGACTAATGATTGAACCAAAGTCCTTGTTTGGTTTTACTCTAATAGAGATAGAGACAGACAGAGAATCCATTCATGATCTGTAGCACAATCTGTTCCTGGTCATGTTTTTGGATAAAGAATGAACCTTCTCCATCTTCCACTTCCAATTATGTGGTCTATCTGATTTCTATATTAGGCATCAGATGATGTCCATGTATACTGGCACCTGTTTGGTTTTCTGAAGAATGTGTTTGATATGAACAAACTACTGGCTTTATAAAATTCAATCAGTTACTTTCTTGATCTTACGGCAAATTCTCCAACAATCTTTGGTTCTGCTTTGTTTCCTACTTTCATGTTCCAATAACTTATGATTACCAACATGTCCATGTGATTCATTTCCTCCTGGATTCCAGCAGAGAATCTTTGAATTTCTTCTTCTTCTGCTTCAGTAGTTAGGAGTATAAACTTTGATTGTGGTTATATTGATGGTCTTCCCCTGAAGTCTTATGGATATGATTTGGTCAGAATTTGCATTACATCTCTGACTGCTTTTGCTACATCTCTCCTCATTATTAATGCTACCTTATTTCTTCTTTAATTTTCATTTCTTGAGTAAAGTAGTCCCATTTCTGTTCACTTTAGCTCAAAGATCCCATAAAGAAATGCATACTCAGAGTGGCTGTGAGTTCACACGTAGGTCTTGAGAGCCTATCTTTTAACACTGCAGTATATAGAGGCAGTATACTGATGGTCACTCAAAAAAAAAAACAAAACATAATTACAGATAGGTCCCCTGTGTTCTTATCTCTCCTTTGATTGAATTTCCTGGGCTAGCCTGGAACACTTTTATAGTCTTCAAATCCCCTGGCAGAAACAGTGTCTAAATCCAAAGAACCTATGTTTGTTTAAAGGGAACACACCTATTTTATGACTAAGAATGAACACAAAATGTCTGAATATTTTCATTTCTTTAGGGTCTTCAAGTGACATTTTACTTTTTTGTAATGTTTACAAAAGTAAAAGTAAAATTATTTTCCTCTCCTTGCCCTCCAGTAGAAGCATACATTTAAGTATATATTTTTCTACATTTTTATTCCCATTTGCATTCCCTGCCTAAATATTAGTGTGCTGTTGTAGAAAGGAAACCAGAATGGTGCAATTGCATGATGACAAACAGCGTTCAAATCCCCACTCAGCCATGGAAATCCACTTGGTGATCTCAGTCAAATCTCACTCTCAGCCTCGGAAGACAAAGGGAAACCTCCTCTGAACAAATCTTGCCAATAAAACCCCATTACAGGTTCACATATAAGTTCAGAAGGTCACATAAGTTGCAAACAGCTGGAAGGCACACAACAACAACAAATTGCAGAAAATCTATGAAACTAATCAAGCATTAGATAAAATTAGAAGTCATCTTACAATCTGAAAACTAGCAAAATCATAGGGAGAAGAAACTATAAAGTGTGACATTTCTTCCAATGGAGGCCTGTAAGAATGGGATGCCTCATCTGCAGCAACACTCTAAAAATCAAATGGCACTTTAAATAAAACATCTTTACATGTTGGCAGAAAGACAGCAAGGAAGAGGCCAACCGGACCTCCCTGGGAAGGGAGTTCCATAACCTTGAAGCAGCCACCAAGAAGATTCTCTCTCTCTCCCCCTCTCTCTCATGTCCTCACAAAACATGCCTGGGATGATAGTGGGACCAAGAGCAAGTCTTCCCCCATCATGGGGATTATACACAGTTTTCAACTGCACACAACTGCATGCCAGGGAGCTTTTGTCACACACAAAAGAGGGAGGGGTGAATAATTCAGGCCATCAATAACAGATGGTGGCTTCAAAAGCATAAAAACTCTACTTATTGAGGCTGTGGTAGTTTCAAGTTCTACATGAATCCATATATGCAGTATACTTTTTAGTCAGGCATCCTAGATATAGATCTTCAGATCAAGACTTCCACAAGGGAAAGGAATAGTTTGAATCAACAATGTACCACTGACTTTTGGTTATTAATCAGGTGGGTGTACTGTTTCTCAACTGTTAATATAGACAGAAGTTAAAATAGAATTTGCATACACTGGTTGAGTGAAGTGATGGTTCTCTGAGGATAGTAGTACTACATGGATATGAAACTAGAATTTACCTACAGAAACAGGAACAAATGAAGGTGCAGAAACACATGCATGTAGCTGGTAACCCTTGTTCAATATAGCTGCATTAAAAATAAGTTTCTTTATACAAGTAAATGTGTATCCCACACTTCATGGGTTTAGCACACAACTCTAAGTTGTTCACACAACAGTTGTTACTGCACAACATTTTGAGCCATGTCATTCAGGAAAACATTTGGGACAGGAATCTAAGGGACATGAAATAAAATAGAAGGATGGATCTAGTGGGCATCTAAGATAGGCCCTGAGAAAGTGCCAGATAGAAGAAGAGGTTCAGAAAAAAGATAAGGCAAAAATGACAGATGAGCAATGAAGGTAGTTAAGGACTCAGGATTCAGGAGTATCTTGTTACTGAAGTCAGCAGCAGAACTTGGGAAGAAAGGATAAAAGGACAAGGAGATGGATAGGCAATAAGACAGAGGAAGAGAGGGGGGAAAAATTGAATACCTCATGAACAGCCTTTGAAAACTGCTACCCTCTCTTGAGCTACTATACATCTTATCTGCAAAATCACTGAAATATTTTTGACAAAACAAATGTCAGATCAGTCTGAGAAATGAAGTAAAAACAGCCTTTCCAATATTTTGACCAGCTTTAATTTCCCTGAAATATGGATGAATCAAAAAGAACAACTTACCATTCATACGATATCACTAAAGAACAATTTAAGGAAAGAAACATAAAGAAAAAACTATTAGATGTGCTTAACCCAATTCAACTTTCCTTTCATTTAGTGGATTTAAAATGCATAAGTATAAATACAAAGAAGAAACAAATACAGTTGGCCCCCTCTATCCACAGATTCTGCATCCACAGATTCCACCATCCATAGCATGAAAATACTCCCATCAAAAAATAATTAAATAAATTTGAAAAAGCAAACCTTAATTTTGTCATTTTACTACATCCATAGATTCTGGTATGCACAGGGGGTATTGGAACCAAATCCCAGCAGATACCAAGGGCCCATTTTATCTATTGTGGCAGATGACCAAGAAAAAGCCATGTACACTGGCCTGGTTATCCAGCACATGGAATAATTATTTTATATTCTCTCACCTGTTCCTTTGATTTATTGTCTTCCAGGCAATCAGGAATGTCTTGGGAACCTGAAGAAGTCGTGTGATTAACAGGGATATTTGGGTCGGCCACAGAAAAAACAGGAATGAGAGGCCGAAGAAATCTGAACTCGCTGCTTAAAGATCCACCAGTTAAGCAAACATCATACTGATAATTCCTGGAAAGTGACCCACTCTGAGAATCAGTACAGTTCTCTGGGATAACAGGTCTGGCAGGAGGAAAGTGAGGAGGAGCAGCAATAAAAGTACCTCCGGGGTCTTTCTTGCAGGATTTGATAACAACAAAGGAAATAATGCAAAGCAGAAACACAGAAGAGACGGATGCCAGGCAAATCATCAGATACATGGTCAAGGTTCCCTCGTCTTCATGCTCCTGTTGACGTACATCCACCACCTTCAGATAAGGATCAGAAAAGCCATCCACTGGAAGTATATTCAGAGTGGCAGTGCTGGTCTGAGGAGGAAGACCATTGTCTCTGACCGCAATAATAAGCCTCTGTTTACTTGAGTCTCGCTCAGTCAGTGGTCTCTTGGTTTTTACCTCTCCATTCTGGGCTCCTATGCTGAAAAGACCAGGGTCTGTGGCCTTCAACAGTTCATAGGAAAGCCAAGAGTTCTAGCCAGAATCTCGATCCACAGCCACCACTTTGGTGACCAGATATCCAGCCTCTGCCATTTTGGGAAGCAGCTCATTGCAGGGTGATGTGCTGTTCTGAAGGGGATACAAGAAGAAGGGAGCATTGTCATTTTCATCTGTGATCACAACTCGCACAACAACGTCAGAGCTCAGAGGAGGAATACCACCATCTGTAGCCCTCACTGTGACTTTGAAATCTTTTATTTGCTCATAGTCCAGAGATCGGAGGGCATACATGTTTCCAGTTTCAGAGTTGATGGAGATATAAGATGCTGCAGGGCTACCAGGTAAAAGCGTGTAGGTCACTTTGCCATTCTTCTCCATGTCTAGGTCAACAGCATGGACTGAACCAATTAGTAGTCCTGGAATATTATTTTCTTGTAAACTCATTTCAAATAAAAGCTTTTCAAAGTCCGGAGTGTTGTCATTGACATCTGATATCTGAACATGGATAATTCTTGTTGAGGTGAGCCTAGGAGACCCCTGGTCTCTTGCTGTGATGGTGACATTATATTCAGGGACTCTCTCTCTGTCCAGAGGGCTTTGGATCACAAGCTGGTAGTAGTTATTCTTGGTGCTTCTTAATGCAAAGGGAAGGTTCATCTGAACGGAGCACATAGTTTTGCCATTGTCCCCAGAGTCACAATCTGTAATACTAAAGATAGCAACCACTGTATTCAAGGGAGAATCCTCTTGGATTGTATCAGTAAGGGATATGAGTAAAACCTCTGGGGCATTGTCATTGATATCCTCAACCTCTACCAGGACACTGCAATGCCCAGAAAGGCCTCCTCCATCAGTGGCTTTGATGCTCATGTCATAACTGGTTTCTTTTTCATAATCAATTTCTCCCATAACAGTGATTTCTCCAGTCATTTCATTCAAATGAAACAAATTAGATATTGTTTCAGGCACTCTATGGAAGGAGTAGGTGATCTGAGCATTTGATCCAAAATCTAAATCCCTGGCTTCCACTTTGTAGACAAGAGTATTCCAAGGACTGTTTTCCTTTAATCTTACTTTGTATTCAGACTGAATAAATTGAGGGAAATTATCATTATTGTCCAGAATATTAATTTTGATTTTGATAGTACCATTTCTTTGGGGTACCCCTCCATCCAAAGCCATAAGAATCAGCTCCAAATATGGTTGTTTTTCCCTATCTAGAGGTTTCTCCAAAATAAGATCCACAGCTTTTCTTCCATCCTTGCTTTCTGTTCCAAGCCTGAAATGCTCATTGGGACTCAAGGTGTAGTTTTGAATGCTGTTTTCTCCCAAGTCCACATCTTTAGCAGTTTCCAAGGGGAATCTTGTATTTGGGGGAACATTCTCAGGAATTTCCAATTGAAAATCATTTTGAGAAAACCTGGGAGCATTGTCATTTACATCTTCCACCTTGACTTCAATAGTATGGAACTCTAAGGGGTTTTGGAGTACAATTTCAGTCTGTAATAAGCAAAGCTCACTCTGACCACACAAAGCCTCTCGGTCTATTTTGTCATTTATGAGTAGAGCCCCAGAGTCAGTATCAAGATGGAAATACTGCTTGGAGATTTTGGACACTAGCCTGGCTCTCCGAGCAGAGAGATCCCCAATCCCCAATTTCAAATCCTTCAAAACATTAGCCACCTGAGACCCACTTTTCTTTTCTTCAGGAACAGAATAATGAATTGAGACACATAGCACATCAGTCACACAGAGGCAAAGTAAAAAACACAGACCTTGTTTGCTCCTGAAGCAGTCTTCCATGGTTCAGAACTCTGATTCTCTCCAGTTTCTGACCCACTTATAAAGCTTCTGACTTCTTACTCAATAATAATCTCTACTGATGGAGAAAAACGTTGTGTTCTTCAGTGCTGATTATCGGACTGCTTTGAATGTTATCCCTTCATCATAGACCATCTTCTCTCAGACCTTTTCAGGAATGATGTTGACACAGTAAAATGTGTTCCTATAGTGCCATCATGTGGCTATGTACAGAAACACTTCAATAATGTCTTTTTCATATATTGTTCCTTAAAGCACAATAAACAATTATTTTTGGGACCTCTGTTTCTTGAAAAATCACAGATTCTACAAGGAATGACTAGTAATATTCATTTAATGCTGCAGAGGAAACTCTCCATAAACAAATGTCATAATATTATATAATATAATTATGTAATAAAGAGAATTGATATTTTTAGCAGTGTTTTGTTGTTAGAAGCCATTAAGTGTGTGCATATACTGGAGTATGAGCACACTGATAGCTATGTGCTAGTAGTAGTGTGATCCTGCTTGCTACTCATTTGTGTTAACTGTCATCATGTCATCTTTGACTTATGGTGACCTTACCAATCAGAGACCTCCAAGTCACCTTATCTTCAACAGACTTTCACAGGTCTTGCAGACTCAGTATATCCACCTATAATGGGGGCTTCTTCCTTTTCTACTGCCTTTTACCTTGACAAGCACCCTTGTCTTTTCTAGTGAGTCATGTCTTCTCATGATATGGCCATAGTACAAAAGCCTCAGTTTTGCCAATTTGACTTCTAAGGACAGTTCATACTTGATTTGTTCTTGGACACATTCCTTTGTCTTATTTACAATCCACGGTGTCTGCAGAACTCTTCTCCAGCACCATATTTGAAATACATTTATTCTTTTCCTTTCTTCACTGCCTAGACTTTCCAACTATACACAGAAATTGGAAACAGAACGGTAAGGACAAACTTGACTTTGGTATTCAATTACATATCTGCATACTTGAGGATCTTGTTTAGTTCCTACAAAGATACTCTTCCAAGTCCTAGTCTTCTTCTGATTTCTTGATTGCAGTCTCTATTTTGACTAATTACTGAATGAAGCTTCTCCTTTTGTTTTACTCTAACAATTAATATTAGTCATTCATGATCTCCACAATCTGCTCCTGGTCTTGTTTTTGGAGAAAGAATGGCATTTCTCCATCTTCCACTTCCAATTACGTGGCCTATCTGATTTCTATATTATGCATCAGATGATGTCCATGTATATAATGCCTGTTTAGTGTTCTGAAGAATGTGTTTGCAATGAACAAACTGTTGGCTTCACAAAATTCAATCAGTTACTTTTGTGGTTCATTTCTTGATCCTAGGGCAAATTCCCTTCCAATCTGATACTGCTTTTTTCCTACTTTTACATACCAATCACCTATGATTATCAAAATGTCCCATCTTGGTATGTGACCAATTTCCTCCTGGATTCCTGCAGAGAATCTTGCAATTTCTTCATCTTCTGCCTTGTAGTTGGATTATAAACTTTTGATGTTAGCTGTCCTCAAGTCAGTTCCAACTCACAGTGATCTGTGGATGAGACATCTCCAAGAATCCCTATCTTCAACTGCCTTGCCCAGATCCTGGAGGCCTTTCCACATAACCCCCCTGATTCAGTCTATCCATCTGGTTTGTGGTCTTCCTCTATTTCTTCTACTTCTATCCTTCCTAGCATTATTGTTTTTTCTACTGATCTGTGTCTTCTCATTATGTGGCCAAAGTACAATAGTCTCAACTTGACATCTTTACTTCCAAGGAGAGCTCTGGTCTGATCTGTTCAAGAACCCATTTGTTTGTCTTCTTGGCTGTCCATGATATACTAAGTACTCTTCTCCAGCACCACAGTTCAAATGAGTTGATTCTCTTTCTGTCTACTTCCTTCACTGTCCAGCACTCACATCCGCACATGGTAATTGGGAATACAATGGCCTGGACAATTCTGATTTTAGTGCTCAGTTGCATGTCTTGGTCTTCAGTATCTTTACTAGTTCTTTCATAGCTTTCCTTCCCATTCCTAGTCTTCTTATTTCTTGACTGCAGTCTCCATTCTGGTCAATGTTTGATCCTAGATATGGGAATTCTTAAACTATTTCAATTTCCTTGTTGTCTAGATTGAATTTGTGTATTTCTTCTGTGGTCATTATTTTTATTTTCTTTATGTTCAGCATCAGACCTGCATTTACACTTTCATCTTTGACCTTTCTTATTAACTGTTCCAATTCCTGAATGTCTTCTGATAATATTATGATTTTGTCCTCATATCTTAGGTAGCTATTGTTGCTTCCTCCTATCTTAACTCCTCCTTTTTCTAATTCTGCTTTTTTATTATGTTTTCTGCATATAAGTTAAACAAGTAGGGTGATAGGATGCAGACTTGCCTGACCCTTTGCCAATTGGGGACCACTCTGTTTCCCTAAATTCTGTTCTGACGGTAGCCTCTTGTCCTTGATATAGATTCCTCATCAAGACTATCAGATGTAGTGGCACCCCCATGTCTTTGAGTGCATTTCATAGTTTTTCATGATCCATGCAACCAAATACTTTGCTATAGTCTATGAAACATATGCTGATTCTTTTTTGGAATTATTTGGTGCGCTCCATTAGCCATTGTATTTTGTAATGTGGTCCCTAGTGCCCCTTCCTCTTCTGAATCCTGCTTGCACCTTTGCAATTTCTATCTCCATGTATAGTTGAAGTCTATGCTGCAGAATTTTGAGCATTATTCTGCTTGCAGTCTTTTGTATCTCCTTTCTTGTGGATTGGTATGTATATCAAGTATTTCCAGTCTGTTTCCATATTCGTTGATGTATTTCAGTTAGCACTAAAGTTGCATCTGTCTGTAAGCACTGTAGCAGTTCAATTGGATATTATCTGTTCTCAGTGATTTATTTTTCCCCATTTCTTTTATTGCAGATTCCACTTCACTTCTTAGAATTTGAGGGTTGTCTTCGTATGGCTCCTCATTCCAAATATCATTCATTTCCTCATCTCTTTGGTATAACTCTTCTGTGTATTGCCTCCAGTGTCTTTTTAT
>CM034706.1:127873137-127892269 GCA_020142125.1 Phrynosoma platyrhinos | reverse complement strand
ATAAATAGATAGATAGATAGACTTTTCTCTGTTTTGAACAAAATTCTCCTTTTGAAATAACTCCCAATGAATATAGTAACTGAGACCAATATGAGAAGATGCACTATTGCCAAAGTTCAATGATCCCATAAAGAAATGCATGCTTGGAAGGTCTGTAAGTTCACATGTAGGTCTTGAGAGCATATCCTTCAACTCTGCAGTATAAGGAGACAGGAGAATCCATATATGTGAGTTCACTGATGATCACTCAAAAAAACATAATTATAGATAAATCAAGTGTTGTTCTTATTTATCCTTTCACTGATTTTACTGGGCTGGAATGGAACACTTGTATAGCCTTATAAATCCCCTGGGAGGAACAGCATCAAAATCCAAAGAACCAATGTTTGAAGGGAACACACCTATTTTATAACTAAGAATGAACTCAAAAATGCCTGGATGTTTTCATTCCTTTAGGGTCTTTCAGAAGCCTTTTTACATATTTTCAAATATTGTCAACTTTTAAAGTACAAGTATTTTCAATGCAGTTCAATTTATTCATAAATGATATATAGTCACAACTGAAGTAGACAAGTTTATGAAGGACAGAAAAGTATTTATGATGATAAGAGTAAATACAAATTGTAAAATGTTCCAAGAAGATCTTGGTAATCGGGGCAATTGGCATTATGATGGCAAGTGGAGGTCAATTTAAAGAAGTGCAAAAGTGATGAATACCAGCCCACAAAATTCCAGTACCACATTTATGCCAATTGAGTTGGCAGAGACTGACAAAAAAAGGGTTTTTAAGAATGTAATAGCATGTTAAAGAAACTGCTCTGAGTTCAGGAATATCCTCACCCACTTACCGTACACACTTGACTATAAGTGAATCTCGTGTATATGTGAAGGGCAGGTTTTGGTGCCAAAATTATGGATTTTGCCATGACCCGTGGATAGGTTGAGGATAAAACTTGGAGGCTCCTTCAGTGTGTGTATGTGTGTGTACAGCAAGAGAGACTCTAATTGAGACTGTTTATTTCAACTTTGGTTTCAGTTTGCAAGCAAGGGTGGTAGAGGATCTTTTATTTAAAAGCAATTGATCACTCAGGACTCTTGCAAGAGAAAAAGAAACTATCTTGGGTCTCTGTCTAATACCAATTAATCGCAGAAGACTTTTTCTGCTTGGCTCAAGCGAAAAAGAAACCATCTTCCACCGCATGGGGAAATCTGAAAGAGCTGCTATCACATTATCATACTGGCCCATAAATAAGTCAACCTGGGATTTTGGAGTCAATTTTGGGGCATACATTTTTAGACTTATAGACAAGTATACAGTACTTTTTTTAAAAAAAAATGTGTTTCTCAGAGTATCTATTCTAAAGTCCAAATACCACTCATAAACAATTGTCTGGTAGAAGAAACATTTGGGAAGTCAACTTTCATAAGGCAGGTTAGGAAGCAGAATTTTCCATTTCAATAGAAAATAAAATCTGGCGAAATATGTGGAATCGCTTCCCATTTAAAATTAAGTCCATTGCAGTTAAAGAGAATACTATTAAATTTGTCCATCGATGGTTTCTTAGCCCAATGAAACTGGCTCGTATGTCTACCAATGCCAATGCAAACTGTTGGGGGGGGGGGGTTGTGATGGTAGGGGAGCCTTGTATACATGTGGTTGGATTGTCCCTTAGTGCATGAATATTGGACGGAAATTTTGCAGCTAATCTCCAGATCACTAAACAAAGCATACAACCTTCACCACTCCTGCTCCTGTTCTCCTTTTTTAAGGATCAAAATAAAGTCCTGAAATACAAAAAACATATTTGTTTCCTTTTGGCTTGATATAGCTAAGAAGTGGAAAACTGCCAGGCTTGATATAGCTAAGAAGTGGAAAACTAGAAAGTTGAACATTGCAGGATGGTGGACTACTGGTACCTGTGGTTAATGGATAAAATTGCACACAGTAATAATATAGCGAGAGTCTTACACTCTGAATTGACATGATTTGGCATTCACTTATTGGCATTCACTTACTGAATACATCCAGTGGGTCTTAGGTTCTAGACAAACACACCCCAATCTGATCTAAATTTTTATGGAGAGATGTCTTCTAGGATACATGACCCTTTTGTCTATAATTTCCAGGGTTTTACTTTTCCAGGGTATTTGCTATGGTTTAATTTCTGTTTTTTCAATGAAATAACCAGATCTGAGGATTTATTGTCTCTTGAATTATTTTTATTTGTTGTTGTTTTAGTATACTGTTTGCTGCCATGTTTTGTTTGTAAATAAAATTTATAATTTTTACAAAAATTTAAAAAATTGGATCATTTTATTATGCCATGGTGTATAACGGGACGAGCATCCACAGATTTTGCTTTCCACGGGATATCTTGGTACCAAACTCCAGTGGATACCAAGGGCCCACTACAACATTTCCTTTTCTTGGTGTACTCTGCAAAATAGATTATATTATATAATAGCCCTGTTGGATAAATAAGGCTGATCTTTTGCTTAAAAAGAAAGTAAGAAACTTTTGGCTGCTTTCTCACTTAATGTTTGTATTTTTATTCATTCATTCTTTCATTTATTTAATATCATGCCTTTCTCCCAGCACATGATTCAAGGAGTTGTACAACATTTTTAAAACACAATATAATGTTCAAACCCTCTTAGTATGGAATTTAAAACTGAACTTTGATTTTACAATTTAAAAACATTAGTTAAAAATAGCACTCAATGATATAATACAATAAAAGCACTACATCCCCCAAATTAAAAGTTCTACCTGCAGCAACAGACTAAAAACCAAATGCCACCTTAAATAAAAAGTCTTTACCTATTGGCAAAAAGACAGCAGGGAAGAGGTCAACCAGACTCCCAAGGAAGGGAGTACCACAACTTGGGAGAAGCCACCCAGAAGGCTCTCTCTCTCGCTCGCTCTCATGTCCTCACTAAATGTGTCCAGGATGTGGGATCAAGAGAAAGTTTTCCACCATCAGGGAGATTGTACAACATTTTTAGTTGCACACAACTTCCCACAAAGGGAGCATTTGTGACAAAAAGTTGGCCAAATAATTCAGCATAATACTTCAGGCAATGACAAATAGCTGGTAGCTTCAAACACATTTTTTTTTTTAACCTACTATGGTACCTTCAGGATCCACATGAATCTATTCCTGTAATATAAGGAGCCAGGCATCATAAAAACAAATCTACATATCTTCAGATCAAGACTAATGGGTGCTTTGAGTCAATGTGCCACTGGCCTTTGGCTATTAAGCAGGTGAGTGTATTGTTTCTCAGCTGTTGTTTTAGACAGAGCATGAAATAGAGTTGCCAGTGATGGTTCAACAAGGATAGTAGTAATACATAGAAGTATAATTGGAATTTACCTTCAGAAACAGGAAGAAATGAATAGTGCAGAATCATGTGGTAACTAAATGGACTAATCAAAAAGAAAAACATATTCATATATCACCAAAGAACAATATAAGGAGAGAAATATGAAGAAACAGCTATTAGATGTGGTTAACCTAGTTCAATTTTCCTTTCATATAGTGGAGTTTAGATGGGCAAATATAAATACAGAGAAGAATCAAATACAGCTCTCTGTAACTCAGGCTTCTGCATTCATGGATTCAGTCATCCATGACATGAAAATGTCTTCCAAAATGCAAACCTTAATTTTTCCCATTTTATATACAGGCCACCATTTTAATCCACCATTGTATATAATGGTACTTGAGATTCCATGGATATTGGTATCTAACGGGAGTCCAGGAACCAAATCCCAGCAAATGCCTACTGTTTCTATTGTAATTCATAGCAAGTGGCCTGTGATCTAGCACATGAAATATTTTTTTTATATTCTCTCACCTGTTCCTTTGTTTTACTGTCTTCCAAGCAATCTGATAGGTCTTGGGAACCAGGAGAAGTCTTGTGGTTGACAGGGATATTTGGGTCCGCCATGGAAAAAACAGGAATAAGAGGCCGAAGGAATCTGAACTCGCTGCTTAAAGATCCACCAGTTAAGCAAACATCATACTGATAATTCCTGGAAAGTGACCCACTCTGAGAATCAGTATAGTTTTCTGGGATATCTGGCCTGGCAGGAGGAAAGTGAGGAGGAACAGCAATAAAAGTGCCCTCAGGGTCTTTCTTGCAAATTTTGATAACAGCAAAGGAAATAATGCAAAGCAGAAACACAGAAGAGACGGATGCCAGGCAAATCACGAGATACATGGTCAAGGTTCCCTCGTCTTCATGCTCCTGTTGACGTACATCCACCACCTTCAAATAAGGATCAGAAAAGCCATCCACTGGAAGTATATTGAGTGTCACAGTGCTGGTCTGAGGAGGAACACCATTGTCTCTGACAGCAATAATAAGCCTCTGTTTGCTTGAGTCTCGCTCAGTCAGTGGCCTCCTGGTTTTCACTTCTCCATTCTGGGCTCCTATGCTGAAAAGACCAGGGTCTGTGGCCTTCAACAGTTCATAGGAGAGCCAAGAGTTCTGACCAGAATCTCGATCCACAGCTACCACTTTGGTGACCAGATATCCAGCCTCTGCCATTTTGGGGAGCAGCTCATTGCAGGGTGATGTGCTGTTCTGAAGGGGATACAAGAAGAAGGGAGCATTGTCATTTTCATCTGTGATCACAACTCGCACAACAACGTCAGAGCTCAGAGGAGGAATGCCACCATCTGTAGCCCTCACTGTGACTTTGAAATCTTTTATTTGCTCATAGTCCAGAGATCGGAGGGCATACATGTTTCCAGTTTCAGAGTTGATGGAAATGTAAGAGGCAGCAGGATTAACACCAGGTTCTCCAGGTAAAAGCGAGTAGGTCACTTTGCCATTCTTCTCCATGTCTAGGTCAACAGCATGAACAGAGCCAATTAGTAGTCCAGGAATATTATTTTCTTGTAAACTCATTTCAAATAAAGGCTTTTCAAACTCCGGAGTGTTGTCATTAACATCTGATATCTGAACATGGATAATTCTTGTTGAGGTGAGCCTAGGAGACCCCTGGTCTGTGGCTGTGATGGTGACATTATATTCAGGGACTCTCTCTCTGTCCAGAGGGCTTTGGATCACAAGCTGGTAGTAGTTATTCTTGGTGTTTCTTAATGCAAAGGGAAGGTTCATCTGAACTGAGCACATAGTTTTGCCATTGTCCCCAGAGTCATGATCTGTAATACTGAAGATAGCAACCACAGTATTCAAGGGAGAATCCTCTTGGATTGTATCAGTAAGGGATATGAGTGAAACCTCTGGGGCATTGTCATTCACATCCTCAATCTCTACCAGGACATTGCAGTGTCCAGAAAGGCCTCCTCCATCAGTTGCCTTGATACTCATCTCATAACTGGTTTCTTTCTCATAATCAATTTCTCCCTTAACAGTGATTTCTCCCGTCATTTCATTCAAATTGAACAAATTAGATATGGTTTCAGGCACTCGATTGAAGGAATAAGTAACTTGAGCATTTGAACCAAAATCCAAATCTCTGGCTTCCACTTTGGAGACCAGAGTATCTCGGGGACTGTTTTCCTTTAGACTTACTTCGTATTCAGACTGTGTAAACTGTGGGGCATTATCATTGCTATCTAAGATATTAATATTTATTTGAACTGTTCCCATTCTCTGGGGTACCCCTCCATCCAAAGCCATAAGCGTCAGCTCCAGATGTGGTTGTTTTTCCCTATCTAGAGCTTTCTCCAGAATAAGATCCACAGATTTTCTTCCATCCTTTTTACTTTCTATTCCAAGCCTGAAATGCTCATTGGGACTTAAGGTGTAATTTTGGATGCTGTTTTCTCCTAGGTCCACATCTTGAGCAGATTCCAAGGGAAATCTTGTACTTGGGGAAACATTCTCAGGAATTTCCAATTGAAAATCATTTTGAGAAAATCTGGGAGCATTGTCATTTACATCTTCCACCTTGACTTCAATAGTATGGAACTCTAAGGGGTTTTGAAGTACAATTTCGGTCTGTAATAAGCAAAGCTCACTCTGACCACACAAAGTCTCTCGGTCTATTTTGTCATTTATGAGTAGAGCCCCAGAGTGGGCATCAAGATGGAAATACTTCTTAGAGCCTTTGGACACTAGCTGGGCTCTGCGATCAGAGAGCTCCCCAATCCCCAATTTCAAATCCTTCAAAACGTTAGCCACCAGAGACCCACTTTTCTTTTCTTCAGGGACAGAATAATGAATTGAGACATTTAGCACATCAGTCACACAGAGGAAAAGTAAAAAACACAGACCTTGTTTGCTTCTGAAGCAGTCTTCCATGGTTCAGAACTCTGATTCTCTCCAGTTTCTGACCCACTTATAAGGCTTCTGACTGGTTGCCCAATAATAATTTCTACTGATGTAGAAAACCCTTTTATTCTTCAGTGTTGATTGTCGGGCTGCTTTGAATGTTATCCTTTCATCATGGACATCTTTCCTGAGAACAACTCTGCTCAGATCTTCCTGGGAATTATGTTCACACAGGAAAATGTGTTCCTATAGTGCCATCATGTGGATATATGCAGAAAATACACTTCACTAATATCTTTTTCATATATTGCTCCCTAAAGCACAGTAAACAAGTGTTTTCAGAACCTTTCTCTCTTGAAAGATCACAAATTCTACAAGGAAAGACAGGTAATATTCTTTTAATGCTGGGAAGGATACTCTTCATAAACAAATGTCACCTGATTATATCATATAATTATGTAATAAAGAGATTTAATACTTTTATCAGTGTTTTGTTGTTAGCAGCTATTAAGTGTGTGCATATACTGGAGTATGAGCATACTGATAGCTGTGTGCTAGTAATGGTGTGGTCCTGCTTGTTACTCAATTCTATTAACTGCCATCATCTTGACTCTGACTTATTGCTATCTTACAAATGAAAGACCTCCAAGTCACCTTACCTTCAGCAGACTTGCTCAGGCCTTGCAGACTTTGTGCCATGGCTTCTTTCATTGAGTATATGCACCTGTAATGGGGGCTTCTTCCTTTTCTATTGCCTTCTACCTTGATAAGCACCATTGTCTTTTCTAGCAAGTCATGTGTACTCATGATGTGGCCATAGTGTGAAAGCCTCAGTTTCACCAATTTGGCTTCTAGGGACAGTTCAGCCTTGATTTGCTCTCAGTCTCATTCATTTGTCTTATTCACAGTTCTGGGTATCTGTAGAACTCTCCTCCATCACCATATTTCAGATGTCTTGATTCTCTTCTTTTCTTCACTGCCCAGATTTCACAACTATACACAGAAACTGGAAATGCAATGGTACAGAAAATCATGACTTTGGTATTCAATGATATAACTTTACACTTCAGAATCTTGTTTATTTCCTACATAACTACCATCCAAGTCCTAGTCTTCTGATTTCTTTATTGCAGATGCAGATGGTTTCTTTATTACAGTCCCCATTTGGACAAATGACTGAATCCAGATTCTTCTTTTGTTTTACTTTAATTTTTTATATTAGTTGTTCGTGGTCTGTGGCATAATCTGCTCCTGCTCTTGTTTTTGGAGAAAGAATTGAGCTTCTCCATCTTCTATTTTCGATCATGTAGTCCAGGGGTAGGCAACCTTTCCCTTTTAAGGGCCGAGGGACTTCAGCTCCCAGAATCCCAGGAGCTATTGGCCAACATGGGACTATTGGCCAACATGGCTGAGGCTTCTGGGAGCTGAAGTCCCTTGGCCCTTAAAGGGGAAAGGTTGCCTACCCCTGATGTAGTCTATCTGATTTCGATATTAGGCATCAGATGATGTTCATGTATAGTGGTGCATGTTTGGTTTTCTGAAGAATGTGTTTGCAATGAACAAACTGTTGGCTTCACAAAATTCAGTCAGTTACTTTCCTGGTTCATTTCTTGATTGCAGGGCAAATTCTCTTCCAGTCTTTGTTTTCTACTTTTACTGTTTCCTACTTTTACATTCCAATCACCTATGGTTACCAACATGTCTCATTTTTGTATGTGACCAATGGATTCCTTCAGTCTTTTAATTTCTTCCTTTTGTGCCTTGTAGTTGGATTAACTTGGGTTATGGTCCTTGATAAGTTTGATATAATTGATATAATTTGATCCAATTTGCATTATATCCTTTGGCTGCTTTTGCTACAGCTGTCTCAGCTATTAATATCACCCTATTTCGACTTTAATTTTTATTTCCTGAGTAAAACACTATATTCGTAGTTACCTGACTCAAAATGTCCCATTTCTGCCCACTTTAGCTCACTCACCCCAGGTACTGCAATACATTTATATCTTCCCTTACTTGTTTTACAATGCTTTGTTTCTCTTCATGCTTATGTTCCATGTTCCTATAATATCTTTGGAGTTTCTTTTCCCCTGTCAACAGCAAAACCTCCTTTCAATTTCAGACCTGTTCTATTACTAGCAACAGAGCTATTTGAACATGTCCTCTGCTCTTCTACAGTAGCTCATTGAGTATCTCCTCTTCTCTACCCCTACCAATTTATATGATGTGCTTATGTATTTGGGGTGATTGTAATAGCATAAAGAAACCAGATCCCATATGATCTTGTAGCTAAGCAGGCTAACAAATACCATGTGTTGTAGGATACATTTCAGAGGGGAAAAATGGCAAAGCCATCTCTGAGTACTCCTTGGGTGAGAAAACTGTACAAAATTCATGGTTTGCCATTAGTTGCCAGGCAACCTGAAGGCATACACATGCAGAAATGTGTTTGAGAAAGATCTCTAAACAACCCAACCCTTTGTCTTTCACTCTTCTTTTAGCAGTCTCTGAATTGCAAACTGACAACTCCTGTAATCTGAATCCATCCCTTCACTGTCTACCCAGCCTTGCAATAACAGCCTGGATTTTAGGACCCTCCTAGCTAAAATATCTGTTTCAAATTAATATTTCTGCATTCTGAAGGAACTGCATTTCATTAACTATTTGCGTTAGCCATGTAATGTTGATGTGCATTAAACTTCATGATAATATTTCTGTTTCCCAATATAATCAGATAGATAGATGATAGATAGATAGTCAGACTTTTCTGTTTTCAATAAAGTTCTTCTTTTGAAATAACTCTCTATGAATATAGTAACTGAGATCAATATGGGAAGTTGCACTGTTACCAAAGTTCAATGATCTCATAAAGGAATGCATACTCAGAGTATCTGTGAGTTCACACCTAGGCATATCTTTTAACACTGCAGTATACAGGGGCAGGATGATCCATATGTGTCAGCTCACTGATGATCACTCAAAAAAACATAATTACAGATGAGTCAGCTATTCTTCTTATTTCTCCTTTGACTGAATTTCCTGGGCTAGAAAAAAAAATACTTTTATAGTCTTTCAAATCCTCTGGCAGAAACAGCATCTAAATACAAAGAACCAATGTTTGAAGGGAACGCACCTATTTTATAACTAAGAATGAGTGCAAAATGCCTGGAAATTTTCATTCCTAGGATCTTCCTAGAAGCCATTTTACTCACTTTGAAATACTGACAAATTTAAAAGTCCAAGTATTTCCAGTGAGTCCCAATTTGTTCATAAATGATATATAGTCAGAACTGAAGTAGCCAAGTTTGTGAAGGACAGAAAATTATTTATGGTAAATGTAATAAATGTAAATTAGAAACAGCTCCAAAAAGATCTTGCCAGTCGAGGGAATGAACACTATGACAGCAAATGAGGATCAAAGTAAAGAAGTGTAAAAGTGATGAATACCCACAAAATTCCAATGCCACATATGCACCAATGGGATCTAGAGTTGACAGGGACTGACCAAGGGGTCTTGTGAATGTAGTGGCTAGCTCAATGAAAATGTTGAATGGATAAATGATCCATGAAGTTAAAAGAGAGGATTCTGTGCTGCACTGGCACCTACTAGAGGGGAAACACAATTTCAGGGAGCATTCAACATCTCAGCAGAGGGGGAGGGGACCAAAGGGACCATAGAACATCCCAGCAGAGAAAGAGGGAAGACTATGGTGACTATCTGAGGGATGGAGGGAGGAAGAGGCTGCTATTCTGCTGCTGCTTTGGATCTCCTTAGTTCCTCACAGAACTCAGGCCCTGATTCAACAGGCTTGTGCTAGATACTGATGGCAAGGGCCTGTCTTTTTGCCTTGCAGAGATAAGGGTTGTTACTTGTTTTGACCATCTCTGTTTTTATCATCTGCCTGTCTATTTACTGTATTGTTTTTAATAGCTACTGCCCTGCAGGCCTAAGGACGTTATCACACATGGGCCACAAAGCGATAATAAACTGGAAATTACAAATTCCGAAAATAAACCGAAAATAAACCTTGATTTCGCAAATGGTTTTCACACGTAATTACCTTAATTGCGCAATTAAGGGAAGCTCCTGCTGAAACCGCATTTAACGTTCACACACAAGTGAGAAAATCCTGTACATGTACTAGAAATGATCTTTTAGCACATGCGCACTATGCTCGCCGTGGATGTCACTTGCCGCGTCTGTCACTCACCGCGGCTCTCACCCCTTCCCCAGGTCGTCCTCGGAGCAGCCAGCCCTTCGCATGGCCGGCACTCTGAGGAGGACCTCCCGCTGCAGCGTTCTCTGAGGAAGTCCTCCTTGGAGTGCCGGCCATGTGTAGGGTCGGCGTTCCGAGGAGGTCCCCCTTGGAGGGTCGGCGCTCCGAGGAGGTCCTCCTTGGAGCTCCGGACGTGCGTAGGGTCGGTGCTCCAAGGAGGTCCCCCTTGGAGGGTCGGCGCTTTGAGGAGGTCCTCCTTGGAGCGCTGGCCGTGCGGAGGGTCGGCGCTCCGAGGACGACCTGGGGAAGGGGTTGGGGCGCCGATCGTGCGGCTGCCCCTCCCCTTCCCTGCCCCCAAGATGGCTCAATTAGCCATCTGCTGAGGGGGAAGAAGACACTTACGCTGCCTCCAGGACCCCACGGAACCATGGGAAAATGCGGGGAAATGCTTCCAAATGTGCATTTGCTTTCCACATTACGGCGAATTTATCTTAATTGTGCATTTGCATTTCCTCCAAACAACCGAATTTCAAAAGATCTCGGTTAACACCAGTTTCTGTCCACTTTCTGTCCAGTTTCTATGTGACGTCGTGTGAAAACACAGGGCACTAATCCAGTTTGTTTGGGTTTTGTGTGGATGAACCAGCAGATTTGCCCCTGTGTGATAACGTCCTAAGACAGGAAGGATGTGCTTTCCTGAGGAGGGAGGGGATGCACAGATTCAGGGAGCAGCCACTGTAGTCATACAGGGCAGAGGGAGATAAGGAGGGAGGAGACAATTAAAATATCAAGGAAGAGGGGAGCACAAGAGGATACCTGTGGTCCCCAAATTGTCTCCCAGTCGAAATACCATGGACAGCCTTGGTGAAAGCCCCCCTGGGTTGAAAATGCTGCTGCTGAATGCCAGGTCAGTAAATGGCAAGACAGCTACCATTCTGGACCTGATCCTGGATGAACAAGTTGACCTGGCCTATATTACATAGACATGGTTAGATGAGGTGGTGGTGGTGGTGGGGTTAATTTCTCTCAGTTTTGCCCACCAGGCTTCTCTGTGCAGCAGCAGGTGAGACCTGGGGGATGGGGAGGTGGAGTTGCAGTGGTCTATAGTGATTCCATCCCCCTGACCCAATGTCCCCTCACACAGTCTGAAGATTTTGAGTGTGTTTATTTAAAGAAGCCAGGACAGAACAGGGATTTTGTTGGTGTACCACCCATTCTGCTGCTCAATAGTCTCCCTTCCTGAGCTAGCCGGGGTACTCTCAGGGTTGGTATTGGAGTCTCCTCATCTAGTAGTGCTGGGGGACTTCAACATCCATGCTGAGACTGCCCTTTCAGGAGTGGCTCAGGACTTCATGGCCTCCATGACAACCATGGGTTTGTCCCAAGTGTATCTGGCCCTACCCATGCTTCTGGGAACATTCTGGACCTTGTTTTCTGTGCTGGGTGGGGTGCTGATGATCTTGGTATGGAGGAACTTGCCACAGTTCTGTTGTCATGGACAGATCATTATCTGGTCAGGTTTAGACTCACTGGGACTCTGCAGGGGTGGGAGACTGATTAGGATGGTCTGCCCCAGGAGGCTGGTGGATCCAGATGGATTCCTGAGAGCTCTTGGGGAGTTTCCTGTCACCTTGGCAGGTGATTCTGTTGAAGCTCTGGCCAACCTTTGGAATGGGGAAATGGCCAGGGCAGTGGACACAATTACTCCTGAGTGTCCTCTCTTACTGGGTAGAGTCAAACCAGGCCTCTGGTTCTCCAGGGAGCTAGCAGTGATGAAGTGAGTAAGATGAAGACTAGAGCAATGTTGCAGAAGACTCGAAGCAAATCTGACCTATCTGAAGGCCTACTCAGTAGCAGTGCGGGCAGCAAAGAAATTATTTTTTGCTGCCAACATTGCATCTGCACAGAGCCATCCAGCAGAGCTGTTCTGAGTGGTCAGGGGTCTCTTGTACACACATCCTCAAGCAGAAAATGCAGATCACTTGGTAGCCCACTATGAAGAATTTGCTCAGCACTTTGCAGATAAAGTCGCTCAGATCTGCTCCGACTTGGATGCTGTAGCTGATACAGTGCCAGTGGATATAATCTTGGAACTGTCTGTCCAGTGTTAAAGGATACTTTTCAATTTATGCAGCCTGATGATGTGGACACAATCCGTGGAGAGGTGAGAGCCACTACATGTGTTTTAGACCCTTGTCCTTCTTAGCTTATCAAACAGGCCAGAGGGGCACTGGCTGAGTGGGTGATGGAGGTAGTCAATGCCTCCCTAAAGCAAGGCAGAGTTCCATCTTGCCTAAAGAAGGAAGTTGTGAAGCCTTTGTTGAAGAAGCCATCCCTTAATCCCATTATAATAGATAATCATTGGCCAGTGTCCAACCTACCATTTTTGGTCAAAGTATTGGAATGTGTGGTAGCTTCCCAGCTCCAGGGGTTTCTGGATGAAATGGATTATCTTGATTAGTTTCAATCTGGTTTCAGGCCTGGCTATGGAACAGAAACAGCCTTGGTTACCTTGGTGCCTTGGTTACCTTGGTGGTTGACCTAAAAAAGGAACTGAAAGGGTGAGTGTGTCTCTACTGGTTCTGCTGGACCTCTCCTCATCTTTTGATACCATCGACCATGATATCCTTCTGGGCCACCTCTCTGGGATGAGATGTGGAGATACTGTTTTACAGTGGATCCATTCCTTTGTAGAGGGACGAAATCAAAAGGATTTCGGTATCCATGGGATATCCTGGAACCAAACTCCAGCTGATACCAAGGGCCCACTGTAACATTTACTTTTCTAAGTCTGTTCTGTGAAACAGTTTACATTATATAATGGGCCTTTGTTGGATAAATAAGGGTGATCTTTTTGCTTAAGAAGAAAATATAAAATGTTTGGCTGCTTTCTCATTTAATGTTTTGGTATTTATTTATTTATTTATTTATTTATTTAATATCCCTATGTGACAAGTCACTAGGCTGACTTCATTTCCCAACAGCCAATCCTAGTTCAGGCTGGCTGTAGAGGAGGGGCTGCTGTAGGAGGAGTGGCTATAAAAGGGAGGAGTGAGTGACAGTTAACAGTCAGTTGAGAGTCAGTTGGGAGTCAGTTAAAGTCAGTAGTCATTCACACTACGTTATAAACCAGTTTAAAAACTGGTTTAAAAGGGGGTTGTTCATACTTGAATCGGGTTTTTCCAACCCAAATTGGGATGGGCCCATGCCAAATCCCCCTTAGCATGGGTTTTCTAATGAGTTTTTCCCCATTTCTTTTCCAAAAAAAAAAAAAAAAATGGGGTTTTCCAGGGTGCTGCCAATGGGAACTTGCTCCCGATCAGATTTGGGGCTTCCTCAAGGAAGGAATCAATAGGCAGAGGGGTGGAACAAGCCTACCCCATCTACAGAGTGGCAAGCACCATTTTTGTGCTTGAACTTAGTTGCCAGCTCTGACTGCTTCCAAATTTCCCACTGGTGTGCCCTTTAAACAACCACTCAGCTGTTTCCCTTTTCTGCTCTTCACACACACCCCCATGCCATTGCCAGGTGTTCGGACCTCGCCAAAGCGTGGAAGGGGAGGGTCTTCTGGAAACATGGTTTTTATTTTATTTTATTTTATTTTTAGACAGACTGTGCGATCCGTTGAATTTGTGTACCTTCCATGTGGGGTGATTCATTCTCCCAGTGTTAATTCCTTCCTCCCCCTGGCTACCATATCATTCTGCTATTTCTGTTTTCTGCTTTTCTGTGTTCCCCAACAATGCCATTGCAAGGAGGAGTGGGTGGGTAGAGGGAGGGATGGGGAGCCTTCACTAGTCAGCCTTGGTACCCCCTCATTCCTGCCAGGGGCTTGGAGATCTGATGCTCCCACCACTGCCAGCTATGTGGGGTCAGGGGTCATTTCTTCCTCCTCCTCTTCTTCCCAAGAGAGAGAGAGAGAGAGATACAGAGAGAAAGACATACACATAGCCAGGGAGCGCAACCAGTAACAGCAGGGGCCTGCCTTTCTCTTCACTTTTCTATTGTTCAGCGCTGCTTTTGCTTCCCTCTGTGTCTCTCACACACCGCTCCTAATATTTCCATCGCAGGGCCACCAAAATACACACCCACACATTCATACCCACACACCCCGTCACCTGTTTATTTAACATGGGAGCCTCTCCCTGTCCCTGATACACAGGCACACATGGACACATAGACAGAACCACACCGTATCAGCCCACAACCCCTGGCACACACACCCCCAAAAAAAACCTCCTAAGTGGGCTGAGGTGACAGTTCAGGGTTGCAGAGCCCAAGGGCCAGAATGTAAAGAAAGGGCTCCCCATCATCATCATCATCATCATCATCATCATCATCACCATCCTAGATGTCATCACCGCCAAGAAGCCCTAAGGCTCCGAAAATGGAGGACATGCCCAAATAAAACTAAAAGCACTCATAGAAAGATAAAACACATGCTTCTCAGTCAGGCTCCAAAGGGAGGGCATTTGGACATTTTTTATGGACAGGAGGATGAAATGGAGGACAGGTCCTGGGAAAGGAGGATGCTCTGGTCACCCTGACCTCATCCCAGGTTGACCAGATAGATGTTGTTCCTGCCGGGGGGAGGGGGATGAGGCACCACAAAATTGAGGATGGGCAAGGGAAATGGAGGACATGCCCCAATAAAAGCTCATATAATGTCAGAATGTGTGCTTCTTAGTCCTGCTCAAAATGGAGGAAATTTTAGACATTTGAGGGGCTAGCCACCAGTGCCATCAGTGGAGTACGCATCAGAAATGGCAACAGCTGATACAAATTGATGTCACCAACCATGACAACAGAAGTGGAATGACATAGATGTGCATCATTCGATTGACAGAACAAACAAATAAACAAAAAAGACCCAAACGTGATTGAATGTGATCAATACAGAGGATCCATTTTGAATCTGTACTTATGTCAATGTAAACTTCAAGAGGGGGGCCTTTGCAGACTGCCAGAAATAGTGCAAATTGAGTCCACTTTAACTGCCCTGACTCAGTGCTAGGGAAACATGGGAACCGTAGTTTATTGTGGCACAAGAGCTCTCTGACAGAGAAGGCTCAATGTCTCAGAAAAAAATACAATTCCCATGATTCCCTAGCACTGAGCCAGGGCAGTTAAAGTGGACTCAATTTGCACTATTTCTACCAGTCTGCAAAGGACCAGAGTTAAATTGCTCCAGAGAGATTCGATGGGGTAAACATAGTGGGAACTTCAACTCAGGTCAGATTCGGTATTGCATTAACAAATGCATTATCAAATCTCCCCGGATCTACCCTGCACAAAACGCTAGTGTGAATGGGGCCTCAGATGAGGTTCAGTGCAGAGTTCCCTTGTAGAGAGTTCTGAGGCTGAAAAGGCAGAAAGAAACAGTTTAATTTTAGAAGAGTTCAGTGAAAAGAAATGGAGTAGAAAAGTACCTGCAACTGTTGATGTATTGTAACTATTGTAACCATTTTGTTGTAGTTGTTGTCCTCAAGTTGATCTCGACTTATGGCAGCCCTATGGATGAGACATTTCCAAGTCCCTCTGTCCTCCACTGCTCTGCTTAATTCCTGCAAACCCTTAAAACCCATGACCTCCTTAACAGAGTCCATCCATCTGGCATGTGGCCTTCCTCTCTTCCTGCTTCCCTCCACCTTCCCCAGCATTTTTGTTTTTTCTGAAGAGTCCTCTCTTCTCATGATATGTCCAAAGTGTGACTGCCTCAGTTTGGTCATCTTGGCTTCCAGGGAGGTTTCCAGCTTGATCTGCTCTAGGATCCACTTGTTTGTCCTTTTGGCTGTCCATGGGATCCTCAGCACTCTTCTCCAGCAACAGATTGTTACCATACCATCCAGATTGTAACCATACCATC
Source organism: Phrynosoma platyrhinos (assembly GCA_020142125.1). Taxonomy (NCBI): domain Eukaryota; kingdom Metazoa; phylum Chordata; class Lepidosauria; order Squamata; family Phrynosomatidae; genus Phrynosoma; species Phrynosoma platyrhinos. The sequence goes on along the minus strand of CM034706.1, from coordinate 127,875,934 downwards.
TAAGAAATGATCTTAAATAAGCTACATTATTGCTACATGCTTGTAAATAAAGGTAATGATTGTTTGTTTCAAGAAAGGCATCTGATTGAGTGAATTCATAACAATAAAAACACAGAAAACAAGCTACCACTTTTTAAAAACTTATAAGAGGAAGACACTGGGGACTCTAGCCCTCATTCATTTCAGGGAAGCATATTAAGGGTGAATGTGGATCAAGTCTCATTCACGAGGAGTCTTTGGCTGTTCCTGAGGTAAAAGGTAGCCTCGAGACATTGACGAGAAGAAACTTCGTGACACCCACCTTTCTCCTAGCACAGGATTCAAGGAAGTATACAACATTTTAAAAACACAATACAATTGTTAAACCCTCTTAGTGCCAAATTTGAAATACAATAAAACTAAACTTTGATTTAAAAATACAAAACTAGTAATTAAAAACAGCATTCAAAAGACATGTAATGTATGATAAAATAATAACACTCCCTCAGAGTGTGGTGGAGTCTTTAAACAGAGGCTGGATGGTCATCTTTGCTTTGATTGTGAGTTCATGCATGGCAGCATGGGGTTGGACTGGATGGCCCTTGTGGTCTCTTCCAGGTCTATAATTCTATTATTATACCCTTAAATTAAAAGTTATGTCTACAGCAACAGGCTAAAAACCAAATGCCACCTAAAATAAAAGGTCTTTACGTGTCGACAGAAAGACAGCAGGGAATAGGTCAACCAGACCTCCCAGGGAAAGACCTCCACAACATGAGAGCAGTCACTAAAAAGCCTCTCTCTCTCATATCTTCACAAAACATGTCCAGGATGATGATGGGACCAAGAAAAAGTTTTCCCCCATCATCGGGGTTATACAAAATCTTTAGTTGAACACATCATGCAAGGAGAGGATTTCTGACCAAAAGTGGCCAAATACTTCAATGGAATACTTCAGGTGACAACTAGTAGATGATAGTGTCAAACACATTTAAAAAACTCTACTTGTGAAGCTGCGGTAGCTTCGTGTTCTACATTAATCCATTTATGCAGTATAAAGAGTCAGGCATCCTAGAAATAGATCTTCAGATAAAAACTAAAGGATTCTTTGAATCAACAATATTCCACTGACTTTTGGTTCTTAATCAGGTTGGAGTACTGTTTCTTAGCTGTTGTTTCAGAAAAAAGTTAAAATAGAGTTAGCATACACTGGCTGGGGGCAGTGATGTTTCTGTGAGGGTACTACACAGATACAGAACTGGAATTTACCTCCAAAAACAGGAACAATTAAATAGAGCAGAAATAGCTGCATGTATTTGGTAACTAAACAGACATTTCAAAAAGAATAACTTAAACTTCATATGATATCACTAAAGAACAATTTAAAGAAAGAAATATGAAGAACCAACTACTAGATGCACTTGACCCTTTTCAATTTCCCTTTCATATAGTGGAAGTAAAACATGCAAGAAATAAATACAGTTAGCCCTCTGTGTCTATGGATTCTGCATCTACAGATTCCATCTTCCATGGAAGAATTATTATTATTATTATTATTATTATTATTATTATTATTATTATTATTATTTAAAAATAGCAAACCTTAATTTTGCCATTTTATATAAGGGACACCATTTTACTACATTATATACTATTGTATATAATGAGACTTTGGGAATCCATGGATTTCGGCATCCAAAGAGGGTCAAGGAACCAAATCCCAGAGAATAACAAGGGCCTACTGTATCTACTCTGATTAGTGACCAAGAAAAAGGCATTTCCAATGGCCTGGTTAGGTACCATATGGAATGCTTGTTTTTATATTTACTCACCTGTTCCTTTGATTTATTGTCTTCCAAGCAATCTGGGAGATCTTGGGAGCCAGGAGAAGTCTTGAGGATCACAGGGATATTTGGATCCGCCATAGAAAAAACAGGAATGAGAGGCCGAAGAAATCTGAACTCACTGCTTAAAGATCCACCAGTTAAGCAAACATCATACTGATAATTCCTGGAAAGTGACCCACTCTGAGAATCAGTACAGTTCTCTGAGATGTCAGGTCTGGAAGGGGGAAAGTGAGGAGGAGCAGCAATAAAAGTGCCTCCGGGGTCTTTCTTGCAGGATTTGATAACAACAAAGGAAATAATGCAAAGCAGAAACACAGAAGAGACGGATGCCAGACAAATCACCAGATACATGGTCAAGGTTCCTTCGTCTTCATGCTCCTGTTGACGCACATCCACCACCTTCAAATAAGGGTCAGAAAAGCCATCCACTGGAAGTATATTGAGAGTTGCAGTGCTGGTCTGAGGAGGAACACCATTGTCTCTGACAGCAATAATAAGCCTCTGTTTACTTGAGTCTCGCTCAGTCAGTGGCCTCCTGGTTTTCACTTCTCCATTCTGGGCTCCTATGCTGAAAAGACCAGGATCTGTGGCCTTCAGCAGTTCATAGGAAAGCCAAGAGTTCTGACCAGAATCTCTATCCACAGCCACCACTTTGGTGACCAGATATCCAGCCTCTGCCATTTTGGGGAGCAGCTCATTGCAGGGTGACGTGCTATTCTGAAGGGGATACAAGAAGAAGGGAGCATTGTCATTTTCATCTGCGATCACAACTCGCACAACAACGTCAGAGCTTAGAGGAGGAATACCACCATCTGTAGCCCTCACCGGGACTTTGAAATCTTTTATTTGCTCATAGTCCAGAGATCGGAGGGCATACATGTTTCCAGTTTCAGAGTTGATGGAGATGTAAGAGGCAGCAGGATTACCACCAGGTTCTCCAGGTAAAAGCGAGTAGGTCACTTTGCCATTCT
>CM034706.1:127821316-127865500 GCA_020142125.1 Phrynosoma platyrhinos | reverse complement strand
CCCAGCAGACTGGAGGAGGGCAAATGTCGTCCCTATCTTCAAAAAGGATTTAAACACACTTTAAAAAGGAACACACTTAATTTATAACTAAGAATGAACACACAATGCCTGGATGTTTTTAGTCCTGTATGTAGTGTCTTTCAGAAGCCTTTTTACTTATTTTCAAATATGGACATATTTAAAAGCACAAGTATTTTCAGTGAATCTCAGTTTGTTCATGAGTGATATATAGTCACAACTGAAGTAGCCAAGTTTGTGAAGGACAGAAAATTATTTATAGTTATGAGAATAAATATAAATCATAAAAAACTCCAAAAAGATCTTGCCAATTGGGGGAACTGGCACTATGATGGAAAGTAAGGGTCAATGTAAAGGAGTGTAAAAGTGATGTATACTAGCTGGCAAAATTCAACACCAATGGGATCTTGAATTGGCAGTGACTGACAAAGAAAGGATTCTTAAGAATATAGTGGCATTTTAAAGCAACTGCTCCAAGTTCAAGAATATCTTCACCCACTTACTTTTTTAAAAAACATGTGTGTTTCTCAGGGTATTTATTCTAAAGGCCAAATAGCACTCATATACAGTTGTCTGATAGATGAAATATTTGAGAGGTCAACTTTCATAAGGCAGGGTGGAAAGTGGAATTTTCAATTTCAGTCAAAAGTAGGAAAATATGTTATTCCCCATTTAAACTAAGTCCATTGCAGTTAAAGAGAATACTATTAAGTTGAAACTGGGTCGTATGTCTACCAATGCCAATGCAAATCGTTGGAGGGGTTGTGATCGTAGGGGAACCTTTGTACATATGTGGTTGGATTATCCCTTAGTGTGTGACTATTGGACAGAAATTTTGCAGCTAATCTCCAGATCACTAAGCAAAGCATACAATCACCACTCCTGCTCCTGTTTTTATGGATGAAAATAAAGTCATGCATTATTTCTTTCCTTTTGGCTGTTGCCAGGCCTGATATAGCTAAGAAAACTGGAAAGTTGAACATTGCAGGATGGTGTACTAGACTCTTGGACCTATGGTTAATGGATAAAATTGCAGACAGTAATAACAGAGCAAGAGACTCTGGATTGATTTTCCACAGGATTTGGCATTCACTTATTGAATACATCCAATGGGACATGGATTCTAGACACCCCTGAATCTCATCTAATTTTTTATGGAAAGATGTCTTCCAGGATCCCTGAAAACATCTTTTGTCTATAATTTCCAAGGTATTACTTTGGGTTATGGTTTAATTTCTGCTTTTTCGATGAAACAACCAGATCTGAGGGTTTATTGTCTCTGGCATTATTTTTACTTGTTGTTGTTTTAGTATACTGTTTGTTGTCATGTTTTGCTTGTGAATAAAATTTACAATTTTTTAAAAAAATTACAAAAAATGTATCATAGGACAAGCATCCACAGAGGTTGGTATCCAGGGGACCAAACTCTGGTGTACCAAACTCTGGTGGATACCAAGGGCCCACTGCAACATTTCCTTTTCTTGGTCTACTCTGCAAAATAGATTACATCAGTGGTTCTTAACCTGAGTTCAATCAAACACCAGTGGTTCGGTGAGTCAGTCTCGTGGGTTCGGCGGAAGTCAAGACACACATCCGATTCATATGATTCGTGATGACACGCCCCACTCGTCCATAATTGGCTGCAGGTGATAATCTGTATACATTTTATATGCCCACTATTTATATGCCCCATCCAACCAAACCAGCTTGCCCCGCCTCCACTGACAGAAGTGGCCCTCTGATTGGCCGTGTGGCATGATTGACAGCGTGGCGCCCACTCCCCTCACCGGATGGGGCTGACGGTCTGTCTGTATTGGCAGTAGAAGGGTTCAGTGAATGCGTAAGAATCGTAAGAAGGGTTTGGTGAATGCGCATATGAAACCGGTGGGGGTCAGTACCTCCAACAAGGTTAAGAACCACTGGATTACATTATATAATGGGCCTTAGTTGGATAAATAAGGCTGATCTTTTTGCTTAAAAAGAAAAGAAACTTTTGGCCGCTTTCTCACTTAATATTTGTATTTTTATTCATTCACTCATTCATTTATTTAGTATCATGCCTTTCTCCCGGCACATGATTCAAGGAGCTGTACAACATTTTAAAAACACAATATAATTTTCAAACCCTCTTAGTATTGAATTTAAAACTAAACTTTGATTTAAAAAAATACAATTTAAAAATATTAGTTAAAAATAGCACTCAAAGATATAATATAATAAAAGCATTACACCCCCAAATTAAAAGTTCTATCTGCAGCAACAGACTAAAAACTAAATGGTATCTTAAATAAAAGGTCTTTACCTATTGGCAGAAAGACAGCAGGGAAGAAGCCAACCAGACTCCCAAGGAAGGGAGTACCACAACTTGGAAGAAGCCACCAAGAAGTTTCTCTTTCTTTCTCTCATGTCCTCACTAAATGTGTCCAGGATGTGGGACCAAGATAAAGTTTTCCACCATCAGGGAGATTATACAAAGTTTTCAGTTGCACAGAAGTTCACGCAAAGGGAGCGTTTGTGACAAATGTCGGCCAAATAATTCAGCACAAGACTTCAAGTAATGACAAATAGATGATTGTTTCAAACACATTAAGAAAAACCTCTATTTACTAAACCTGTGGTACTTTCAGGTTCCACATGAATCCTTTTCTGCAGTATAAGGAGTCAGGCATGATAAAAACAGATTTTTGATCAGAACTTTGAATTAACAATATGCCACTGACTTTTGCTTATTAATCAGGTGAGTGTACTCTTTCGCAGCTTTTGTTTTAGACAGAAGATAAAATAGAGTTGCCATACACTAGCAGTGATTGTTCAATGAGAATAGTAGTACTACATAGATATAGAACTGGAATTTTCTGTTGGAATCATGTAGAAATGAATGGTGCAGAAACATGTGGTAACTACTGTATATACCTGGCTACAAGTTGAGAAATGTATGCCCCAAAATTGACCCTAGAATCGTGGGTCGACTTATATACAGGTCAATACACTAATACTGCTTAGAAAGGTCCTGAAACAAGGAAGCCTAATGCTTGAGGCACGTGTTTTTCTCTCTGTGTGTACATGTGTGAGAAAGAGGTTCCCAGACAGATCTGCAAGGTTTCTCCTCCCATAGAAGAAACACTTCATTGAACCCCACATCCTTCCCTTCCCAGTCCGATTTGCAAGGCTTCTCTTCCCATGGAAGAAACACCTCATTGAACCCCACATCCTTCCCTTCCCAGTCCGATTTGCAAGGCTTCTCTTCCAATGGAAGAAACACCTCATTGAACCCCACTTCCTTCCCTTCCCAGTCCGATTTGCACAGCTTCTCTTCCCATGAAAAAAACTCCTCATTTAACAACACTTCCTTCTCTTCCTGATTCAAATTACAAGGCTTCTCTTCCCATCAAAGGAACACCCCTTTTAACTCCAATTGCTTCCCTTCTCAAATCAACATTAAAACCTCTCCTCCAGCACCTGGGAATCAGAGTTAGGTGGTTGGGAGAGTTCCAGAGAAGGAGAAGGAAGGACAGAAGTGGTATTTTCCCCTTTCCATCATTTATTATAGCTCCCCAAGTTTTACCCCTGACTTATTCACAGGTCATATCAAAATCCATGATTTTGACCCCGAAACCCTCTCTCGACTTATACATGAGGTCGACTTGTACACAAGTATATACAATAAATGGACTAATCAAAATGAAAAACTTAACGTTCATATGGTATCACCAAAGAACAATATAAGGAAAAAGATATGAAGATATGGCTATTAGATTTGTTTAACCTAGTTCAGTTTTACTTTCATATAGTGCAATTCAAATATGCAGGTATAAATACAGAGAAGAAACAAATACAGTCAGCCTTCTGTATCTTGGGCTTCTGCACCCACAGATTCAATCATCCATGACATCAAAATATGCTTATTCTTATTCTTATTATTCCAAAACACAAACCTTAATTTTCCCATTTTATATAAAGGACACCATTTTACTACACCACTGTATATAATGGTACTTGAGATTCCATGGATATTGGTATCTACAGGGCGTCCTGAACCAAATCCCTGGGGATAGCTATTGTTTCTATTGCAATTGACAACAAGTGGCTTGCTTATCTAGAACATGAAATATTTTTTTTTAATAATTTCTCACCTGTTCTTTTGATTTATTGTCTTCCAAGGAATCCGATAGATCTTGGGAACCAGGCGAAGTCTTGTGGATCACAGGGATATTTGGGTCCGCTACAGAAAAAACAGGAATGAGAGGCCGAAGAAATCTGAACTCACTGCTTAAAGATCCACCAGTTAAGCAAACATCATACTGACAATTCCTGGAAAGTGACCCACTCTGAGAATCGGTACAGTTCTCTGGAATATCAGGCCTGGCAGGGGGAAAGTGAGGAGGAGCAGCAATAAAAGTGCCTCCAGGGTCTTTCTTGCAGGATTTGATAACAACAAAGGAAATAATGCAAAGCAGAAACACAGAAGAGACGGATGCCAGGCAAATCACCAAATACATGGTCAAGGTTCCCTCATCTTCATGCTCCTGTTGACGCACATCCACCACCTTCAGATAAGGATCAGAAAAGCCTTCCACTGGAAGTATATTGAGAGTGGCAGTGCTGGTCTGAGGAGGAACACCATTGTCTCTGACAGCAATAATAAGCCTCTGTTTGCTTGAGTCTCGCTCAGTCAATGGCCTCCTGGTTTTCACTTCTCCATTCTGGGCTCCTAGGCTGAAAAGGCCAGGATCTGTGGCCTTCAACAGTTCATAGGAAAGCCAAGAGTTCTGACCAGAATCTCGATCCACAGCTACTACTTTGGTGACCAGATATCCAGCCTCTGCCATTTTGGGAAGCAGCTCATTGCAGGGTGATGTGCTGTTCTGAAGGGGATACAAGAAGAAGGGAGCATTGTCATTTTCATCTGCGATCACAACTCGCACAACAACGTCAGAGCTTAGAGGAGGAATACCACCATCTGTAGCCCTCACTGTGACTTTGAAATCTTTTATTTGCTCATAGTCCAGAGATCGGAGGGCATACATGTTTCCAGTTTCAGAGTTGATGGAGATGTAAGATGCTGCAGGGCTACCACCAGGTTCTCCAGGTAAAAGTGAGTAGGTCACTTTGCCATTCTTCTCCATGTCTAGGTCAACAGCATGAACAGAGCCAATTAGTAGTCCTGGAATATTATTTTCTTGTAAACTCATTTCAAATAAAGGCTTTTCAAACTCTGGAGTGTTGTCATTGACATCTGATATCTGAACATGGATAATTCTTGTTGAGGTGAGCCTAGGAGACCCTTGGTCTGTGGCTGTGATGGTGACATTATATTCAGGGACTCTCTCTCTGTCCAGAGGGCTTTGGATCATAAGCTGGTAGTAGTTATTCTTGGTGCTTCTTAATGCAAAGGGAAGGTTCATCTGAACAGAGCACGTAGTTTTGCCATTGTCCCCAGAGTCACGGTCTGTAATACTAAAGAAAGCAACCACTGTGTTCAGGGGAGAATCTTCTTGGATTATATCAGTAAGGGATAGGACTGAAACTTCTGGAGCATTGTCGTTCACATCCTCAACCTCTACCAGAACATGGCAATGCCCAGAAAGGCCCCCTCCATCAGTGGCTTTGATGCCAATGTCATAACTGGTTTCTTTCTCATAATCAATTTCTCCCCAAACAGTGATTTCTCCTGTCATTCCATTCAAATGAAACAAATCAAGTATTTTGTCAGGCACTTGATGGAAAGAGTAGGTGATCTGAGCATTTGGACCAAAATCTAAATCTTTGGCTTCCACTTTGGAGACCAGAGTATCCCGAGGACTGTTTTCCTTTATTCTTACTCTGTATTCAGACTGAATAAAATGAGGGAAGTTATCATTATTGTCCAGAATATTAATTTTGATTTTGACAGTACCAGTTCTCTGAGGTACACCCCCATCCAAAGCCATAAGTGTTAGCTCCAAATGTGATTGTTTTTCCCTATCTAGAGATTTCTCCAAAATAAGATCCATGGATTTTCTTCCATCTTTCTTGCTTTCTATTCCAAGCCTGAAATACTCATTGGGACTCAGGTTGTAGTTTTGGATGCTGTTTTCTCCCAAGTCCACATCTTGAGCAGATTCCAAGGGGAATCTTGTATTTGGGGGAACAATTTCAGGAATTTCCAGATGAAAATCATTTTGAGAAAATCTGGGAGCATTATCATTTACATCTTCCACCTTCACTTCAATAGTATAGAGCTCTAACGGATTTTGGAGCACAATTTCGGTCTGTAATAAGCAAAGCTCACTCTGACCACACAAAGCCTCTCGGTCTATTTTGTCATTTATGAGTAGAGCCCCAGAGTCAGTATCAAGATGGAAATACTGCTTGGAGCTTTTGGACACTAGCTGGGCTCTTCGAGCAGAGAGATCCCCAATTCCCAATTTCAAATCCTTCAAAACGTTAGCCACTAGAGATCCACTCTTCTTCTCTTCAGGCACAGAATAATGAATCCAGACACACAGTACATCAGTCACACAGAGGAATAGTAAAAAACACAGACCTTGTTTGTTCCAGAAGCAGTCTTCCATGGTTCAGAAGTTTGGTTCTCTTCAGTTTCTGACCCACTTATAAAGCTTCTGACTTATTACCCAATAATAATCTCTATTGATGGAGGAAAATGTTCTGTTCTTCTTCGGTGCTGATTGTCTGGCTGCTTTGAATGTTATCCCTTCATCATAAACCATCTTTCCTGAGAAACAACTCTGCTCAGACCTTCCTGGGAATTATGTTCACACAGGAAAATGTGTTCCTATAGTGCCATCATGTGGCTATGTGCAGAAAAACACTTCAATAATGTCTTTTTCATATATTGCTCCTTAAAGCACAATAAACAAGTATCTGTGGGACCTCTTTCTCTTAGAAGATCACAGATTCTACAAGGAAAGACTGATAATGTCCTGGAGAAGAAAGGCTTCGCTTCATAAACAGATATGACATGTTTATATAACATAATTCTTTAATAAAGAGATGTAATATTTTTAGCAATGTTTGTTGCTAACTGCCATTGAATGTGAACATATACTGAAGTATGAGCACACTGATGGTTGTGTGTTAGTAGTGGTGTGACCCTGCCTGCTAATCATTTGTTGTTAACACCCATCATGTTGACTTTGACCTATGGTGACCTTATGAATCAGACCTCCAAGTCACTCTATCTTCAACAAACCTTATCCTCAACAGTTGATCAGGTCTTGCAAACTCAGGGCTGTGGCTTCCTTGATTCTGTCTATCCAACCACAGTGGGATCTTCTTCCTTTTCTACTACTTTTTACTATCTAATAATAATAATAATAATAATAATAAAATGTATTTATATACCGCCCATTGGTTGCCCAATCAGGGTGGTTTACAGCATAAAACACAATTACAATAAAGAACAATTCCCCCCCCCCTTAAAACATTATTAAACAAATAACATGATTAAAATCCAATTAACAATTAAAACAAAATAAAACAAAATAAAATCATCATAATTAAATGATTAAACATACCGCAATACCCCCTTATTACACTTCCAGGGGAACCATGGTTCAAAATAATGTCGCTGAGGGAAGAGGAGGCAGCCCGGGGCTGGGACAATTTAGTCTGGAAAGGCCTGCCGGAAGAGATCCGTCTTGACAGCCTTTTTAAAACTGTCCAAAGATGTTAATTGACGGATCTCGTCCGGCAGGTCGTTCCAGAGCCTACCTTTGTCTTTTCTAGTAAGTCATGTCTTCCCATGGTATATCCAAGGTACGACAGCCTCAGTTTAGTAGGGAAAGTTCAGCTTTGATTAGCTGGATGACCCTTTTATTTGTCTTTTTAGCACTCCAGGGTATCTACAGAACTCTCCTCTAGCACCACATTTTAGATGAGTGTATTTTCTTCCTAATAGCTTTCTAATCTGTCCAGCTTTCTCAAATGCACATAAAAATGGAAAATATAATGGCATGGACAATCCTAATTTTAGTATTCAATTATATATCTTTATACTTGAGGATCTTGTCTAGTTCCTTCACAGCCATCCTTCCAGTTCCTAGCCTTCTTCTGACTTCTTGATTGACATTTTCATTCTGATTTTCTGACTGAACCCTGGTATGGCAAATCTTGAACAATTTCAACATCTTCATTGTCTACTTTAAAGTTATGTAAATCATCTATGGTCAATATTTTTATTTTCTTAATGTTCAACTGTAAACTTGCCTTTGCACTTTCTTCCTTGACTTTCTTCACCAGTTGTTCCAAGTCTTTGCTATTTTCTGCTTGTAGTATTGTATTCTCTGCATATCTTAAATGTTTGGTGTTCCTTCCTCCAAGGAATTAGGGTAGATTCTGACCTTGTAGCCTGAAGCAGCTATATTGGTATGCTATCTGTTCCTGGTGATTTATTTCTCCCATATTTTGTGTGCAGCTTCTACTTCACTTTCAAAATTGCACGGTTTTCTTCAACTGGTTCTTCCTTGAATGAATCTCTCATCTTTTCATCTCTTTTATATAGTTCTTCAATACATTGTTTCCACTGTGTTTTTATTCTCCTTGGTCATGTAACATGTTCCCATGCTGGTCGCATAGCATCCCTACTCTTGGCTTAATTTTCCTTTGATTTTTTTGGATCTTGTTGAAGAACTTTCTTCTTCTTCCTTTCTTGTTATCACTTTCAATTTCTCTACACTGATGTTTATAGCAGTTTCCCATTTCCCAGCTCATAAGTTGTTGAACAGTTACATTCAGGGTCCTGACTCTATTTCTGTAACCTTTTACTTTTTGTTTCTTTTCTGTCACTAACTGCTTGAAGAGTTTCATCTTTTATCCATTGAGGCTTCTCCATTTTTTGGCCACACATAGTGTCTTTTTGAATTTCTTTCTTACAATGTTCTTGGCTTCAGACCAGAGTTCTTCTGGCTCACAGTCAATTAGGCTTAATAGTGCTAATCTATTTTTTAAATTATTTTAAAATTATACAAATATGTTCTTTAGGTTGTATTTTGGGATGATGGTTGTTTTAGAGTTCTTCTTTAGCTTTAATCTGATTTTTGATGTTTGCAGTTCATGGTCTTGCCATAATATGACCCTGGTCTTGTTTTTGCAGAGAGAATGGAATTTCTCTGTCTTCTTCTATATGTAGTCTATATCATGATGTCCATGTATACAGTCACTTCTCTGGTTGCTTGAAGAATATGTTTGTGATAAACAAACTGTTGGCCCTGCAAAATTCAATCAGTAGCTCTCCTGATTAATTTCTTGATCCTAGGCCAAATTTTACTATAACCTTTGATTCTGCTCTTTTACTACTCTTGCATTCCAATTGCCTATGATTAACAAGAAGTCCCATTTGGGTGTGTGATCAAGTTTCTTCTGGACTTCAGCACAGCATTGTTCAATTTCTTATTCTTCGGCCTCTGCAGTTGGAGCATAAACTTGAATTATGGTTATATTCCTGGAAGTCTTATTAATATGATTCAGCCAGACTTTACATTATAACTTTTGACTGCTTTTGCTACATCCCTCATTATTATTAATGCCACCTCATTTCTTTTTGGACTTTCATTTCCTGAGCAAAACACTGCCTAATTATTTGACTCAAAATTCTCATTCATGTGTACTTTAGCTCTCTCACCTAAAGTACTGCAATACATTCCCTTTCTTGTTTTACAATGACTAGCTTCTCCTGATTCATGCTTCTCACATCCTATTTTCCTATAACATGTGTTGTTCAGCTTTGGACTTTCCTTTGAATCAGATGAAGTCATTAGATTATCCTGGGAGTATGTGTTCTCCAGAGAAAAGAAATACAAGCCTCAAAAATCAAAATTCACTGTTCAGCAATCCATCTGCTAAGCACACCTCATAGTTGTAGCCATGTGGAAATTATTCTGTTCTAGAATCCATGCAGTTTTCCTGGGAAATTAGATTCCACAGAGATATTAGGTGCAGAATTATAGCTTCCTATTAACTTTCTTTGTTTATGCATCTAGATGACAGTAAACACCAGTACAGAAAACGTAGGAGGTGGAAGCCAAGTATATGATTAGATACAAAGTCAGGTTGTACCTGACTCTACCACCTCTTCCTCAGGAATACCCACAATGTTCATGGAAGGGTCAGAGAAGCCATCCACTCAGGGGCTGTACAGATGGCCCCTAAGGGGCGGCAGAATGCCACCCCTTTCCTTACTGGATCGGGGCCATGGCAACCATATGCCACAGCCCCGATCTGGCCTTTCTGCAGTGCAAAAAGAAGCCACAAAAAGCATCTCCTTTTTGAACTGCAGAAAGGGAGTCCTACCTGTGGCAGCAGTGTCTTTTCATTGCTTCTTCAGCACAACGTGTGTAAATGCTGTGCCAAAGACACACCCTTTTGCCACCCGCTGTGTGGTTGCTTTGGTGGTGTGATGCCAAGCTGTGGGTGGAGTCGGGGTGGCCAGCATGCAGTTACCATGCCCCAAATCTGCTCCCAGGCCACCCCTTTATGCCGGTCTGTGCTGGCCCTAAAAGAATTTGTAATGTGACAGGGGCAGATAGGGAAGGATGGTCATTGTCTCTGACAACCACAATTAACTTTTGCTTCATGGCATCTTGTTTATTCACTGGCCTTATGGTTTTCACTTCTCCATTTTGGTACCCACAGTGAACAGACCAGGTTCTGTAGCCTTCAGAAGTTGAGAAAGAAGCCAAGAGTTCTGACCAGAGTCTCTGTCCATGGCTACTACCTTGGTGATGAAGTAGCCAGTGTCTGCTCCATGGGACATTGAGTCATTTGAAGGGACAGTGCTGTTCTGAAGTGGAGAAAGGATGAAGGGGGCTTTGTTGTTTTCATCCATGATGTGGACTTGGACAGGAATTTATGATCTTAGTGAAGAACCTTTATCCACAGCTTGGATGGTGACATCAAGCTCTTTTATATTCTCATAATCTAGAGATTGGATGGCATAGAGGATTCACAGAGTTGATGGAAATGTAAGATGATGCAGGGCCACCAGTAAAGGCAAAAGCGAATAGGTGTCAGGATCAGAGGACAGTTCTCAAAAACCAGGACAACATCATAGAGTAATAGAAACTAAAGATTTATTATGGATATGAGACAGAGAGTTCCCCTTCCCAAGTTCAGTGTTGGAACTGAAAAGTTTTCCCTTCAAACCTTCACATAAACATTCCCCTCATCCAATCCCCCTTTCCCAGCCACAGTCACTCCCCTTTGATCTAGATCAAAAGTAGCCTTTCATGTTTCTCCCCCCCCCCCAATCTTGTCATTTAAACTCACTTCAGGAAGAAAGGATCACCCCTGCTTTACAACCCACCCACTACCAGCATCCTGGCAGGCAAAAGGAGGACTATAAACTACAACCTTTTTCTGCTGTGAACCATCTGCCTCTCCTATTTGTTTCCCAGGTTTGGATTCCAACCTGATTAATATTGCTCTCTCAATCTACCAGCATATATTCATTGTGTTACAGCATCATGCCACCCTGTCATATAAACTCATATTATCATAACAGGACCATGCATATGGGTCTGGCAATAGGCCATTTGTGCCTTCTGCTCTGTGTCGAGATCAACAGCTTGGACTAAGCCAAAGAGAAAGCCTAGAATATTGTTTTCCTGTAACTGTATCTCATAGAAGAATCTTTCAAATACTGGGGGTTGTCACTGATATCTGAGATCTGAATGGTAATAATTCTCACTGAAATGAGCCTGGGAGAGCTCCTATCTGTGGCTGTGATGGTGATGTTATACTGAGACATGTTCTCTGTCCAGAACTTATTGGGTCGTAAGCTGGTAATTGTTGTTCTCTGTGGTCTTTAGCACAAAGGGCAGGTTTGTCTCAGCAGTGTAGCTAGTTCTTCCAATGTCTCCAGAGCTTGTCTTCATGACACTGAACAGCACCCATCACAGTACCTGAAGGAGAATCTTCTGGTAAGGGATCAATGATGGACACAATGGTCGCCTCTAGGGCATTGTTATTCTCATCCTCAACTTCCACAATGACTTTGCAGAAAATATAGGCACCTTCTCTATGAACAGCTCTGATGTTCACCGCATAAGTAGTTTTCTTTATAATCAGTTTTTCCTGTGATTATAATTTTGCAAGTATGTTTATTTAACCTGAATAATCTGAGTACATTTTCTAGCATTTGACTGAAGGGATAGCTGATGTGAGCATTGGCACTAATATCCTTATCATTGGCTTCAACTGTATTAAAAGTGTGTCCAAATTGCTATTTTCAGTCATTTTCACTTTATATTTAGCTTGTTTGAAATGAGGGATATGTATCAATGATCAAAATGCCAAAATATGATTATTAGTTGTACCAGTCATCTGTGGGATTCCTCCATCAACAGTTGAGAGAACTAGAAAAATCTATAGATTCATCCAATGGTCTAATGCTCTTTCTAGTACCCTTCTACATATTCACTACCATCACTGTTACTTTTAATATTGAGTCTGAAATGTTCATTGTGACTAAGCATATAGTTTTGAACAGTATTTTCTCCTTTGGCTCCTTCGTGAACTTTCTTATGCATCTGAAATGATATGGTATTTTCATCTAATAGCTTATGTATTACTACATCATAGTATTTGTAAATGGCTAGTACTGCATTGGAATGATGGGGGTGAGAACAGCACTGTCTAGTTTGTTTCTGTTTATTGAGTTAGCTGATAGCCCTAACCATTAACTCTAAATGTATTTATTTATTAATTACTTAGATTTACAAAATTGGCTTGGATGACAGAACAGAATTACAAAAATCTGGTGAGACTTTATACCCTCCCACCTCATTTCAACTGTTCTTTCACATACTTAACTAAAAATCAGTTTTGAACTGTATTCACTTTCAAAAGCAGCTTTCTATGTGGCTTCTTAGGCTGCTGTTAAAGAAAGACAAAGTCAAAAGTCCCATTGGTCCTTTGAACCCTAGATGCTATATTCCAATAGGGCATGGGTTGAAAAACAACAAACCTGATAGTCAAATAAAAATCACAATCCAAATAGACAGATCACAGAAATTCATGCTCCAGTAACCTTCTGACTGGATTACTATAATATGTCAAATCCATGTTATATGTGGGGCTTCCCTTGAATATAACTTCAAAGTCCTGGCTTATCCACAGTGCTGTGGTCATGTGTGTCATTGGTATAGTCAGGTAAAGCCAGCTCTTATGGAGATGCAATAGACGCCTACTCCTTTCTGAATTTAATTCATGGTGCTGGTGTTTATCTTTAAAATCCAAATAGCTTGAAGGACTGAATTACTTACACAAGTTCTCCCACATCTTACGTTCTTTAGGGAAGGTTCTGTTCTCTTCATGCGTTATAGGAAAACAAAGGAGAAAGACTTCTTGGTTGTGCTGCCCAAATTCTGGAAATCCCTTCTTCTGGTGGGACTGATTGTTGAAAATATGATTTACATTTTAGCACCAGATCAAAAATGGTTGTTGTTTTGCCAACAGATTTTAATTGTCCCAAAACAGGAATTTTTATAAGTCCATTTAATGAATTGAAAGTATTTTCAGACCCCAATGAAAACTCTAACATATTGACAGGCTTAGAAGCTATGGATAAGGTACACTTCCTGCATTTCCTGATCCAAATGAGAATTCTAAGGCCATCCCAATGCAAACAATCATGTAAATATTTTAACTAAATATACAAAATTTAAATGTATAAGAAACAAACTATAATACAGTATTCTTAGATAATGTAGGAAACCATATAAAGATGTGTTTCCACTGAATTGTTGATTTTTTTTAAATCACAAAGTTAGAAATAGATTCACAATATTACACAGGGGAAGATAGGGGGAATTCAAGCTGGAGAAATGTGGTGTTTCAAGTTGTTTGTACTTTCTTAGTCTGAATTCACTTGATGTACACCTACCTCAATCAATCCAACTTTTATTCCTGTCACAGCCAACATTATTTTCATACCAAAGAAACTCTTAGTGTGTTTTCATATCCCACATAAATTCACATCTCTCATGTCTATTTCTAATGCAGTTTTGCTGACAACAGAAAGAAGATATATTCTTTCTCAGCCTGTCCACAACTTCTCCTTGTCCTTGTGTTTCATCACTTAGATTTCTGGTCTTCTAACAATCCTGAAAAGATCAGAACCTTTGAAGCAATTAACTGCATAGCTTGTTTGAAAATATGTAGTGGTTTTCCTGATTTGGCAGCATGACATCAGGATACCATAATGGCATTATCCCCCTTCCCACTATATATTTCTATCTATGTATAGTCTACTTTCTTGGAGCAGTTTCCAGATGGCTGGCAACAAGACTGAAATCTCTATTTTCAGCAAAAGGTTTGGGGAGGGGAATAAAAAGCCTCCATGGAGCCAGCAGACATAATTTTCTATCTTCACCCTCTCCCCAGTTCAAACCAGGCCAAACTTTGTCAAGTGACTCTGAATTCTCCACCTCAACATCATCTCTATGTGGACTCTCTAAGACAGGGGTAGGCAACCTTTCACCTTTAAGGGCCGAGGGACTTCAGCTCCCAGAAGCCTCAGCCATGTTGGCCAATAGTCCCATGTTGGCCAATAGCTCCTGGGATTCTGGGAGCTGAAGTCCCTCAGCCCTTAAAGGAGAAAGGTTGCCTACCCCTGCTCTAAGAAGTCATAGGCCTGGAACAGATGAGTCAAATGAAGTGGCTTCCAGCTACTTTGGAGGTGTGGCGTTCAAACTACTCACACTTCCAATGTGGCCCAAAGCCGTGTCAATCCACACTCTGATTCTTTGGACCAGAGCAAAACGGAGCCAGGATAATCTGGCTACTGATGGCATGGGTTGGACCTCGTGTCCACAACCCTCTTTGTGAGTGAGCTGTGTGGTCAGTGGGGTCCTGACGCGCTTGCAGCTGAAGCAGACTCAGGCCACTCCTTTGCATTCATCTGCTCTGGCCCGTCGCTATTCAGAAGTCACTTTGGACCAAGGCACTTCTTTCTTTAAAAGACAAACTCTTTGTGAATTGTGAATTGCTAACTGAAAGTAAAGAGTGGGGGGGGGGAAGTAAGCTACTGAAGCCAGCAAGGGTCTGTTCCCTACAACAACAAAAACCATCAAAAGCAAACAGTTTGGTGGAGGTTGTTACTTGTGTATGTCAAAAGCATGGGACATTTGGAGAAGCTAATTGGACAAAGAAAGGCAGGATTTGGAACCATGTGAAAAGAGATGCTTTCAAGCTGACCCACATAGATTTCTTCAGAAGCCAAGACTTTTACTTAGGACTTTGAAAGTTAAGCAGCTCCAGCACCAGACAGTTCCTATAGTTCAAGTTCCATATCAAATTCAGCATACTGGCAACCAGAAACCCACTTTTATTTTCTCTAAACAGATAATTGAAAAATGGGATACATGTCATGAACATCACTGCAGACTTAAAGAGGAAAATGTACAGATATTTACTATAAGGTTGTTTCTAATGAGAAAGTTTGCTGATTCACCATCCGTCACATCCCTCAGTTACACTTTTTGAACTTTTTGTCTTTGCCAAAGCTAGACATGTAGACTTAGAATAGAAAAAGGATATCCAAATCCCCCAGCAGTGTGTGATGTTATTATGCATTAGATGTGTCATATGTATTTACCTCAGTACATGGTGAAGAATAGAGAGATACAAGGAGAAAGAGAAATTAAGAGAAGGAAAACAGGGAATTATTTCAAGTTTGCTACTATTCAGGACATTCAGGTTTAATCTATTTTAAACCAAACTTAAATTACTGAATATTTCACAAAAAACATTTGACATGTAAATTTAAAACTTTATTAAAAGACTGAAAGATTCAATAGTATTCTCACCTGGCTAATACATTTATTTTCCTCTGGATGACTAGAGATATCTTGGGAATTCACTGAGTCTTCCTCCTCTACCGCCTCCTCCTTAGGGATGTCCATCATTTTCATATAAGGATCAGAGAAGCCATCCACTAGCAGAATTTGCAGTGTGGTGGTGGTGGACAGGGGAGAATGTCCATTATCTCTGACAATTACAATCAGATTTTGCTTCAAGGCATCTCATTTGTTCACTGGCCTCAGGGTTTTCACTTCTCCATTTTGAGCCTCCACCATGAACAGACCAGTTTCTGTGGCCTTCAGAAGGTGATAGGAAAGCCAAGAGTTCTGACCAGAGTCTATGTCCACAGCCACCACCTTGGTGACCAGGTAGTCAGCATCTGCTCCCCTGGGCACCAGGTCATTTGAAGGGGAAGTGCTGTTCTGAAGTGGGTAGAGGATGAAGGGGGCATTGTCATTTTCATCCATGATGTGAACTTGGACAAGAACTTCTGAGCTCAGCAAAGGAGAACCATTTGATAGATGGTCACATCAAACTCTTTTATATTCTCATAATCTATAGATTGGATGGCATACAGATTTCCAGTTTCAGAGTTAATGGAAATGTAAGACGACACAGGGACATCCCTCACCTTCCCAGGCAAAAAGGAATAGGTCACTTGGGCATTCTGCTCTGTGTCCAGATCAACAGCTTGGACTGAGCCAATGAGAAGGCCTGGAATATTGTTCTCCTGTAACTGGATGTCATAAAAGGATCTTTCAAATATTGGAGGGTTGTCATTGATATCTGAGACCTGAATGGTAATAATTCTCACGAAGGTGAGCCTGAGAGAGCCCACAGTCATTGGGTCACAAGTTGGTAATAATTGTTCTCTGTGGGCTTTAGTAGTTCTCTGTCTCAGTAGTACAGAAAGTTCTGTCATTCTCCCCAGAGTCTCTGTCCATGACACTAAAAAGAGCCACCACAATACCGAGGGGAAAATCTTCTGGCAAGGGAGTGGTGATGGATGTAATGGTCACCTCTGGAGCATTGTCATTCTCATCCTCAATCTCCACAATGACTTTGCAGTAAGCAGAGAGACCTCCTCCATCTGTGGCTCTGATGTTCATCTCATACACAGTATGTTCTTCATTGTCAATTGGCTTGCCAAGAGAAAGTTCACCAGTGTTTTTGTTTAACCTGAATGATCTTAATACTACTGCATCTGATACCTGGCTGAAAGAATAGATAATATCTGCATAGGAACCAGAATCCTTGTCACTTGCTTTAACTTTGGTGACTAGTGTATCCAAAGCACTGTTCTCCCTTAATTTTACTTTGTAAGTGGATTCACGAAACTGAGGAAAGCTATCATTGGCATCCAGAACATCAACAATTATATGTGTTGTTCCAGTTTTCTGTGGGATGCCTCCATCCACTGCTGATAGAACTAGAGAAATCTGTGGATTCACCTCATGGTCTAATTGTTTTATCAGTATCAGTTCTGCATATTTACCACCATCATTGTGGGTTTCCATGTCCAACCTAAAATGTTTATTAGAACTAAGTACGTAGTTCTGAACAGCATTTTCTCCTTTGTCTGGATCCTGAGCTCTTTCCAAAGGAAAACGGGTATCCTTGGGTACATGCTCAGATATTTCAAAAAGGATTTACATTTTCATGAATTGAGGAGACTTATCATTCACATCTTCTATTTGAACTTCAATTCTGTGTAGCTGCAGAGGATTTTCCAGCACAATTTCAGAAAGTAGAACACAAGGGTCCTTCTGACCATACAGAGCTGCTCGGTCTATTTTTTCCTTTAATATCACATTCCCAGAATGAAGGTCTAGTTGGATATACTGCTTGGAGCTATTAGAAACCAGCCTCCCTTTCCGAGCAGACAGTTCCTTGGCGTCCAGTTGCAAATCTTGGAGCACATTAGCCATTACAAAGCCTCTTCTCCTTTCCCCTGGCATTGAACATAGGAAAGACTCACACATTGCTACATATACAGAGAGAGAGAGAGAGAGAAATAGACAAAACTTGCCTGCTGTTGATGCTTATTTCCATCATTCCACCTTCACTTCCAGACAGATTTGAAACACGTCAGTCGTTATTTATAAAGCAATTGATGAAACCTACTGCCTAAATTTTCCTCTCAATTTGTTATGATTCAAGCTTGTTGATGATTTGATGCATTTCTCCCTGAGGTTCCTTTGTCTAATGGTTATAGGTCTTCAACAGAGCTATTGCTCTCCTCCAGGATGATCTGTTCAATGTTATGCAATAGCACCATCTTGTGTTTAAACTATAATACAGCTCTCATAAACATGTCATCCTAGGCATATTTTGTGCAATGAGACTTTCTATTGTTTTAATATTGCATAACTATTTTATTCCTAAGCCTTATTTTATGTATCAAACAGACTGTTGCCTTCTACTCTCAAAGAAAGGATGGCAATAACCAGTATGAAGAAACAAAGAAGTAATATGAATAAATGAAAAACATCATACCTTTAATAGACTTAGATCCTACCCTTCACTTTTTTTACAGTCTGCTTTATACAATATGCAGTTAAACTAGCCTCATAAAAACACTTCTTACTAAGCAACAACAACCACAACCATGCTCCTATAATTTTAAGAGAAAAATGAAACAAGACAATGCAGCATAAAAGAACTGCAAATTCAGGGCCATTAAAAAAACAACAATGCAGGTGCCAAACAAGCATTCCATAAATAGGGATCCACTACTAAGTAAACAAACAAAATAATGTTCTAATCCTTTCCCTAAATTCATTCATCTGTTACCTTCATGTACTGGTAGACTAGTGTATGGTCTGGAAATACTTCATGTACCCTGATCTCAAGCCATGAAAGGATTCAAAGATCAACCCTGAATTGTGCCCAGATGTTAATTGAGAGCCATAAGAACTGGCACAACATGCCCCCAATTCCCAACCTGCTGTTCCCAGGCAGTCTTAAAGAACTACCCCACAAATAACACACAAATTGGACATTATTAGAGCACACATAACTTGGGCAAGGCTATCTCACTCTAGAAGCCAAAGCTGGCAAACAGACAGGGCTAACAGAAAGTAGAGTGAAGTGACAAAGCTGGCAACACAAGTCTCATCAGTCAGGCTGTATTTCAGAGAAAATCAGATTCAAGGCAACTTGAAGGCACACACAAAGACACACAAAGTAATGTGCTTTATATTACTCTGATGGTGAAGCCTATGGACCACATGTGGCGCATGACAAGGACACCCATAAATAGACAATAAGGGGGGCTTGAGCATTTTCAGGGAGGTCAAAGGTACTTGTGAATGTTGTGAATATCAACAGGATGTTAATATCAAGCTTCAAAGACGAATTGGAAAACAAAAATATTGCTCACACGTTGAAACATCTTCCTCTTCAGAATATTTTAGGATTTCCATATACACTGTGCCTGCCCCAACAGATGACAAGTCCCGTTGATTCCAATGGCTGTCTGTGCATGCAGGCCCAGAAGAGTGGCTGCACACATATGTGCTGCCATTGAATATCGTGGGAATTGAGGTTCTGTGGTTTCTGCCATCCATGGGGGGGGGGGGTCCAGAATGGAACCCCTGTGAATAAGAAGGGCCCATGATATATTCCCTACCTGTACTCCTTAATAACATTGATAAAATCCAGATTTACAGACAGCAATGAAATACCACTCAAAGCAATTTTACTGCATCTTGCTTCATTGAAAAAAAGTTTGTTTTTTTAGAAAAGAGGATTATGTGGACACCATCAAAAAGTTGGTAGCTTTTTACAAC
Organism: Phrynosoma platyrhinos; assembly: GCA_020142125.1. Lineage (NCBI taxonomy): Eukaryota > Metazoa > Chordata > Lepidosauria > Squamata > Phrynosomatidae > Phrynosoma > Phrynosoma platyrhinos. The sequence continues at coordinate 127,845,890 of CM034706.1, read as the reverse complement.
ATTGACAACTTGGAAGCAGAAGCTCGGGTATGGTATGACATCTGGATAAAACAAATGTGACAAAAATCTTGAGATTGGTAATATTTCTGACACTATTTTTCTTCCTACAGTAAAGATGACTCTTGAGAACTACCTATCTATACAGCTGACAATGTGTACAGTGGTGCGGTCTTTCAACGTGCTTTGTTGTGCAAAACTATGGCCAAAAAGAAAGTTGTCTCTCAAATCTCTGTCTTTTAAGAGTTCATAAGGAGAGCATGAAAGGTTTTGCCTTGGAAGATAGAGTTTTATATGAAAGCAAGAGAAATCTGCAATTTCATTTTTTTCTGATCAATATTAGAATTGCTAAAAACAAATCATGTCAGCTTTCCTTTCATTTTCTGAAATTTTCTTTCAATGGAGAAGTGTGCAAACCTTGGCAGATGGGACCCAAATCCACATCCACTCTGGAAAATTCAGATGGGCAGCCATGGTCCCTGACTTCATATGCAGCCTCAAAAGCCCTGTGGTGGACTTCCGGTTGGTAATGGCGGACCAATAAGATGGGTTTGAGTTTCAGCCTGTGCTGCTCAACAAGGTTAATGCTTGTATAAACCTTCTTACAGCCTGTATTACCTCCCTGGTAAAGGGGGGTGCAAAGGGGCTTTCATATTTAGTCCCCCTGGTTTGTTGGACATACTGGAAATACTGGGGGTTGACTGGAAGAATTCATGAAGCTGTGAAGAAGCTAGAAGTTTTACCCTCCATTGCCTTGTCTGAGGCCACCACCTAGCATGGTTGGGTGCACCGCCAACTTTTTTTTTTTAATTCTGTTGAATATGAGGTCTGCAGTGTGAGGGGGCTGAAACAGATCAGCATGGGCCAAGCCGGGACAACAAGAATAGGACTTTGCCATCTTCGGAACCTCGGGCAAGAAAATTTTGCTTTGGTGGAGTGAGACTAAAAGATCATTTGAGTTTGAGTGATTTGGAAGTGGCATCGGAGTGGAGTGCCACTATGGGTTGGGAAATTTAGCTTTAATACCCCCCCCCAGGGAAAACAGTCTCTGTATTTGGACTGTAGTAATTTTTTTTCCTACCTTACAAATTCAGGCTGTGATAAAACTTTACAGGAGGAGAAATATAAGTGAGGAGTTTTGTTTTCTATGTTGGCTGTGGAATAAGAACCCAAAAATGGTAAAGTGGGCTGGCCCTTGAAGGAGAGAGAAGAGGAAATCCAGAAGGATTTTGGGAGTTGTAGTTGCGGAGAGGTGCTGACGTAATCTTTGTGGCAACCTGCTTCCTGTTTCCTGTCTACTGCTCCTTGGTGGCAATGAGAGAGTGCTGGTCAGAAGCATCAAGACCTGCCTATCACCACCTCTATTCAGCTACGCAGCGGCTGTGGCAATGCCAGGAGAGGCCCAGGAAGAGATAGCTAGGGCCACCTAGTTCTAATTTTGCCTGGTGTTACAGCAGTTGCTGCAGTATTGGGAGGCTTAGGAGGTGGCAAGGTCCTTCCAGTTCTACTTTCACCTGGTAGCGCGGCAGCAGCAGCGGCTTCAGGAGAGGCTTGGGAGGAGATAAAAGGCCCTCCCAGTATCATCAACACCTGGCAGTGCGGCAGTTGCGGCAGTGCTGGGGAAGGCCTGGGGGGAGGCTTATGACCCTCCCAGCTCCATCTCCTTAGGCAGTGGAACAGGCGCAGCAGATTCTGGCGTGGCCTGGGAGAAGGCTAGAGACTCTCTCAGCCTCACTATCGCTTGGCATTGTGGTGGTAATGGGTGGCCTTAGGGGAGGCCCAGGATGAAGGGGTCTGTAACAGAGGTGGGATTTAGGCGGGGAGAGGTGAATTTGATTATTGATTATTGTTTGTGGTTAGAGATCTGACTGTTGGAGACTGTTATTCGTACTTATATAGTTACCAATTTGTTATAAACATAGCCACTAATTTGGTGACATTAAATAAGTCCCTATTGTTTGGTGGATAATGACAATGAATTTGAGGAGACAGGTGTCAAAGATGCAAGCCCCACAACAAAGAAGACCATCTTTGGAACAAGCTAAAGGTGGGGACCTGTATTCCTCATTGTTGGATGAGTTTAAACTGGTGCGATCTGATTTAAGTAGAGAAATTCAAGAGCTGAGACAGGACCTGACAGATTTTAAGGTTGAGATTAAACAAGAACTGAGATTGGAAATGAAAGATGTGAGACAGGGTATAGATAAGATGTCAATAGAGTTTAATAAAATGAAAACAAGGATGGAAACATTAGAAGATAAACAGCAAAAATTTAAAGAACAAGTTGAAGGGCTACGGGGCCTACCAAGGATTATTGAGGAGGATAGAATTAAAGTAGACACTAAGCAAAGGGAAATATCTGTTAAATTGAGGGTCCTCCCTGAACAGGATGGAGAAAATTTAGTGAAACTATTTTCTCCAATCCTAGCTAATTACCTGGGGAAGCCGGAACACCTTTTTGATTTGGAGATAGACAAAATCTTCAGATTGAACTCTAAAATTGCATTACAATGAAAGGTTCCCAAAGGATGTGGTGATCAACTTTGTTAGAAAGCATATGAGGGATCAGTTATTAAGTGTGCAAAATAACTTTCCCCTTGCTGTTAATGATACTGAGCTAAAGGTGTTCAAAGATGTGGCTCTGAGTATCATGAGGAAAAGAAGGGAATATTTTTTTCCTTACCAGTCAACTCCAGAGATTCCAGATACCCTACAGATGGTTAATTCCAGAAGGATTAACCTTCTGGTTTAGGAAGACTAGAGTTGAGTTGAAATCTCTGGCTGAACCAAGGGAATTCTGCAGGAAGTACAGAGGAGAATTTAAGGTAGAGGAGAGGTTTGAAAACAAAAGAGGACCTAAGGAAGAAGAGAAAGCAGAAGGCAAAAGGAAAGAGGTTATTAATCAGAGAGGGTTAGAGAGGTCAGACGAAGAAGCGGAGGAGATAGTAACAGGGGAGAGAAGAACTAGGAGAAGGTTAAATGAAGAAGAGAGAAAGGTACCTCAAGGAAGGCTGCCGGGAGCTAGAAGTAGGAAAAAGATGCAGGAAATGGAAAAGACGATGAACTAAGGGACATAGGAGTGCATTGAAAGGAATAGAAAAGGGATTATGTGGACCAACAAGCTGGTCGGACAGTAGCAAATGTCACGGAAGGTGAAATTGATGATCCAGATGACTTAGAGAAACATCTGGAGGACAAGGGCGAGCCCACTTCTGAAAATGAGTAGGACTTATAAAATTTTATCATGGAATGTCAAGGGCCTTAACAGCCCTGTGAAAAGGAAAAGAGTATTTCAATATTTAATATGACAAAAATGTGAACTGATATATCTGCAAGAGACAAAAAATAGAGCTGATGAAGTGAAATACTTGAAATGTGCTAAATTGGGTAGAGAATTTAAAGCTGCTTTAAATAAAAGAAAAAGAGGTGTGGCTTTATATGTTAAAGAAAAATGTGAACCAAAATAAGTGCTAAAGGATCCCAAGGGTCGTTATGTCGGTGTAGACATGATTTGGGAGGGGACAAAAATAACTGTAATTGGTGTTTATGCTCTGAATGAGAATAAAGGGAATTTTTATAATGAATTATTGACCAAATTGAGTGAATTGAACATCGAATCAATGATCTTGATGGGTGACTTTAATGGGGTTATAGATCCCCAGTTAGAACGTTTGTCCACAAGGAAAATTAAATCTAATCAAGGGAAATTACCCAAAAAAATTTTTTTGAATTCATGGATTTATATGACTTGGCAGATGTTTGGAGAACAAAATATAATTTGAGTAAAGAGTTTACATTTTTTTTCCAAGAGGCACAAATCCTGGACCCAGATTGATATGTTCTTAACTACAAAAAATATTTTTACAAAAATTATTACAATGGAGACATTATCTAAAATCTTGTCAGATCACCATCCAATAATTATGGAGCTTAGGAAGGGCCAAAAAGATTTTTGTTGGAGATTAAATGATTCACTTTTGAAAGACAAAAAAGTCATGGCTGAGGTCAAAACACATTTGGATAATTATTTTTCAGAGAATATGGATAAAAATATGCCCACAAGTATTGTTTGGGATGCCTCAAAAGCTGTGATTAGGGGTGTTTTTATACAAAAAGGATCTGAACATAAAAAGAAGAGAGAGGCCAGATTCATAGATTTACAGGAGCAGCTAAAAGTAAAAGAAATTCTGTTTAGAAAAGACCCAAAAAGTTATTCTTTAGGTAATGAGATTAAAGGACTAGAGGCACAGCTAGCACTGTTGCTATCCAAGGACATAAATAGGAAAATGAAATACCTTAAGCAAAGAATGTTTGAGGGATTGAACAAACTGAGAAAGCTGCTTGCTTTCCAACTGAGACAAAAATAGGCTAACAGAACAATAAGTACATTTATGGACAGTGGTAAGGTAGTAACTGATCAAACTAATTTGGTGCGGATTGTGGAGAAGTTTTATAGTGACCTCTATAAAAAAGATTAAGTTAATAAAGAAAAGATAAAGAAATTTTTGGATAATTGTATCACCTTTTCGGAAGAACAAAAATAATGCTTAAATAACCTTACAAGAAATAACGGATGTGATGAATAAATGTAAATTGGGCAAATCAGCAGGGCCTGATGGCTTTCCTGCAGAATATTATAAAGCTTTTAAGGAACAACAATTTTGCCCTTGGCTAGTTTAATGAATAATTTAGGGCAAGAAAAGGACTCATGGATGGAGGCTAATATTATGTTATTACCGAAAGATGGCATGATAGGAAACAGGTGAAGAATTACCGTCCAATTTCTCTATTAAATGTCTACTATAAAATCTTTGCTATGATTTTGGCAGAGAAATTAAAGAAGGTTTTGATTGATTGGATGCCACCTGACCAGAATGTTTTTTTTTGTTTTGTTTTTTTTTTGTTGTTTTTTTTTTTTTTGGTTGTTTTTGGCCAGGCCATTGTATTAAGGATAACATAAAGCATATACTGAATGCAATAGAATATCACAAAAAGGATATAAACCATAAATTGGCCATGGTATTTATTGACTTTGAAAAGGCCTTTGACAACGTTAGATGAGAATTCATGTTGCAATGCTTGATTAAAGTTAATCCAGGTCAAAACTTTATTAATTGGATTAGTTCTATTTATAAAGCTCAAAGTGCAAGAGTGATTGTTAATACGGTGAGGACAAGGTTGCCCTCCTTTGCTGCTTTTGTTTTTGATGGTGTTAGAGGTATTAAATAATAATATTGGGAACAACACAGACATAGAAGGAATTAAAATAAAGGAAAGTCAAACAAAGTTGAGGGCTTATGCGGACGACCTGGTTCTGATGATAACCAATCTAGAAAATATGGGTGATGTGATGAAAGAACTAGAGTTATTTGTAGAAGTAGCAGGATTAAAGATAAACAAAAATAAAACAGCAGTTTTGAACCTCTCAGGAGCTGAGGAAAATGAACCTCTCAGGAGCTGAGGAAAATGATATAAAAATAAAAACAGGGTTCCAAATTACAAAAGAGATAAAATATTGGGGAATTACTATTACAACCAAAAATGTGGATCTATTTAAAAACAATTATGAGAAAAAGTGGCAGGAGATAAAAAAGGAGTTGGAGAGATGGAAAAAGTTAAAATTATCTTAGTTAGAGAAAATCTCCACAATTAAAATGTGTATACTCCCCAAGATACTTTTTTTATTTCAGAATTTGCCTATTATTAACAATGAGATCCTATTTAAGAAGTGGCATCAAGACCTTTCTAAATTTCTGTGGAGTGGCAAAAGAGCTAGAGTTTGTATGAAGGTTTTTCAGGACAAAATTGAGAGAGGAGGCCTGGGTATGCCCAACCTTAAAATTTATTTTGAAGTGTGCTGCTTTGTTTGGCTGCTAGATTGGTGGTTGTTTTTTTAAAAAGAATAAGGATGTTCTTTTATTAGAAGGTGCAGACCTGAGATTTGGGTTTCATGCATATTTATTTTATGACAAGGTAAAGGCAAATAAGGACTTTGAGAATCATTTCATTCGTAAAGCGCTACTCCTAGTTTGGATTAAATATAAAGATCTTTTAGGTCATAATATACCACTATGGGCTTCTACAAACGAAGCTTTTTTCAGAAAGGAAAGATTAGATAAGAATAAATGGATTACATATGGTGATTTAATTAGATAAGGCACTGACAAAATAGAATTTATGTAATTGGAAGACTTATTAGCAAAGGGTTATGAATGTAGCTGGTTTCTATACTGGCAGCTTAGAGATAGGTTCAATAAAGATAGAAGCGGCAGAGGAATTGGGAAATTAGATAAGGATTTTGAAAAGATTCTGGAAAACAAAAGCCAGTTGAAAATATCACAGTTTTATGATTTACTGCTCAAATTTGATTTAGAGGAGGAAGTTATTAAAGAGAACATGGTAAGATGGGCTATTGATTTGAAGCAATCTATACCATTGGAGCAGTGGGAATTAAATACTCTCTAAGTTATGATTTGAGAGAAAACTTCCACAAAATGCAACACCGGTGGTATTTAATGCCGGTAAAACTGGCCAAGATGCAGAGAGGTGTTAGTAAATTATGTTGGAAATGCCACGAGGAGGAAGGCACATTTATACATATGTGGTGGCATTGTAAATTTGCTAAACAGTATTGGAAGAATGTACACCAGATGGTTACCCAAATAGTGCCTCAGAAAGAATGGATGGATCCTAAGTTTTATTTGTTAGGAATGCATTCTAATACATTGGAAAATAGGTATGGAAAACTTTTATGGCATATGCAGCAAAATGGAAAAGCAAGGTCCAACCTAACACAAAAGACTGGTTATACAAGCTGATGGACTGTGCCGTATCAGATAAGCTTACTTTACTTTTGAGAGGGGAATTTTAGGAAAGGCAAAAAAAAGCTTGGGAGCCATTAATAACTTTTTTGGAAACTAGCATCTACAGTGAATTGTTCTCAAAGATATCAGAAATTTATTTATTTTTATTTATTTGCTGAATATTTGGTCTCTTTCATTTGTGGGGCTATGTGCCTGAGGTGGGTGCATTATAATATTATTGGATATGTTATAAAGAGGTGTACCAGGGATGAGGATGGCTGTGGGGAAGTGTGTTGTCTAAGCTCAGGAAGTGTTTTTAATTTGTCTTGTAATGTGTTGTGCCATTCTTGTTGTTCTTTTATGTTATAAATGGTGTTCGTTTGTTTTGGGGTGGGAGGGTGAGGGGTGGGAGACCCTTTTTTCTTTTTTTTTCTTTTTTTCTTTTTTTGGGGGGGTGGGGTGGGTGGGGTTTATATGTATGATTATATGTTGTATTTGTGGGTCAATATATGTATGTATGTCTTTATATTTTTGTATTTGTAGTTATTTTTCTTTTTAATAAAGTATAAATAAATAAATAAATAAATAAATAAATAAATAAATAAATAAATAAGACCTGTGGCACACCCACAAAACCACAATGTGATTTGGGGGCCCCAAATTGCCCCAAACATGTCTAAACTACCCACAAATGCTTCTATCCAAGCCTAAAGCCGCTAATGGCCACAAACCATTCACAAAGAGACCCCAAATTACACTTATTCCTTCCTTATTTTTTTTACTCAGTTTTCCCATGCATTCAATTGCATGTACAAAATATGTGTTTCATTAAATTGCATGCACTATTTATCACTGTAATGTCTGCTGAATCTTGATTGCTCATTAACTGTACAGTCACAGGCAATTAAAACACAAGAAATCAGTCTTACAACATATGATATAAAGCTAAGCAGAGTAAGGGATGATATCAAGAGTTATTTAAAAGATATCTTAAAAACAAACAAATAACACATTTAGTACATTTGGAATCATTCAGTATAATTAACAGGAAACAAACCCAAGTATTACGTATGTATCTGAGTCATAATTTCATGAGCCTTAGCAGCACAGAGAAGAAACTTTGCAACAGTTTATGTTACACATCTTTTTAGTATCTTTTAATAAATAAACCAAATACCACTCAGAGGGTCTTCCAGGAGATTTACTTAAGAGTGGTGTTATTAATCTTGATCTCTCATCTTTGTAAAAATTACAGAACAATACATGGGATAGAGACTCTACCAGTCCGTCTGCACATGGACAAACACTTTTTTTTAGGGGATTCCCTGAAAAACGACCATCCATGTTTTCTGTAATATTCCATTATATTTACAGCAGTCCTAGTGTTATCATGGGTTGATCTTCCAGGTAAGAAACAGTTTTAGTTTTCATTAATTATTGTCTGTAATTTTTTTAACTTCTCAGCTAAAATACTAGCAAAGATTTTGTACTCAAGATTTAATAATGATATCAGTCTGTACATCATTTTGTGCAGATCCTTTGGATTTTTTTCCTCTCTCTTGGAATGATGCCAATGTTTATGTTTCTCCAGGAGTCTGGTCTTTCTCTGTTTAATGCTATGTTTAGCATTTTTTGTAAAGGCAAGAGAACTTCATTCTCCAATTTCTTATAACAAATTGCTGTAAGACCATTCAGCCCCAGTGTTTTCCTTGATTTACAACTACATAGAGTGTCGGATATTTCCAAAACCAGGATCAGGAAATGTAGTGTTTTCTTCTGTTATTTGGAGGACATTGGAATATCCTGTTTATCCAAATAGTTTTTCATTCTTTACATTTTATTGTCTGTTTTGGGACTCTCATTAAACAGATTTGTATAATAATTATAGATTTGTTTTATTGATTCTTGATCTGTTGTAGGTTTTGTTTCCGCTTTTTATCTCCAGTATCAATCTCTTTTCTTTTTCTTTTTTTACCTTGTGTACATGCTCAAAATCCTTCTGCCTTCCAATTCTAAACTTTCTTCTTTTCCTCTATTTCCGTAGTGAATTCTAGATCTAATTGTTTTGAAGTACTTTAATTTCATTTTTTTTAATATTCTCATTTGAAGCTTGTGAAGGATTATTTCTTAGCTCATATTTTTTTTCTGAATCACTTCTATTATCTTTTGAGATTTTTCTTTGTTCTTTAATTCTGCCCCCTGTTTCAAAAAATGGCTTCTAATACCTGCCTTGCTGGCATCCCAGACAATTGGAACATCCGATGTCATATTCTCTTTGAAGTACCAGTGGATTGCTTCTTTTGTTTTCAGTAAGACTGCATCCACACTGCATAAATAATCCAGTCTGACATCACTTTAACTGTCATAGCTCAATGCTATGGAATTCTGGGAATTGTAGTTCCCAACAAACTACAATTCCCAGAATTTCATGTCTCTAACTGATACAAAATTCTGTCCCAATTTAGGATTGTTCAATTATTTTTAGTCAGTTTCCATTATTATTGTCTCTAAGAGACAGTTTTAATTTTTACAAGTATTGAAACATTTTGCTTCTTTTATATTTTGAATTCAATCCTTTCATGTTCCAAGAAAAAATATTAACTGTCATGGTTACAGTTGTACCAATTAGTGAACTTGGTTTTTTAGACATTTAAGTCTCTTCTGGCAGCAATTCCCGGTTACTTTCCTGGTTTATCATTCTTTCTATTAATTTTCTTTTCTCCTTTTGTTCCTCTGGTTCTTTGCTTCATTTTGACAAAAAATATGTTTTTTTCAATAGTGTTTAACCTGTATCTTCTTAGTTTGTATGTAAATCAAACTCCTTTCAGTCTGTCTCAGCTGCAATTTATTTTCTTCTTTGTCAACAATTGACTTAGAAATTTGTATTCTTGTCTTCATTTCAATATTTGTTTAGGTATATCTTTAAAGATCTATATGTCATTGCCCTCCATTTTTAATTTTTCTTTGTAAATCTGCTGTGGTATTAAGTCTCTAATTCTTGACCTTATCCAATATACCACAATGTCTCTGGGAAATTTCTTTTCCTTATCTATTACTGAGTCAATCAGGTTAACCCTAAAAGTCATATCCAGGTCACTGTCTAGTCTTTCCTCTGATAATCTCAGATACCTTGCCAGTGGAATTATCAGTCTGTCAAAAAAGTTTTCATTTGGCATCTCTGGTAATCCTCTAAACTTTAGGTATCATTCTCTATACCGTAGCTCCACTATTATTATTGAAATCTTTTTATTGAACCTTTGCCAGAGTATTTATTGAATTATATAATTCTTGGGATTTCTCCTGTAAATTCAAGAGGTCTGTTTTCATAAGTGATATTTTTTCATTTATTTTATCCAGTTTCTTCCCAAAATGATCCATTCCCCTTTTGATATCTGACTTGATCCCTACCCTCAAGCAGTTCCAGTTCCTGGTGAAATTCCAGTCTGAGGGGGGTTGCAGACTGCCAGAAATAGTGCAAATTGAGTTCACTTTAACTGTCCTGGTTCAGTGCTAGGGAATCATGGGAATTGTATTTTTTCTGAGACATTGAGCCTTCTCTGTCAGAGAGCTCTGGTGCCACAATAAACTACAGTTCCCATGATTCCCTAATTCTAACCCTAACCCTAAAAATGGACTCAATTTGCACTATTTCTGGCAGTCTGCAACCCCCCTGAGTTATCTTATGTGATCCAGTACCAAAGCATTAGGCTCTGAAATTTTTGTTGCTGATTCTATGGAAGATCTTCTTCATCTGAGTTTGGGCCTGTGCAGTAGCCATTCTAGTTCCAGTTGTCATTATTGTAAATTACTTTACTCCCTTTGCAAATTCCTTTCAAGACCAATTTTCAGAGTTTTAATATACAATACAGTACAATATACTGTAACAGTATGTAAAGTTTGCCTAGTTAAAAAGTTTATCAATGTTCTCCACTGGATGGCTATTTATAGTATTTATAGTATGTTCTCAATTCATAATCTTGAACAATATAGTATTTATAGTATGTTCTCAATTCATAATCTTGAACAATGTAAGCAACCATTTATCTGTTATACACAGCTGGTATCAATTACACTAGCTTTTTGACCTTACTCTTATCAATCACATCTCGCAATAATAAATTTTGTGTTTAATACTGCCATATGCATATATATGGACAATAATAATAATAATAATAATAATAATAATTTTATTTAATACCCCGCCCCTCTGAGAACAATCGGGGCAACTTACATCATAAAAATCATCACACGAGTTAAGAACAATTCCCCCTCCCCCCCTTAAGAAAATATTAAATCAGTTACAATTAAAACAAATATAAAAGGTAAGTTCCAGCATAAAATCACATACCAACCGTGACAAGAAAAGAGCATGGCGGGAGTAAATGTGGCTCATAAAAAGACCTAATCACAGAGGTCTTAGAAGATCATAAAAGGCCATAGAAGAGGAAGGAGGAGGATCTTCTGTTCTTCTAGTTTGTATTTCTCTATTGTAACTCTATTCTTGAAAAACTTTATTATTGTTGTTATTATTTTAAACAGTTCTTTACACTTGTTCAAGTCTCTAACAGCCCTTTATTTTTCTTTATCTTCTTCCACTCCTCTGATGTTCTCAAGCCAATGACACACTTACAACTTGCACTTACATTTACAATTACAACTATGATTTTATATTTTGTTTAAACAAATCCAGTTGCAGCTTATTTCCCCACCACCTTCCCACTTCCCTTCAATTCCAATGTTTCTAATTTCACCTTATAATTTTATTCTTTTATTCTTTCTCCCTCAATGTAATCCTTTTAAAATTTTTATGAATTGATAATCAACTATGTTACAGACATACAGATCAGCAGAGAATCAATTTAGACTTCTTATATTCCTTTATAATTCTTCAGTTTGTTCTGTCCTTCTTTTCTTCTATCTGTCACTTTTCCAGGAGTCAGTCTCAGTTAATCACTCAGGAAACAATTCTATCCAGTTAAAGTTTCAAAAGTTTCAAATAAAGTTAAAGTCAATTTCAGTCTTTTCAAACAAACCAGTCCAGTCAAGTTCCTTAATTTATATATCTAAATCGCTCAGCTCAAAGTTCATTACTTCATCATTACAATGTTTTTAAATACATGTAACCTCTTATCCAAAGTCTTTGTGGTCCCACGTCAGTAGAAATCATCTTTATAACAATCTAAGCAGTTCTGTAGGGAGCTGTAATTTTCCAATCTGGTTATCCTAAATGTAGTCCTCTATCTTTGTCCATTATTTATTTTACTTTAATATAAGTTTAGTCTCATCTACATTAATAATCAAAAGAGCAATTCAAAGTCATAAAGTCATTATAATTTTTAATTTCATAAAGTGTTGCAGCATGCTTACCTGCTCCAAAGTTTAGTTTTCCATCTGCTGCTTGTCTTGTTTTATCCTTATCAAGTCTTGCCCATTTTTACTATTGTTAATATCTGTTTATGTTCCTTCTTTATTCTTATTTCTCAATTCAAGTCAAAATTTCTCAGTCCATCTTCCCCCCTCAATGCCCTCTAGAAGCAAAAAAAACTCCTTTCTCCTCTCTGCCTCCATGCTTCTCTTCCACTCTACTCCACATCTCTGCTCCTCTATCTGCTCCACAGCACCACACCACACTTTCACTTTCCTCCTTTCACTTTCTTTCTTCTCTGCTTCTTCATTGTTTCAGTTTGTAAAATCATAGCAAAATAAATTATTAAAGTTTAGTACTAGCAAGAACATTTCACCTGGTCCAACAACTTCATATCTTATAATCCAAATTTTCCAGTTAAAAACTGGATACATGCATTGCTAGGTCTGCACTGTCCAGGCAGATCACTAACAGAGTGATGGTAGCTCTTTGTTCCCCTCAGTCTCCATTTGTCACTAAAAGAATTCTCTGTCCTCACTGGAGACTGGCAATGGATCCCCAATGAACTCCTCCTCACCCCCTTCATCAGTTATGATATAGAATCAATTTGGATGTCAAGCACCTCCTGGTTTCAACCCACAGAGTGACTGCTTACCCACTATGGTTCTGGTTAAGCAGCCTGTCATGACGTTATCATAACTGGAAGTCCTTACATTCATGGTCTTAATATGTCTCTATACTAATGCACAAAGGATGGGAAATAAACAGGACAATTTTGAACTCTTAGTATAGCAAAGCAAATATGATATAATAGGTAACACTGAAACTTGATAGGATGAGTCACATGATTGGAAATGTAGTAATAGAGGGGTATAATCTATTTCAGAGAAATAGAGCAAACAGGAAGCTTGGTGGCATAGAATTATACATTAAGAATCTGTACACCTGTGAAAGATCCATCACTTAAATCCTGGAAGCCAAGCTGAAAGCATCTGGATAAAAAAATTGGAGGAGAGAAAAAACAGGGATGTGGGGGGAGGGGCTACTGCACACCTCCAAGCCAGACTGAGAACTTAGATGATGCCTTCCTAGAACAGATGACCACACTATCAGAAAGGAGAGATGTAGTAGTAATGGGGGATTTCAACTAATCTGATATTTTTTGAGATCAAACTCTGCCAGAAATTTAAGGTCCAAGAAAGTCCTCACTTGCCTTGCAGACAATTTCATTGACTAGAAGGTGGAAAAGGCAACTAGAGGGTCACCTGTTTTAGATCTAATCCTAGCCAACAGGGATGAACTGGTTAATGGGGTGGAAGTGGCAAGAGCCTTAGGTGGGAGTGATCATGTTCTCCTGGAGTTTGTTATACAGTGGAAAGTGGAAGCCAAGCATAGTCAGACATGCATTCTAGACCTTAAGAAAGCTGATTTCAGTAAACTAGAAAAATACAGGCAGTAAAGCCATGGTCAGGAATATTAATAGAGTGAAGGTTCATGGCAGATGGGAATTTCTTAAAAGTGAAATACTGAAAGCACAATTTCAAGCAGTTCCAATGAGTAGGAAAAATGGGAGATGTCTAAAGAAACCAGGATGGATGTCTAAAGAACTTTTAACTAAGCTAAGACTCAATAGAGACACATACAAGAAATAAAAAAGGGGGGAAATCACCAAAGAAGAATTCAAACAATTAGCCAGCTTATGTGGGGGAAAGGTTGGAAAAGCTAAGCAGAGAATAAGCTCAGGCTTGCTAGACATATTAAAAACAATAAAAAGGTGGGGGGGTAGCAAAAGGAATTTTGTCTGTAGCAAAAGGAAAAACAAGGAAATGATAGGACCACTACATGGAGAAGATGGAAAAATGCTAACAGGGATTAGAGAAAAGGCAGAAATACTCAATACTTTATTTGCCTCTGTCGTCTCTGAAAAAGAGAATAGCGCTCAATCTGGGGGATGGAGCAGATGATGCAATAGTGGAAATGCAGCACAGAACAGGTAAATACAGGAATACCTGGCTACTCTATTCAAGTCTCAAGGACCAAATGAACTACGTCCAAGAGTATGAAAAGAACTGGCAGAAGTAATCTCAGAACCAGTGTTACTTGAGATTTCCTGGAGAACAGTAGTCCCAGCAAACTGGAGTAAGGCAAATGTTGTCCTAATCTTTAAAAAAAAAAAGGGGGGGGAACCTAAATAATTACTGCCCAGTCAGCCTGACATCAATATCAGAAAATATTCTAGTGCAGATGATTAAATAGACAGCCTGTAAGCACTTAGAAAGGAATGCTATGATCACTAAAAGTTGGCATGGGTTTCTCAAAAATAAGTCATGCTAGACTGATCTCTCTTTTTTATGGAGTCACAAGCTTGGTAGCTGAAGGGAATGCTGTGGATGTAACCTATATTGATTTCAGTAAAGCATTCAATAAGGTCCTCCATGATATCTTGCAAAAAAGTTAGTAAATTGTGGGCTAGACAATGTGACTATTCAGTGGATTTGTAATTGATTGGCTGACCAAATTCAAAGAGGAGCCACCAATGGCTCCTCTTTATCCTGGAGAGAAGTGACTAGCGGGGTGCTACAGGGTTCTGTCCTAGACCCAGTGCTATTCAACCTCTTTATCAATTACTTTGATAATGGAATAGTGTGCATGCTTATCAAATTTACAGATACCACTAAATTAGGAGGGGTAGCTAATAGCCCAGAGGACAGGATTAGAATTCAGAATGATTTTAACAGATTGGAAAGCTGGCCAAATTGAACAAAATAAATTTCAGCAGGAAGAACGTAGGATACTATCTTGGGCTGTAAAAATGAAGTACATAGATATTGGATGGGAGACACCTGGCTTGAAAGCAGTACATGTGAAAAGGATCTAGGAGTCTTAGTGGACTACAAACTGAACATGAGTCAGCAATGTGATGCAGCAGCTAAGAAAGCCAACGCAATTCTAGGCTGCATCAATAGAAGAGTATCTCAATGGAGGGGAGTAACAGTGCCACTTCATTCTACTTTGATCTGCCTCACCTGGAGTATTGTGTCCAGTTCTGGGCATCACAATTCAAGAAGGATGTGGACAAGCTGGAGCACGTCCAGAGGAGGACAACCAAAATGGTGAAAGGTCTGGAAACCATTCCCTATGAGGAGAGGCTTAGGTAACTGGAAATGTTTAGCCTGGAGAAGTGAAGGTTAAAAGGTGACAGAAAGCCATGTTTAAATACTGAAAGGGTGTCATTTTAAGGATGGAGAAAGGTTGTTTTCTGCTGCTCCAGAGACTAGGACATGGAGCATGAAGACTAGGACATAGAGCAGAACTAGGACATGGATTCAAGCTACAAGAAAAGTGATTCCATCATTAGGAGGAACTTCCTTACAGTAAGAGCTGTTCAATGTCCTGATGCCATGTGCCATTATGCATGGTGTACAGCATAAGGATGTCCTCCCGGTGCAGCATCCTGATGCACTGAGCCAGAAGAGGCGAGAAAGAGCCACACACCAGCTCTTAGGGCACTTTTTTGCCATCCTGAAAGGAGTGGCATTTTGCCGCTTTTTTGGGGGTGGCAAAAGGGAGGATCGAGGCTGCGGCATGCAGTATCCATGGCCCCGATCTGTCACTTCCAAGGGCAGCCCAGAGCCACCCGTCTGCAGTCTCCCTAAGAAAACAAAAATAATGACCGCAATTTATTTACGTAACTTTAAAGTAGACAATGAAGACATTGAAATTGTTCAAGATTTTCTATACCTTAATCAGAATGGAGACTACAGTCAAGAAATCAAAAGAAGACTAGAACTTGGAAGGGGAGCTATGAAGGAACTAGACAAGGTCCCGAAGAGTCAAGATATATTGTTAAATACTAAAGTTAGGATCATCTGAGCTTTTGTATTTCCCATTTCTACATATGATTGTGAAAGCTGGACGGTGAAGAAAGCAGACAGGAAGAGAATTAACTAATTTGAGATGTGATGCTGGGGAAGACTTCTAAGGATACCATGGACTGTTAAAAAGACAAGTAAAGGAGTCCTATTGCAAAACAGACCTGAACTCTCCCTAGAAGCCAAGATAACTAAAGTGAGGCTACTGCACTTTGACTGTATCATGAGCAGATATGACTCACTAGGAAAGACAATAATGCTTTGTAAGGCAGGAAACCATGGGAAAAGAGGAAGGCCATATTCCAGATGGACAGACATAATCAAGGAAGCCAGGGCCCTGAGTTTGCAAGACTTGAGCAAGGACTGTTGATAACAAGGTAACTTGGAAGTCTCTCATTCATAAGGTCATCATAAGTTGAAGTTAACAACAACAAATTATATCTCTTTCAGAACAAAATGCTGGATGTCACAAAATCCACAGGAAATGCAAAGGTTTTTGCTTTCTTCAAGTGGAATATACAGCTGTTTCCCAAAGTGTAGTAGAACGTAGTTCCTAAACCATGCAGAGCTAGAATTTAAGTTGATATTACTGTATTCCCATGAATGAAAGTGCAAGAACTTTGGTGTCAGTAGAATGAAGCACGTGCTGTTTGACATGAGCTGATAAAAAAAAGAAGAATTTTTAGATATCTGATTGTGCGCATATGTTTCTCTTAATGTCATCCGATTCCTAGATTTCCAGTGAAGTTTTTGTAAAATGTAGGCACTTCTTCATAGGACTATTTACAAGCCAGTTCCAAAAGCTGCAGATATACCTGCTGATACAGCCTCCAAAATCTTCTATTTACACTTTTCATTTGCATTCTCTCCTTTCCTGCTGCTTTGAATTAAGCTTCATGGATATATTCTGTTCTATATTAGGAGCAAAAATTAACACCATGTTTTCCTGTGGAATTTTTATTTATTGGCTTGATTCTCTCTCTCTCTCTGTCTCTCTCTCTCTCTCTCTCTCTCTCATTCTCAGGCTAGCACTGTACTTCCATTTTTATCTACTTCATGACCATTCAAACTGCAAATATTACCATTCATGATCATTTTAACTTGTGTGCCTTCTTGCATTAGCTATCCAAACAATGGAAGTCTTATAAAATTGCAAAGGTTTCCAATTCTACCTGAAATCAAAATAAATAATCCAAGAAGACTTTTTCTTATATAGTCAGTACTTTTATTTCTAATTCACTGCATATTTTCAAATTTATAATGTTTACTTATCTTGAAATAACCTTGCATTTTATCACCAATCATCTGCATATGTTTCATGGTGAAGATTGCAATAGTCCAGGCAGCAATCTTCCAAGATGGTTCAGGATCTAAAAGAAATGATCAGAGAGAAAGTGAACCACACAAAGACAGGAGGAAAAAAGACAAGTTCTTACCACTTCTGACAAGATTGTTTTCCTTCTGATGGGAAAGTCAGGTTCTTTACATGATGCATAATGGACTTAAGATTCTTCTGAAATGGCATACAATTAAACAGATAGGATTTGACTGCAAGCTT
Source organism: Phrynosoma platyrhinos (assembly GCA_020142125.1). Classification (NCBI taxonomy): domain Eukaryota; kingdom Metazoa; phylum Chordata; class Lepidosauria; order Squamata; family Phrynosomatidae; genus Phrynosoma; species Phrynosoma platyrhinos. The sequence continues at coordinate 127,828,295 of CM034706.1, read as the reverse complement.
CCAGTCGCCATTTCCTGACTGGCTTTTCTGTCTTCCTGCAAATTCTTTGTCTAGCCTTAGCACATTGCTGGCCAGCAGTGACACAGAATGGTCAAAACTGGAACTACACATGTGTCATGCACAGTTGCAAACATATTTTGCTACACAAAGATAACAGATGATTTCAGCTTTGTCCTTATCTCAGAATCTGAGAATTCTGCTTATTTGTTGACAAACTCAATGAACTTTCGGGGGTCCTTTTATTGTGAGTTCCTTCATGGCAGGGGGTTGAAATGGATGCCACTTGTGGTCTCTTCCAACTCTATGATTCTATGGTTCTGTGAACATGTATATATAGCTGAAGGGTAATACTTATATTGTTGAGTGTGCCTTCAAATCATTTCTGTTTTATGACGACTCTAAGGCAAACCTACCATGGGGTTTTCTTGACAAATTCCATGTGCAATAGAGTACTACCACTAATGGTATCTCCACCAATAGTAATTCTGCATTCATGGGGCACTCTCTTGGTTGCACCACAACTACTGAGAAGTGGTATCCTAATGGAGGAGGTGGTTCTCTGTCCCAGGTGTAGAAAAATAAAGGGGTGCAATGGAGGCTCCTCACTTCCCCCTCCCTCACAGAGGAACCAGAACAGGAAGAAGTGATCCACTACAAGGAAAATGAACTGAGCAGGAGGCACAATCTGCATCAGGTCAAGCCTGTCTCTCAGCTGCCCCTTTATCCTTCCCTGCCCTTCCCTTGGAATTCCCTTGTATATAAGAAAGAAAAGAAGGGAGGAGGTTGAGGTGGGGTGATGGTAGACATCACTTCCTTTTTCAAATGAAACCAATTGTTCTCAAAGAAGTAGCCCTGCTAGTCTGTTGCAGCAGAAGGAAAAAGGAAGAGGAGTGGGGGAAGGGATGTAGCAGCCCCTTTAAGACTAACTGGTTTATATTTTAGCATGTGATCTTGTGGATATCAATCCACTTCTTCATATACGCTGGCTGAGGAAGTGGATTGAGATCCACAAAAACATATGCTAAAATATAAATGAATTATTGTATATACTCATGTATAAGTCTAAAAATTTTAATCAAAAAATGACCCCAAAAACCTGAGTCAACTTATCCACAGGTCAATATCAGTACTGTACTTTAACTGTTATTTAAAAAAGCAACCTGGTGAAAGGCAAGAGTGTAATATGACACACACACATCTTTGCTTTCTCATCCATCCAGCCTTTAGATGGATAAGCATCTATCTGTGAGCATAAACAATTATGCCTGCTGGAATTATGTGAGCATAAACAGTTATGCCTGCTGGAATTTTGATAATTCCTTGGCATTGTTTTCCTTTACTTCATCCTTTACATCCTTTGTTACATCCCTCCAAGGTTTACCCTCCATTTATCCACAGGTCATATCAAAATCCATAATTTTGGCCCCCAAAAGCTGCCCTCAACTTATACATGATATTGACTTATAGTTGAGTATACACAGTAATCTTAAAGGCACTTCACATTCCTTTTTCCCCCTCCCCCTCCATTTTTCCTTTTCCTTTGTCCTTAAATGTGAGTTATAATTTTCTTTCTTCAATGCCCTGCAGAATCCCTGCAGAATGGTGAGTCCAGTGGAGATTTTAAGGATGGGAGTCTCCAAGTGTTGGGTTCCCATATGACCAGACTGTCCAAATTAAATCAAAATTCTAGGCATTGTTCCCAGTACCTGCTTTGACCATTACCTGACCTGGATTCTAAGCTTTCATCATCTGCAAGATCTGAGAAATCAGAGGGAAATTTAAAACCAAACCAAGACTGAAGATGCTACATGACCACCAGGAGAACACACTATATGATCAAGAAGAAATGAAAAAATGAAGGAAGCAGTACACTGAAGAATTATATACAAGAGATTAAAGGAAGGCAGATACACTAAAGCAGTGCTTCTCCATTATTTTCTGTCACGCCGCCCCTAGGAAAGAAGAAAATATTTTGCGCGCCCCCCCGCGCGACTGTAAATAGTCACATGGGTGGGTTTGACCAATCAGGATAGAGCACGTTGGGCTGCTACTGGGGCTGTGCTGGAACAATCTCCCTCTCTCCAGCTGTAACGGGCCCCCCTTTACGGAGCCTCATGCCCCCCCTGGGGGGCCCGCCCCACTATTTGAGAACCGCTGCACTAAAGGAAGAATCATTTGAAGATGAACCCACAGTTTTGGAAAGCAAAGTGGAAGTTGCACTGTAAGTGCTCTTGGGGGAAATAAATAAGTACTAATGGCAAAAAGAGGAAACAAGTTTATATTTAAGTCACTCCATCAGAGACTTATAGCTATAATGGCTTGAGCATAAGCCACTATGGAGAAAGAAATTGTGGCCATGAAATGGGACATTCATGACCTCCAGTACTATTTATGGAAGGCTCCATTTCCCTTAACCATAGATCAGGGGTAGGCAACCTTTCCCCTTTTAGCGCTGAGGGACTTCAGCTCCCAGAATCCCAGGAGCTATTGGCCAGCATGGGACTATTGACCAACATGGCTGAGGCTTCTGGGAGCTGAAGTCCCTCGGCCCTTAAAGGGGAAAGGTTGCCTACCCCTGCCATAGATCATGCTGCTTCATAACAGATGCATTGTATGAAAGGTACCAATTTCTGCTTGACACAATGGTACTGGTCCTTACAATCATATGCATTCATGGTCCAATACCATTGTGGTAAAACTCATGCCAGTGTCAACTTTTTTTTCTTCTGGCAGGGTCTACAGATGAAAGAACAGGAAATGTCTGAAGCTTAAGAAGTGTATTCACCCTGACATTAAGTACAGGTATCAGTTGAAGTCCTTTACTAATTGCAATCCAAATCATGTGGTGTGTACTATCCATTGATCATGCTTAAACATTTATGTAGGACAAACATCTAGATCCCTCAAATAAAGAATTATTTAACATTAAAGAACAGAAATAATAATGTAGATAACTCACACCACTCAACATTTCACAACATGTAAACCAGGGGTAGGCAACTTTTCCCCTTCAAGGGCCAAGGGACTTCAGCTCCCAGAATCCCAGGAGCTATTGGCCAACATGGGACTATTGGCCAACATGGCTGAGGCTTCTGGGAGGTGAAGTCCCTCGGCCCTTAAAGGGGAGAGGTTGCCTACCCCTGATGTAAACATTCTCCTGAATCCATGAGGTCCTTTAGCATTCAACTTTACCTTTTTGAATGTATTTCTTTACAGAATAGGCTCCTTCAAAGGGAGGCCTTTTGGATACATAGTGGCTTGCATGACCATCTGGATTTATCAATTTATTTGGATAATATTTTTTCACTTATTCTTAGAGTGTCTGCAGTGCACACATCTCTTTAGGTAGACCAGTACTACTTTATTCCACTTATTTTATTTTGCAGGTCATTCTTATGCTGTTTTTGTGACTTTTGGTTCCTTCTTGTTGTTGTATTCCTTCAAGTCATTTCTGACTTATGGTAATGTAGCTTAGTCCAAACCACTATACCATGCTGGCTCTTTGTTTTCTGCTATAGTGTAAACTTTCTTAAATGAGTTGTTTCTTAAAGTCTAGTGGCTCTCTTATCAGGCCAGCTGTTTATTCTAACTCAATAACTCTGTTTGGTCTATATTTGAGTGGGCACTGCCTACACATGCAGTGTGTCAAGTGTTGATAAGTATTGCTTCTATGCATATCAAGTGCATATAATATCTATTCTACAATTATCAGACAGCTAGAGCCCTTGTAGCATTTAGAAATAATATTATAGTGGCAAGAATCTACAAATTGAGAATCCTATTCTCTCATCAGCAGATTGAAATCTTTGCTCACTTGACACCTTACCCCCTATTTGACATCCAACTAAGCCAAGCAAAAGGAAATCCTGTGAAGAAAGCAAGTAAGATAGAACAGACAGTGGAAGTTGATGGCTTGATTTGTCTGGAAGACACCCATATTATAATGGCAATAATACAAACCCCCACCTGTACTAATACTGAAATGATGGAAGAAGAAGGTTTAATAGAATCATACAGGAGACTCCCCCTGCTTGATAAATTCATTATTATAGGCAGACTTAATTCACTTCAAGCCCAACTAAATAAATTCTGTGAAGCAGAATATGTAAATATTGAGCCCATTGATGGCCATTTAGATAATCTTAAAACTGGATATACAAAGGAGACAGAGCTAGACAATAACAATATCATTGACATACACTCACTGGCAAATAAATCTAAATCTGGTGACATTTGGAATTACTTTAAATAGAATAGTACTACTGTGTTAACAATCAAAGATATTTACCCACCATTAGAAATGAACAGAAGCTAAGGAGGAACATCTTGACCAGATGATAATCCAGTGAGACTCATTTCATGGAATGTTACTGGATGACAAAGTAAGGCTCAAGATGATAATTTTCTAATTTACTTGTAGACATATGAGATTGGGTTTTTTGCAGGAAACATGGGTTCAAGATGGGAATGCAATTGAATTATGGGGATTCACTTCATATTCTGTACCAGCTCTAAAAACTACAAAGTTTGGGAGAGCAATTGGAGATCTTGAAATATTAGTGTCAACATCAATTACTGCTGTAATCTATCAACATCCATTATTAAGCTCTGCTAACTGTTTAGTAGTATCTATGTCCAATATCTGTCCTGAAACTGTTTATCCCATTTGTACATATGTACACTTCTTAAAATCTAGTGCAGATGAAAGATCTCTGTGGGAAACTCTTGCCCAAATATTAGAAGAAATAGACTGTTTATCCCCTAACCCTTGGGTGATTGTAGGAGGTGACTTTAATGCCCATATTGGCACTGTCCCTCCAGGTTAATACAGTGTTTGGCCTAAGTCTGGAAGATGTACCTAAAATATGCCAGAGAGCAGCAATGGATACAATTGCTAACCATGCTGGAAAACGTCTTTGTAAATTCATAATAAAACATAACCTATTGTTATCTAATGGGTACGGAGCAGGGGATCAAGAGGGATATTGCACATATATCTCTTCCAGAGGATATTCTAGTACCGTTGATTATATATTGACTTCCAGTAACATCCCAATTGACAGAGATACATTTAAAATAATTCCAAGAGCTGAGAGTGATCATTTTCCCTTAGAACTGTCACTCCCACAAATGGTCACTAATGCTGCATTAAGGGTAATAGATCAGTCTCAATATTTGTTACTTGGTAGCAGGAGGTTAAAATGGAATGGACAACTCCAAGAAATCATTAGTAAGATCTTACACTCCCTCAATTTTGGAAAACTAAGGGAAAATATTCTCCAGGAAACTAGCAATGTTATTGGTGCATATGAGACTCTAATAATAAAACCCTTAATATGTACATCTAGTATGTCCCAAAATCTCAGATCCATGCCTCAGAGTAGGTTTGATGAGGACTGTCAAAAGAGTAAAAAAAAAAAAAAAGCCAAGGAGCTTAGGAAACTGAAGACGAGAGACAAGGAAAATGTGCCTCAGACATATATAGCTCAATTATGGCATAACTACAAAATGTTACTCAAAGAAAAGAAACAAAGATATTACAAGTCACAATGGAAAGAATTAGGAGAGGCAGCAATCCAAAAGGACCCTCAGAAATTTTGGCACTTGATTGCTCAAAGTACTAGAGCAGTAGGGTATGCACTAGAGGCAGCAGTACAAGGAAAAGAGTGGGAGAAATATTTCACCAATATATACAGGTCCCAAAGAGGTCTGTCTCCACAAACTCATCATGTCCAATTATTAGATCTTCCTGAATGGCCTGATGTCACCTTGAATCAGATTAAAGGGATCACTGCTAGACAATCGGCCAATAAAGTCCCTGGAGAAGATATAATAAAGTGAAATTAGAATATTGGGCTATTATTCTTGCAAAATTGTTTACTCATATAAATCTTTCTGGGTGTATACTAGAGGGATCAAGTTGAGTATTATTGCCCCTATTTATAAAAAAAAGGTGACAAGAATCCAGCTAACTATAGACCCATCAGTCTTTTGGACATCTCTTCTAAATTATATGCCAGGTTCCTTCTTGAAAAGTTAGAAGAATGAGCAGATAGACAAAATTTACTATCAGAAGTACAACTTGGATGTCAAATAAGGAAGTCAATAATTGATCTGTGTTGTGTGCTGAATTTCCCAATGTGTAAATATATCTATAACGTGAAGCAAAAATTGTATGTCGCCTTCATTGATCTGAAGTCAATATTTGACTCAATTTCCAGATATTATGGAAGAAATTGGAAAGGACAAATATTGATTGCCATTTGTTATTTCTTATCAAATCATTGTATACTGATGCATCATTGCAAGGTAAAGTCAATTTAGCAGGCCATCTTACTGCAAACTCTTAATACTTTTGTAGGAGTTAAGCAGGGTTGCATACTAGCACCTTTCCTGTTTAACTTCTTCATCAATGATATGGTAGAGAAATTAGATGGTTTACAATATGCTCCTGCCACAATTCTTGATTTAAAACATTCATTGTTGATGTATGCAGATGATTTACCGGTAGTATTGATATCCAGAAGTCAGGTGGGATTAAAGCAACTTCTTGTGAAGCTCTCATCATATTGTAAGAGAAATGCATTGACAATAAATTATGATAAGACTCAGGTTAAGGTATTTGAGAATGCCCCCAAAAGCACATGTGACATTTGGATGATCACATTATAAAACAAGTGAAAACTTTTAAATATTTGGGATTTGTTTACTCAGACACAACCTCTTGGAAAGAACAATTGCTAAACATTAAAATACAATCTTACAGATCAGCCAAAGCAATTTTGAAGTTTGTTGCTACTAAAGGAGGCAATTTGATAAACCCTACCCTGTCTGTATATAAAAGCAAAACAATGGCACAATATTTTATTGGCTTAAGGTACAAGGATGTGCCACCCCGGCACATAAGGCAGTAGTAGCAGTGCTTGGAGGTGTTCTCCAGCCCTCTCCAGCCCCTCCAGCCCTGAGGAGAAACACCTGA
>CM034706.1:127792523-127818163 GCA_020142125.1 Phrynosoma platyrhinos | reverse complement strand
TGGCTTGGGTCCATCTTATCTCAGGGACCGCCTCTTCCCGTATGACTCCCCCCCGCACCCTTCGGTCCTCTGAGAGGAACCTGCTCCAACCCCTGAAGACTAGGTTGGCGCAGACCTCCCAGAGGGCTTTTTCTGTGACCGCTCCCAGGCTATGGAATGGCCTACTGGACGAGATCCGTCATCTCTCAACTCTTGGATCTCTTCCAGCAGGCCTTCCCAGAATAACATCACCAGTAATGGTGGAGTTTTACTATGCACCTCCCACCCTGTCCTACTATGTAGAGATTGGCCAAGGGGATGTATTGCATTGTGTTTTAATGTATGGTTTTAATTTCTTCATAATTTAATTCTTTTTTAAGGGGTGGGAAGGTTAGGGCATGGGATTTGGGCATATTTTAACTGTTCCTTGTTTTAATATGTTGTTCACCGCCCCGATTGCCAAGCAGAGGGGTGGCTTATAAATAAAAATTTATTATTATTATTATAATACTAGGCTACCTAAAAAATGTTTGGTAGAATTTTCCAATGGTATATGTATTAAAAACTGGGTACCTCATACTGCCCAATAGATCATCAAATATGGGCTTATATCAAATGAGCTAAAAGGGCTTCAATTAGATGCACAACAAAAGATCACTAAGAATAAAATAAGGAAAGTAGTCACACACTTAAATGCTGTCTATTTTTCCCCATGTGGACCTTTTTATCTTAAACTCAAGGAGTCTTGTGACTATACAGACTATTTTAACAACTTGACATTTGTACAAGTGCAGAAAGCCTTCTCAGAATTAAGACTGAATAGGATGGACACAGCCTACAGAGATAGGAGGCATAGGGGCATCCCAACAAAGGAGCGCATATGCATATATGGATGCCCGGAATTAGAGGACTTTGTTCCTTACATATTGCATTGCCCACTATATAGTGAATCGAGGGAATGATTTGAGACACCTATAATTGAAACAGTAATCCAGTCCTTGCCAGCCCACAGGAAGTGTCTGTATGTTCCTCTTAGTGGATATGGACAAATATGTGACCTGGTATGTAGCTTTGGGCCTTTACAGACTGCTAGAAATAATGCAGCTTGAGGCCACTTTAAATGTCTTGGTTCACTGCTAAGGAATCATGTAGTTTATTGTGGCACCAGAGCTCTCTGACAGAGAAGGCTCAATGTCCCAGAAAAAAAAAATACAATTCCATGATTCCCTAGCACTGAGCCAGGGCAATTAAAGTAGCCTCAAGATGGATAATTTCTGGCAGTCTGTAAAGGCCCTTGGTATGCTTTAGCAGCCAAAAAAAAATCATAAAGAAATATATAGCAGAGATGGCCATAAGCTGTAAAGGTGATAATTACATTTAATAACTTTATATACTAATTTAAATTTTAATTGCTAAATTTTGTAAATTGTAAATTGCTGTATAATCATACGATTGATGTTGGATATATGATATGTTGTGGGGGGTTTTTTGTTGTTGTTTTTGTTGTTTTTTGGGGTTTTTTTGTTTTTTTGTTTTTTTGTATTTTGTTGTTATTGTGGCATTGTTTTATGCAATGACCATTGGTCAAAAGCAATAAAATTTGACTATCCCAAGGCTTCATTTTGGGGTTATAAGTTTGCTTTGAGAGCCAGTGTGGCCTAGTGGTTTTCATGCTAGATTATTTATTTATTTATTTATTTATTTATTTATTTATTTATTTGGAGTATTTATACCCTGCTCTTGAGCTACAAAGGCTCTCAAAGTGGTTTACAAATGTTTAATTAAGCCTGAGGGTTCCCTGCCCTCAGGCTTACAGTCTTAAAAAAAGGGGGGACCAAGGACTCTGAAAACCAGGGTTCAAATCTCTCTTCAACCATGGAAACCCACTGGGTGATCTTAGCAAGTAACACCCTCTCAGCCTCAGAGGAAATAAAAGCCAAATCTCTGTTAGCATATTCTGCACCCCTGCATTGGATATGCAGTTTTCATAATTAATATGTTGTGTCAGGCATGTTTTTGAGAGGTCTTGATTACCTATGGAAAATAGGTAAGGGATCATATACCACAAAGCAGTTAAAGACCTTACCTCCACCTCACCCCAGGCTGTGTTCCTATTCACCCTTCCTGTCCAATTATTCAGGGGTTGTCTCAAATCCACTTTTTTTTTTCACTCCAGAGTTAAAGCCATCACAGCTTCGATTCATCATGTAGTAACATCAAGCACCCCTCAAGAGTATGAAATAGGTTATAAATATCAGCCCTAGTTCTAGCTTAGGTGCACACGGAGAGTCACCTTCAGAGGCTGTCTGAGCCATGCTCCATCTTCCATGGAATTATCTTCAGAATTGGAAATTATCATCCTCCCTAATTACTGATTTCTCACTAAGGCATGCACCCTATTCAAGCCTATGGGGCTTGAATATTGCTAAGTCTCTGTTTTCGTGGGGGGATCTGTTCTGGATCCCCCCACGAGGGCCAACTGTATATTCTTTCAAGTGTCATATATTATTTCTATAAAGGTCATTGCTTGTATATGGCCTTATAAGTTATTATATTTAGCTGTATTGTATTATCTATAGGTTTCATTTGCTCAGTGTTGTGTATGTTTCTCACAGTATTATTTACTATCTTATTATCACTTTTTTGATTATCTGTTTGGTGTCTCCCTCTCCCAGTTCTCATTTGAGGATCTATGGACCATCTAGGCTAGAAATCCCATCTTGTCCAGATGTGTGTCAAGGGAGTAAGCCATACATTTGGCCAGGTCTTTCCCATTCCTATTCAAGAACTGGCCCTTTGTGTATCAAGTGGAGTTGACAAGATTTTTCAACCTGAGTGAATGTGAACCCCCCCAAAAAAAATCAGCAAATGTGGAGAGCAAAATAACCAACGTATTTTATATAGCACAGTTTGTACAAAATTCAGATATGTTTCCTTGTTTTGCACAGAGAAAATAATTCATAATAATAATAATAATAATAATAATAATAAATCTACCACAATGTTTTCAAAGGTTTATTTCATTCTTTTTATTTTTATGGCTGTTAAAAATCCACAGATGGGTGTCTGACCACTTAGATCAGACGGGGGGAAAAATGGAGCCCTTGCTATCTCAGTAGTTAGTGTGTGAGAACTGCCATACTGAGTAGTGCCCATTGTGATGAACAGAAATCAGCAGGGAGCTGTGAAGACCAGAAGACAGCTGACCAATCCTGAGACAGCTGGAATCAGCCAATGAGAGAGCAGCTGGAAGGAAATAAATAGCTTAGGCGTTGAGGGAGTTTTTCAGTTAGGGAGTTAGGCAGTTAGGAACTGTGGAACAGAGGGCATTACCTTAAGCCAGAGGCTGTGGGTTGTTCCTGAGGGAACTAAGTGGAACAAAGATAAGAGTCAAAAGAAAATGAAAAAGAACTCTTTGTGATTCAACAGAGCTCTAGTGCAGAGAGGGTCTGTGTGGTTAGGTTGTAATCATAGAAACAGCTGAAGGATTGTATTTGAAATAGCCACACTACACTTGAAACGGTAACCAAGTTATATTATTACCAAGTTTGAAAACTAAGAAACATTGCCTGCATGTTTGAAACACAATAAAACCATCTTATATTTTATAAAAACCTATTTTGGCCTCTGTGTGAGAATCTTGAACAAACACTACCAGTGTGTTAATAGTTATTGGACCGGTAGTGACAAGGGCTATGAAGCCAGTCACATAAAATTCTAAAAGAGAGAAATAGTCAAGGTGGCAGGAGTGGTTCGTCACACCCATGTGTTCAGAATCAAGCTCCACTGTGATCTCTAGGGCATATTCCCTTATAGGTGTCTCCATGATTATTTCCCCCTAGATTTTACTTGTAGATTTGAGAAAATTAACCAGGAAAAGAAAGTGCTAAATAATGTTGTTGTGTGCCTTTGTTATTTCTGACTTATGATGGCTCTAAGGTGAACTTACCATGGGGTTTCTTGGAAAGATTTGTTCAGAGAGGGTTTGCTTTTGACCTGCTCTGAAACTGAGAGAGTGTGACTTACCTAAGGTCACCCAGTGGCTAGCATTCAAAACCCTGTTCTCCAGAGTCATAGTCAAACGCTCAGACCACTGCACCACATTGGTTCTCTTTAAAATCCTATCTTCCAGCAAAAATACATTTGGTTAAAATTTTCAAACTGCTTCTAATGGCTGCATAAGAAATTCCTATCTAAAAATTGCTTTTATAATCTTTTTATCTATATATTTCATGTATATATCCAACTCATTTATTTCTTGTTTTTAAAAAACCCTCTGTAATAATTATATCCTCTTTGAATCACCAGAGGGCAGACTTTGCACTCTATGTAGCCTGTCTGACATCATCAGAAGAGTCAAGGGATTTCCAAACTCCATTTCAAAATGATAAAAAGGCTGCCGGAAAGGAAATTAGGGAAGACAGAATACATGTAAAGAGAGAAGCCAGGCTGGGCCTAACAGTGAATAACAACTGCCTTTTCTCTGTATTTTGTTGCAGCAAAAGGTTGCTTGAAATCAAAAAACGTACAGAAATATAATATAACAGGCACTGAATTCTTTGAAGCAGAAAATATCCAACCTATAAATAGGAGTATGACCAGAAAATGTTGCTACAAGGGAACAAATTACCTTAAAGGCGGTGTGGACAACTTTAGCCCTCCCGATGATGATGATGATGACAATGATTGGCTATAACTGAAATGAGGTCTAGACAAAATAGCCAATGATGTGTGATTATAAGAACTGTAGTTCAAAAACATCTGGTAGTCCACAGTGCCCACCTCTCTCTAAATGCTTTCAAACTTGCTCCAGATGATGAGCATGGAGCTGTGGGTTAAGGAGTGGCAAATGCAACAGCCCATCTAGAAACAGAGACATTAAAAATGTGCCCCCCCCCAAAAAAATGAAATTGAAATGTTTACACTGTACAAATCTTAATCTAGGGCTTTTTTTTTTCAAATTCAATTTCAAATCCAATTCACTGTTTTAATAGAAAAAGTGGTGTTCAGGTTTCAATCAAGAGGGTAAAATAAGGAATGAGGGATTATACTGAGGAACTAGCCCTAAATCAACAGAGCCAGCTATGCCTCAAGTCAAGTATTTAGCTTCATGAGTCACACACTTAACCCCAGAAAACTCTGTGACTGGTTTGCATTAAGGTTGCCATAAGTCAGAAATGACTTGAAGGCACAGAAGAAGGAACAGCAGCAGTAGCAGCCATCTTAGGGCGGAAATCAGGAACAAGAAAATTGTCAAATTTGTAGATGATACCAAATTAGGATGGGTAGCTAATATCCCACAGGACAGGATCAAAATTCAAAATGATTTTAACAGATTAGAGAGCTGAGTCTAAATTAATAAAATGAATTTCAACATGGAGTAATGTAGGGTACCTGTAGTGTCGCTGGAGGGTGCTGACCACACCGGGTGTCACCCCAGAAGTGGGATGACACCCTAGAAGAGGGGGTGACACCTGGCTGGTCCCCCGCCCCTTGAGGGGCTTCCCGTGTCTGCAGGCCTGGTTTACAGGACTCCTTGCAGCCACGGGCCTGCTCCCTGGGGACATGCAGGGCATTTCCAGCCCTTCCTGGGGCCCAGTGGCTGCTTCCTGGCCTTTCCTTGGCATGTAGGGCATTTCCCCAGGGCACACGAGGCATTTGCATCCCTCCTAGGGCCCTGAGGCTGCTCCTTGCGAATTCAATACTAGCCAGGGCTCAGGCTTAACTCAGGCCTGCATCCTTCTGAGGTCACTAAAATGAGTACCCAGCTGTTGGGGTGCAATGAGCTTACAGTTGTAAACCGCTTAGACCAGGGGTAGGCAACCTTTCCCCTTTAAGGGCTGAAGGACTTCAGCTCCCAGAAGCCTCAGCCATGTTGGCCAATAGCTCCTGGAATTCTGAGAGCTGAAGTCCCTTGGCCCTTAAAGGGGAAAGGTTGCCATCCCCTGGCTTAGACACTCCATGGTGCGGTATGAAGAGGTATATAAATGAAGCTGCTTTTGCTTTGCTTGGGGGGCATGCAGCATCTCTGACCATGCACTCGCACTCCTGTGTGCACCGGAATTGCGCCAGAAGTTGCACACCGGAAGTCCTGCTCCCATAAGTCCTGTGTGTCCCCCGCCCCCTTGAGTGACCCCCACCAGATGACACCAACCCTGGGGGGGGGCACTGTAGGGTACTACACCTACACAGATAAAAAATGAAATGCAAGGTATAGAATGGGTGACATCTGACTTGACAACAGTACATATGAAAAGGATCTAGGACTCCTAGTAGAGCACGAGTTGAACATGAGTAAATAGTATGATGCAGCTGCTTTAAAAAAAGCCTGTATGATCCTAGGCTATATCAATAGAAGTGTAGTGGCTAGATCTAGGGAGGTAACAGCACCACTCTATTCTGCTTTGATCAGACCTCACCTGGAATATTGTGTCCAGTTCTGAGCACCATAATTTAAGAGAGATATTGACAAGCTGGAGCATGTCCAGAGAAAGACAACCAAAATGATGAAAGGTCTGGAAACCATGTCCTATGAGGAGAGACTTAGGGAGCTGGATATGTTTAACATGGAGAAGTTAAGGTTAAAAGGTGACATAATAGCGATGTTTACTGAAAGAGTGTCATATTGAAGAATGAGAAGGCTTGCTTTCTGCTGATCAAGAGATTAGGAATGGAGCAAAGGATTCAAACTACCCCAGAAAAAAAAGTTCCATCTAAACATTAGGAAGGACTTCCTGGTGGTAATAGCTGTTTAACTGTGAAATATGCTGCCTGGGAGTGTGATGGAGAAAACCCTTATTTGGAGGTTTTTAGAGAGAAGGTGGATGGGCTTCTGTCAAGAGTGCTTTGATTGTATGCATTGTGTGCATGGCAGGGGGTTGGACTGGAAGGCCCTTGAAATCTTCCAACTCTAGGATTTTGTGAAATAAATATTGGCTGTGATATTTCTTGTTCTCCTTACCCCACCCACCCTTCTGGTTACTAGTTACTCCTGATTAGACTACATAATACGATCTATGACCCAGCTTAGTGGTGTAGTAGTTTGAGCATTGGGCTACAACTCTAGAAAGCATTCCCCCCCTCAGCTATGGAAACCCACTGGGTGCACCTTGGGCAAGTCACATGCTCTCAGACCCAGAGAATGCAAAGCCAAACTCCAGTTAGCATACCCTACACCTCCTGCACTGGATATAGGGTTCCTAATTGGAAAAGAGGTCAGGGAATCAGAAAAGAGGTCACCCTATTTATTCTACCTGTATGTAGAAAACATTGTATGCAGAGCAGGCTTAGACTTGAGGCAGGAGGAGAGAAAATCCAAGGCTGAAATATTAAGAACCTAAGATATGTGGTTGACACAATACTATTATCAACAAACCAACAAAGACCTGGAGCAACTATTGAAGGTCAAGGAGGAACATGCCAAGGTAGGCTTGATGCTGAACATTAAGAAAACAAAAGTAATGACCACAGAAGATCTACTATTAATGAGAAAATAGAAATAGTCAAAGAGTTCCCATATCTTGGTTCAAACATTAATCAGAATGGAGACTACAGCCAAGAAATTAGAAGAAGGCTAAGATTGGGAAAGGCAGCTATGAAAGAAATTGACAAGATCCTAAAGAGCAAAGACATAACTCTGAACACCAAAGTGAGGCTAGCCCAAGCCATTTTATTCCTCTTTACCATGTATGGATGTGAGAGGTGGGCAGTGAAAAGAGTGAGCATGCAGAAAATAAACTCTTTTGAGATGATGTGCTGAAGAAGAGTGCTGAGCATACCAAGGACAGTCAAGAGGACAAATAAATGGATTCTGAACACATCAAGCCCAAACTATCCCTGGAAGCCAGGATGACTAAATCTTATTTTGGCTACATTATGAATAAGCATGAATCATTAGGGGGAAAAATAATGCTAGGTGAGGCAGAGGGAAGCCGAAAGAGTGGGAAACACATTCCAGATGGATTGACTCCATCAGAGAGGCCACAGCCCTGAGCCTGCATGATCTACACAGAGCAGTGGAGTACAGGGAGTCTTGGAGAAGTCTTATCCACAGGGTTGCCATGAATCAAGGTTAACTCGAAAGCAGTTAACAACAATCAAGTTAAGATTAGCATGCATCCAGTACCTTCTTAGCTCAAGTCAGTGAACTGGATACTGAATTGCCTTGCACCTTGGTAGGGGTGTCACTAGGGGGGTGCGAAGTGCAGACCACACTAGGTGACACCCTAAGGGAGAGGTACACCACTAATTCCCAAATATCTACCTTTTGGCAGAATTATGCTTTGGCATTCAACTGTATCTCTTTAAAATACTGAAGAAATGGTGTGAGTGGGGCAAAGCTCAGTGAGAAAAGGAGAGGCCCCAGTTTTTTTAATTATTGTTTTTTAAGAAAATTAAATAATCACATCATACCAAATTTTCACTTTAACAACATGAAACAGTGTACATGCAAATACATTAAGGCTGTTTGTATGATATTATAATTTAAAGGTATAATTTTAATTTTGCTAGTTGTTTAGGTCGTAATTCTTGCCATCAGAGTCAGTGATACACAGGAATTATGATTTGCGATTAACATTAGTACAAAAAAAGTTACTAAAGATTCTGTATGATGTGGCATGGGCGGAGGTCAATGTTGGGGTGACACCATGAGTAATAGCACTGGATGATTCCAACCCTAGTAATGCCATTTCATCTGGACAGTATTGGTTGCTCCTAAAGATGCTACTTTACAAGGCCTCTGCCATTGCCTCTGAGTCATTAACAGTTCCTTGCAATACTCATAATTGCTTGGACAAGTAGAAAGAGAGCAGTTTGGGGAACTGGGAAGTGGTTCCTCTGGACACTGTCCCTCAAAAATGTCACAAAGCCCCCGTGCTTTTTCTCATTTACTAATGCATGGTAACTGAAGTTTCTAATATTTCCCAAGAATGTTCAGGGAAAATAAGCTAGTTACAATGCCAGCTAATTTGGAGTTTGTCCACTAATTTCATTGGCAAATGCTCTCAAACAAGAGTAGTAGCAAATAAATTCCCTCATGCAATCCCCAGAGTACTCATGGGGCTATTCAGTTTAGTACTTGCAACAAGTCTCCAAGCAGCAAACTACTCAATTTCCTCTGAATAAGCTCATTAATACAGACATGTGTGAGAGTACCTACTCTCTAGCAGAATCTAATGTGTACCACTTCTTCGTATCAATTTGCCCTAAAAGACTGATTCAAAATTGCACTTTTAAACTCCTACATTTTGTTTCATAATTATGCTTCAGTTAATGATTTTCTGACACTTGAAGCAGACATTTTGTAATATTTTAAAATAAAGTATGAGATCTAGGTTTATAACATTCTGCTTGGCTGCTATTTTCTCTGCTTCTGCAACATCACTTTCAGAGGAATACATTTGAAGTTGCATGGAGTCACTGAAATGCAGCATACAAATGCCCTAGTGTCAATACAAGGGTTAAAGAAAATTAAAAATGAGGAAAGAAAGTTAAATACGTAACATTGGGGAACAGGAGATAACAGGGTGAGATAACAGGATAAGGTGTCAAACCTGAGAGAGAGAGAGAGAGAGAGGAATAAATAGCAATTAGTACAGACAGTCAGAACTAGAGCAATATAATGAAATGAATTCTTGCAAAAATAATAAGCTGTAGACAATGCATATAGGAGAGAATGGTGTACTTACTCAGATATGTTCACAAATGAAGCTCAGATATGAACTTTCTTTTCAAGGAACTGTCACCTGGAAGAAAACCTGGCTAGAATAGAAGTGTATCACAATAACTTACCCTTAGCTTTCTTTGTTCTCCTCATTTTGCTCTCCAAAACAAACACCCAAATGCCAATATTATCATCAGGGTGTACTTTTTGTTTTCTATTTCATCCCAGTATATAGGGATGTTCTGCCTTCACTCCCTCTTTCTCTGTCTTCTGTTAATGCTGCTGGTCTTGGGGAAATGTTGGAAGGGAGACCACACCTTTGGAGGAGGCACTAAGCTACTGTTGGTAAGGCAAAGCCTGAAACATACACAATGATGCAGAACAGGTACAATAGAGGTGTAGAAAGCTGGGTAAAATGACTTGTTCAAGGTGCTCAGAAGTAGAATCTATTGTTCGTGTCATTTTAAACATAACGATTGAAATCCTGTTGTTGATACATGCAAGCATATTGACCTGCATTGGTCCAAGCTATCAGACAGATCATATCTCACTTTATGAGCCTGCCCAGGCCATGAGATCCTCAGGAGAGACCATCCGCCCAATATCACACCTTCATAGGCACAGCTGGTGTGGACTCAAGATAGGGCCTTCTTGGTAGCTGCCCCTGGGCTCTGGTGCCCTCTTGCCAGAATGGCCCCTCCATGCTGAACTTGTGCAAAAAATCCAATAAGCTTTTAAAACTGTTGGTTGTTTTGTTTTTTTAAAAAAAAGATCTTTAGAGGTTGTTCAATATATCGTTTTTACTAAACTGTTTAAAATAGTTTTTATTCTTTTTAAAGTGTGTGTTTTAAATAGTTTTAATACGGTGAATAATTTAATGTTGACTTTTATATGTTTTTACCTATATTGTGCTTGTTTTCAATTGTAAGACACTTTGAATCCCAATTATGGGGAAAAGAAGGGGTATAAATAAAGTTTAGTATTATTTCAAATTACATGTATGAACTTTTCAAC
This sequence comes from Phrynosoma platyrhinos, assembly GCA_020142125.1. Taxonomy (NCBI): domain Eukaryota; kingdom Metazoa; phylum Chordata; class Lepidosauria; order Squamata; family Phrynosomatidae; genus Phrynosoma; species Phrynosoma platyrhinos. Next base: position 127,807,506 of record CM034706.1, on the reverse strand, counting down.
TGAAAATATGTACTTTTCAACTGTTGCAGACAGAAGTATCTAGCACCTCTGATCCCTGTCCATGCTATCTCCCTCTGTGTGCACATATGCCCCACATCCATTTAGCAGCTGAGAAGGGGTTGTATGGCCAGGCAGCATCCAGCTGGATTTTTACAGGTGACACAGGAAGAAGCAGCCATCCCTGAGAACTCCTCCATGAGGTCCTCCAGAGGTCCAGGAGAAAGATGCAATCTTTATGCAGGAATTCAGACAGAAAGGCAAAAGAAGAGAAGTCTTCTCACCTTTCTTCACTGCTTAAGATACATGAGAAATGACCAGACATGAAGTAATATTTCCAAGAGAGGAGAATGAGGAACTGAGGCAAACTGTAGTGACAAGAGAAGAAGTTCAAGAACTCACTAAGAATTTATGATGATAGGAAGAAAATCAATGCATTTGAGATAATGTGGTGCTGGAGAAGAGTGCTGAAGATCCCAAAAGGACAAACAAATGTGTCCTAGAGCAGATCAAACCAGAAACCTCCCTGGAAGCCAAGATGACCAAATTGAGGCTGTTGTACTTTGGACGCATCATGAGAAGGGAGGACTCATTGGAAAAAAACAATAATGCTGGGGAAGTTGGAGGGAAGTAGGAAGAGACGAAGGCCACATGGCAGATGAATGGACTTTATTAAGGAGGTCATGGGTATTAAGGGGTTGCAGGAATGAAGCAGAACAGTGGAGGACAGAGGGACTTGAAGATGTCCCATCCATAAGGCTGCCATGAGTCGAGTCAAGTCGAGTCTTGAGGGCAGTTAACCACAACAAACATCAACAAATCACCAGGCCCAGATGGCATTCATGTGAAAATTCTTAACTCAAAAGAAAAAATGCTAATCTTCTCATTAAAATATGTAACATGTCCCTAATGTCAGCCTCTGTCCTACAGAAATGGAGATTATGGATCCAAGGGAGATCCAGGAAGCTATAGGTTGGTTCGGTTAATGTCTATTCCAGGTAAATTGGTGGAAAGTGTTATTACTAATAAAGTTGTCAAGCACATAGAAGGGCAAACTCTCCTAAAAATGTTTCAGCGTGGTTTCTAGAAGGGTAAGTTCTGTTTCACTGTTGTAGAGTACTTTGAAAGCTCAGTAACACAGAAGTGAATTAGGGGTCATTATTTACTTGGACTTCCAAAAAGCTTTTGATGAGGTCCCATTCCAAAGATTCCTCAGCAAAATTAGCCATCATGGGATAGGAAAAGACATCCTCTTGTGGACTAAAAACTGGTAAAAGAACAGGAAGCAGAGAACTGGAATAAAGGGCTAATTTTTGCAATGCGGGGTTGTGTTGGGACTGGAGCTTTTTATCTTGTTCATAAGTGACCTGGAGTTAGGGGTGAGCAGTGAGGTGGCTACATTTGCTGATGATCCTCTTCAGCATGGTGAGAACAAAAGTGGATTGCACAAAGCTCCCCGCGGTGAGAACTGACAATAAAAGGCCACATGTGATTCGGTGTAAGAAATTGTAAGGTGATGCAAAACATCATCTGGGATATCACCTATAAACTGATGACATCTGAACTGGCAGTGACTGAATAGGAAAGGGATCTCAGAGTTGTGGTAGACAGCTCACTTCACATATCAACGCAATGTGCAGCTACTGTTAAAAAGAGAGAGAGGCAAATTTCTTGTTGGGTTTAATTGGAAATCAGCCTAAATACCCTGTCTGATGTTGGAAGTTAAGCAGGGTCACCCCTCAGTAGTATTTGGATTGGAGACCAACAACAATAAATACTATGTAAGCTGTATTTCTGAGGAATGAACTGGCAAAATCCCCTCTGAGTATCCCTTGCTTAACAAAACTGTATGAAATTCATGGGGTCACCCTAAGTCAGCAGGCAACTTGAAGGCACACACACACACACCATTAGAAAGGCAATTGGAAATAAAATATCAATATCATGCTGCCCTCAAATCCACAGTGTGATCACATCTGGAATACTGTGTACAGTTCTGCTCATCACACCTAAAAATTGGTGTTCTGGAGCTGGAAAAAGTGCAGGGTAAAATGATCAAGGGACTCGAACAGCTGCCCAACAAGGAAATGTTACTGCTTACTTTTCAAAAAAAGGCAAGTATGGGGAGACATGATGAGAGATGCATGAAACTATGTATGATGTGGAGAAAGTAGAGAGGGAAAAGCTTTACTCCCTCTCTGGGATTATCCACTGAAGATGAATGTTGGGAGATTCAGGACAGATAAAAGCAAGTACTTTCTTACACAGCACAGAACTGAACAGTGGAACTCTCTGCCACAAGATGTGGTGATGGCTGCCAACATGATTGATTTTAAAAGACAATTTGATAATTTCACAGAGGAATGAACCCTCATTTACAGTACTGCTTGTCAGGTTGGGTATATGTCAACACCTTTATCAGACGCAATATGTCTCTGCATTTCAGCTGCTGGGAAACACAAAATGCAGGATACAGTTGCACTCATGTCCCTTGGGCAATGGACTGGCCATTGTGTGAACAGAATGTTTGACTAGAGAGCCCATTGGTCTAGTCCAACATGGCTCTTCTTATGCTCTTAGACACACCATGAGAATGTACAGGACTTTAAGGAAAAAATTAACAGGAACATCTTCTCCAAGGCTTTCTGCAAGACCTTTGAAAATGTACTTGATGAACATATCAAGATGCACACAGCTCATTCTCTGGTGTTTTTCAAGAACCATCCTTAATATTGCATCCAGCCAGCACACTCTTTGCAAAACATCTTCAAATAGCCCTTGTGCTGCAGGGCAGCTTCACAACTATCCAATCAGCTAAAGTATTTGTTGATATAATTATTCTTAGATATTAAGGATTCCCCTTTGGCATTAGAAATATAACAACTACACAAAACCTTTATTTTAAAGATTTTATCCAACAAGACTAAAAGTAATTATCCTCTAGGTAAATAGGAGACAACTGATTAATTGATAACCCATCCTTAGTGATTAATAGGACAAAAATATTACAGATTTATAAAAGAATACGGAAATATTTCACAACTAGCTGGTACAGAAGAAAATATAGGGGTCTACAGACTGCCAGAAATAGTGGAAATTGAGTCCACTTTTAGGGTTGGGGTTAGTGCTAGGGAATCATGGGAATTGGGTTTTTTTCTGAGACATTGAGCCTTCTCTGTCAGAGAGCTCTGGTGTCACAATAAAATACAGTTCCCATGATTCCCTAACCCTAACCCTTAAAGTGGACTCAATTTGCACTATTTCTGGCAGTCTGCAACCCCCCATAGTTGGTTTACACTTCAACTGTAATGGTGAAAAACTATTAATGTCAGAGTTCCAGACAGTAATGTTTCATGTGTGTGTGTATGTATGTGTAATATTATTTAGGGGCAGTCAAAGAGATAAATGGAATGGGACCCCAAAAAAATGAATAATTTATCCAATTTAACAGAGATTACAACTTTTCCGAGGGACTTCTGCATTGTTTCTTATTGTGATGACAGATGTTTTAATTTCATTTTCCTGGATATTTATGGGCATGTAGAATGTAGGTTAACATAAAATGATAAGGGACTGAAGAATTAAAATGGGGAGGGGAAAACAATAAGAGGTTAGATAGGTTTCAGTTTGTGAGGATGTGAGGAGCTCCCACAGATTCAATTGATGCTCTCCCCTGTATATATACACACACACACACACACACACCTGCACACTATGGGAAGTCAGCCAACTGTAAGCACATAGAAATATTTAATTTGGATGCACCTTGCACATATACATTTGTCTGACCTTCTGTTTGCCAAGAGGGGCTGCATCTTCAGTACAAGTCGGGCACAAATCTGGAGAGGAGCAAGGCACATGGATTTTTGTGTCAAAAGTGTACATGGACCTTTCATGGCAAGGAGTAGTCACATATGATGCTGCGTACTTGTACTGGCAGGAGAAGGGAAGGAAAGGAGGAGGACTGGAGCTGCAAGACCACCGCATGTGTGCATGGAAGTGAAGTTGTTACCACAGCAGGTGAAGCTATTGATTTAAATGGCATGCAAGGGAGGTGGCATTAAGTTGTCATTTTTGTGCGTTGAGGTGGGGTGTGATTGTAATAAGCTCCATAAACTCTTCCCTTTCAGTACAGGTTTTGCTGTGGGGGTTTTAAAGTCCTCAAAATGAATTGTGGTTCTGCTTAATTTTTACCTTTGTGCTTAAAGGAGATGATGTTTGCAGGAGCCAATGTATCCTCCTTTAAAAAAAATTAAAAGCGTGCATCTGATCGTAAAAATACACCTATAGTAATATAATGATGTAATTAGCATTACAGTTAGTATTTAATTAATAAATTAATTAAATGAGGAGCCAGAATATTTCATCAGTGATTGAACAAAGGGCAATAGTTGTCTTTTAACAAATATATAATGCAAATCTATAGGAAATTACATAGTTATGATCAAACAAGTTTATAAAGAGAAGTAATTGCTTTCCTGGAAATTTAGAAGCAGTTATTCAAATAACTTCTGCTGAATGTCTGAATGTTGCATGTGTTTCTGTTTTGAACCATCAGAGGGCATGCTTTGCACTCTGATTTTCTTACTGCATCAGAAGCAAAGAACCTTTCAATGGATTCATAGCCTCCATTTGCAAATGAGAGGAAAACTCAGTGAACACAGAATAAATCCTTTCTAACAATCTGCATTTGGCATCAGAGCTGAGGATCACAATGCTGCCCACATGCTAGTTTGGGAGTATATCCCCATGAATTCTGTGGGACTTGCTTCTGAGTAAACATGGCTACAAATAGAATCAGGCCATTCATGTGGGGGTTGGGGGTTATTTACTCACTGAATGGCAGCTTTTGCCTGTTTTCCCTCTTCTTAGCAGAAAATGTGTTTTTGTCAAGCCAAAGTGTATAGTTGTTTTGTGGTGAAATGCACCCGTGATGTATATGAAGCAAGCCATCTTAGATGAACAAAACAGTTTCAGTGGGCATGAATTCACAGGAACATATTTACAAAGAGAGTATGAGCTTCAAACCAAAATAGATTTAGTAGGAAAGTAAGTAGGCCAAGTGGGAAATAATAGTTATCAGCTCATCTCTGAATGCCACAAGAGAGGACAGTAAGGGTGTATTGGACAGAGTACCAGCCGTGCTCCATTGGCCATTAAATATATAGGCTATGCTGATTCTTAGCCTGGGTCCTTTTGACTTAAAGGCCATAGCAACACATATTCTTTATTCTTGGGGAAGCTATATTGCTTACTAATGCTCCTCATAATCTAAAATAGTCTTCTGACAGTGATGAATAAACAGCTCGGCAGGCAGATAGAACCATAATCTGACTTTGTTATCCCTCTATTGTTTTCAGTGGAGGACATTCAAATGACATGGCAGCACCTTGCCTACAGAGGGGAAATGCCAGAAAACTAGAGATATTAATCTTATTTACCCAATTTTGTCACTTACACCTTTTCTTATCTGTTGCAGACTGCTTGCAACTGACCTCAAATTAGATTTGGAGCTATTCTACAGTAAAACTATTCATCTCCTACCAATGGAAGCATACCAGGCACTGTCCAGGTTCGTAGCTAATGTCATGGCATCTTAATGAATTATGACAACCACACTTTTATTAATTTCTGGGAATCCATCCCTTTCATATTTGAAGCCTTTGACTTAAAATTGGACACTCCACATGGAGAACAACTAAGAAGTGCTCTATTTTAAAAAGTTAAGTTTCTGTCTTAATGTTGAAAAAACTACCTGCATCTTGTTTGCTGTACACACATGACATTTTGCTTATGCATCACAAATATGGCAATGGGGCAGATACTCCAGAGAGAATATAAATGGCCTTCCCTGGGAATAATTCTGGGGGGGGGGGTCTTTCTGTAGGCAGTTCTTGCTTTCATCTATTTCCACTCAAGCTGGTAGCTGAAAAAGGCCACTGCAGCCTCTTGCAGCATGGCAGACCTAGCCAGTGGTGACTAATGAATCCACTCCAAGATTGAGCACAAGCTGTAAAAGGTTTATCCTATTAAAGTTCAGATCAAAGCCCAGAGAGTATTCACCACTACATTGACAAGACAGTCACTGTCTACCACTGGATCCAGGCCAGGTGAATAGGATCATCAAAGTCACATTCAGCACATTGCAAGGTAAAAATCACTTGAATATTAATGACAGGCTTGGCAGCTGATGGAGAGGTTAAATTTATAAATCAAATGTCCTCATATTTTACTTGATATGAATTTCCATATTAGGAAACTAATGAACTTGAGAAAAACATATTAATTGTTCCAATATGATTATTTGTAAAAGACAAAGCAAAAGTAAAGCATAGTGCCCTGATCCAGCTACTAACCATTTCCAATGTTCTGAACAAGGATTATTACATGCAGTTGCAGGTGCATATATGGTCTCCCCTTCCACCCAGTAGCATGTGCAGAGCCCTATTAAAATCACTGATAGCATCTAAATCCTGTTTGCAAGAAACAATAGGGACTTAGCTCCCTCCCTCATTCCATCTTCCCTGCTGCTGCACTTGCTGTTTTCAGAGGTGACTAAGATCTTGGGCAGGTACAAATGTGTACTGCTAGACTGGGACCATGATGTATATCCATAAGGTATAGGTTGTCACAAACAGTTAGATCACATGGCCGACATCAACTTTGACTCATTAGGGAAAGATCCTTTTCATGTGATGACTTGAACTTCTTACTGCTCTGGCCTCAGTCTACTGGCTGTCATAAATAAAATCTTCAACCTTGCATTACTCCCTATGGTAGAGTCTGTTTTTATGTTTCACTGAACCCAGTGCTGAGTTGGCAGTGAAACCTCAGACTAAGAGCTTAGTATCCAGCAGAGCATTTGCTGGTAAGTCCCCATTTTAAATTTTGCATGAAGCTGAAGCATGGCTTCTGGGCCATAATCAGATTGAGAGAGGATTCAGAATTCATTTCAGAGGAAGGTGCATTTGCAAAAAATGTTTGCGTTATTATAATGAGAAGTGGCTGGCTGCTCTCACAAACTGGGGGGGGGGGGGGGGGCCAGGATTGCACCAAGCCAAAAGTATTGATAGAGCCAGGATTGCACCAAGCCAAAAGCAGCATGCTGTTCCCCAGAACTGATGAAATTCACAGAAAATATATTATTGAGTTATCTTGTGGATATTCTTGTGGATAGGGATTTTTGATTCTACACATCACCCAGCTTCCCTAGTCCAGTTATCTTCACCATCTTTATCAATATTACTGTGATGCAGGATGCAGGTGTAGCACTTAATTAAATTTGGGGGATTATGGATCACTTCCTGACTAAAAAAATAAATAAATAATATATATATATATATTGTCTGCACATGTAATGCCCTGTCTGTATCTAACTGAATGTACAGACGTGATGGATGCAAGCAGAAAGGGTGTATTGAAAGTTAGGATCAGCGCAGAAGCAGCTCATTGCCAGATCTGAAATTACAGATTAAGTTTCACTTCTGTAAATCCTTCAGACACTCTTCCCTCCCACAATATCAGACATACTTTTCCACACAGTATCAGGCAGCTATTATGACCTTGATTCCCACATAACTATCCCTCATGGCTGCTTCCCTCTCCCCAGACACCCTTGTTTCTAACATGGCTACAGCACAGCTAAACAGGCCTAACTTAACATGGCAGAGAGCTCTGAGGGGCAACTCTGTTAGTCAAACTGTCAACTGAAGAAATTATCAGAGTCTGATATCAGATGTGGAATACTGGATATATGGTAAGCCAGAGAATGAAGAATTCAGGCTTACTGGAGCATGAAGACACAAATCAGTAAATTAAAGAAAACTCTACAAAGACATACAAAAAAGAAAGTCATTCTCAGTGACCTTTCAATCTCTTTCTTTGGAAATCTACCAAAGTCCATGCTTTCTAGATGTAACAATTGCATCGAAGTCTTTTTATTTGGTTTTCAGACTGATGTTTTGGAGTCCTACATGTAAAACTCTATTTAATTTATTTTTATATTTAAGGTGTGTGTGTGTGTGCACGCGCACACACGCATGCGTGTGCATGTGCATGTGCGTATGCATGTGTGTGCGTGTATGCATCCATGTGCACCTTCCACCAAATTGCCTTTTGATTTGTGGCAATCTCATCAATTTCGTATAGTTTTTCTTAGGCAAGGAATACTCAAAGGAAGTTTTGCCAGTTCCTTCCCTTAAAACAGTGGTAGGCAACCTTTCCCCTTTAAGGGCCGAGGGACCTCAGCTCCCAGAAGCCTCAGTTATGTTGGCCAATATTCCCATGTTGGCCAATAGCTTCTGGGATTCTGGGAGCTGAAGTCCCTCGGCCCTTAAAGGGGAAAGGTTACCTACCCCTGCCTTAAAATATATGACACCTGGTATTCATTGGTGGTTTCTCATCCAAGTTTGGATGAGATCTGTTACCTTTAGGGTATTTAAACTTCTCTCCCAGGATAACATAAAAATAAAAAACAAGAAAAGTATAAGAAAACAATTGAATTGAATTGAATTGAACCAACTGAACTGCTAAAATCACCCAAAAAGAATCAAATCCAGTGCTAACCAAAATATTCCAACAAATATTTAAAGCAAAACAGTGGCCAACAGATTGGAAACCATCAATATACATCCCCATCCACAAAAAAGAAGACACAAAAGACTGCAGCAATTATAAAACCATAGCATTAATTTCCCATTCAAGCAAAATTATGCTCACAATTCTTCAGCTTAGACTCCAATGGAGAGAGAATCACCAGATGTCCAAGCAGGAATCAGGAAAGGAAGAGGAACTAGGGACCACATCACAAGCATATGATGGATAATGGAGTGAGCCAAAGAATTCCAGAAGAAAATTACCATGTGCTTTATAGACTATAGCAAGGCCTTTGATTTCATAGATCATGAAAAGCTATGGAATATGCTTAAAGAAATGGGAGTGCCACTACATCTGATAGTCTTGATGAGGAATCAGTATTTAGAACAAGAGGCTACAGTAAGAACAGAACACAAGAATACCAGAATATTTCCCAATTGGCAAAGGGGTCAGGCAAGGCTGTATCCTTCACTCTATCTTTTTTACTTGTATGCAGAAAATATCATACGAAGAGCAGGCTTGGACAGAGAAGAAGGAGTGAGGAAAGGAGGAACAGATGACACCATACTGCTAGCAGAAAACATCATGGAATAATAATTTTTTTTAAAAAAAGTCAATAAAAAAGTGCAAAGGCAGGCCTAGAAAGGTGACATAAAAATGAAATGAATGAATGAATGAATGAATAATGTTAAACTTAAAGAAAACAAAAATAATGACCAGAGGATTTACATAAATTCAACCTAGATAATTCAACCTAGAGAAAATTCAACCTAGAGGAAATTGAAGTAGTTAAAGAGTTTCCATACCTTTGATCAAACGTTGATCAGAACAGAGACAGCAGTGAAGAAATCAGAAGAAGAAGAAGAATGGGAAGGGCAGCTATGAAAGAACCAGACAACACTGAAGTTAAACTTGTTCAAGCCATTATATTCCCTATTACCACATATGGCTGTGAAAGCTGGATAGTGAAAAAAGCAGATAGGAAAAAAAATTAATTCATTTGAGATGTGGTGCTGGAGAAGAGTGCTGAGGATACCATGAACAGCTAAAAAGACAAACAAATGGGTCCTAGAAAGATCAAGCCAGAGTTCTCCCTGGAAGCCAAGATGACTAAACTGAGAGTGTAGTACTTTGGCCACATCATGAGAAGGCACAACTCAAAAAAGACAATGATGCTGGGGAAAGTGGAGGGAAGTAGAAAGAAAGGAAGACCACATGCCAGATGGACAGACAGATGGGGGCTTGGAGACATCTCACTCACAGGGGCACTATGACTCAAGATCAATTTAAAAGGAGTTGACAACAATAGCAATAAGAAAACAAGTGGAAAACCCAACAAAATCCAAGACAAGTACATAATTGAACATATAAAATACAAGAGCAGGAAAGTCAGAAAATTATGACTACCAGTGCTTAAAACACAAACTCGTTCAAACATCCAAAAGAATAAATACTTGTAAAGTTGGTGACAAGAAGATAATGGTCTCTTTTAGGCATGGTCTCTTACAACCATCACACCACAGAATTTTTACAAGACTTTATTCTTCGTTGTCTCTCACCTGACCTCTGCAGTTCATGGCACACTGAAATAGGGATGTACCGTAAATCCTGACTTGATTCGTTCTGTTGCAATAAATGAAGAAATGGAGGGGAGAGGGGTTCCCATCAACATGAGCTTTTTTAGTTGGTCTTGGATAAACCATTTTTATCTGCATTAGTGTTCCCCCCCACCCCACATTTATGTAAAATATACAGTATTAGAAAATGCAAAATTTCTGCCTAGTTGTAAAAGTAGTCACATTGAATTGTTTGGTTTTGATTCTGTGGCCAATCATCTTGTTCTGTTGTGTTTGCTGTACATGAGTGTCTGGAATGGGGGGGGGGTCACCAGTTTTGCTCAGGGACAGAAATTTTGCTAAAAGTCAATTTTGTACAAAATGCTGAAAGTCTGGGTAACCCTACTCCGATGTCTTGGTCTCATTCTGGAGGCAATATCTCTTGTGGGGTTTGGAGAACTCTCAACAGTCTCTCTTAGCACACAGAGAAAGTCTATCTCAGGCAATTGGGCAATTACAAAAAAAATTATGTTCTTACTCCAAGAATAGCCTCTGTGGAAGGTCATAGACAGGTCCATGTACAGTACATTACTGTCATCTGTACAGTCTGGATGTTACCAACGCATGAAGTACCATTGTTTCACTGTCTCTGTCCAAGAAAAGTCACAGCTGGCTTATCAGTAAATACTTCATAACTGAGAATACCCTAGTTCTAATAACAAAGTTACCCACCTCATCTTTCATCTTCTATTCAAAACAGATAGAGTCTCTTGTTCCCAGACTGGAGTCATCCATCCAGAGTTCGTCCATCCAATGGCATCCCCGGGCTTGGAGACACCCAATGCATGCAGGTGGCCAGGGAAGGCAGGGAAATGAGAGAGTGGAGAGAGACTCATCCCCTTTCACCACCATGCAGCTTTCTTGTGAGGAGGGAGATGCATCAAGGTGAAGCCAGGAGGGTCTCACTTACCCCTCCTTCTCTTCTGCTGCCTTGACATCCTCCTAAGGGGGAGAGCCATGGCAGTGAAGAAGAAGGGGTGGGTGCTGGCAGCAGCACCATGCTGCCCGCAGCAGAAGGAGGGCCCCACCAAGTGTCACCCTTCTTGTGGGGTGTCACCTAGTATGGTCTGAACACCACAGACCCCACTTAGTGATACCACTGCCTTCATCCATCCAGAGTTCCTTTATCTTACTGAGAATGTGTTTCTGATTATTGGTCTCCATCTTGCCCTTTACCAAACTCATACAATGACGCTATACCTCCACTGCATTTAATCACAAATCCCAGGATAAACTTATGCTGTAGTTTCATAAATATCATGAGAGACAAGACCAAAATCTGTGGGACCAACATATGTCAACAGATATGGAAAACAAAATGGTTGTCAACAGATTGGAAGTGATCAATATACATCCCCATCCCCAAAAAAGGAGACATAAGAGACTGCAGCAACTAGAGAACCACAGCAATAATCTCCCATGCAAACAAAATCATGCTCAAAATTCTGCAACATAGGCTCCAACCATACATGGAGAGAGAAATCCCAGAGTCCAAGCAGGGTTCAGGAAATGAAGAGACACCAGGGATCACATTGCAAATATACAATGGCATAGCAGGGAGTTCCAAAAGAAAATCAGCATGTGTTTTATAGACTATAGCAAAGCCTTTGACTGCATAGATTATGAAAGGCTATGGAATACCCTTAAAGATATGGGAGTGCCAACATATCTGATCATCCTAATGAGGAATCTGTACTCAGGGCAAGAGGCTACTGTCAGGACAGAACACAGAGAAACAGAATGGTTTCCAATTGGCGAAGGAGTCAGAAAAGGCTGCATCCTTTCACACTGTCTATTCAACTTATATGCAGAACATATTGTAAGGAAAGCAGAATTGGACACAGAAGAAGGGGGAGTGAAAATAGGGCAAATCAACAATCTGAGATATGCTGACAACACCATAATACTAGCAAGATAACCTCACAGATCTGGAACAACTACTAAGATCAAAGAAGAAAGTGCAAAGACAGGCTTACTGTCGAACATAAAGAAAACAAAAATAATGACCACAGAGATCTTACACACATTCAGACTAAACAATGAGGAAATAGAAATAGTAAAAGAGTTCTCATATCTCGGATCAAATATTGATCAGAATGGGGACTGCAGCCAGAAAATCAGAAAAAGATGAAGAATGGGAAGAGTGGCTATGAAAGAACTAGAAAAGATCCTAAAATGCAAAGACATACAACTCAGCACAAAAGTCAGAATCATACAAGCCATTGTATTCCCTTTTACCATGTATGGATGTGAGAGCTGGACAGTCAAAAAAGAAGATAGGAGGAAAATCAACACATTTGAGATGTGGTGCTGGAGAAGAGTGCTGAGGATCCCATGGACAGCCAAAAGGACAAACAAATGGGTATGGGTCCTAGAGAAGATCAAGCCAGAAATATCCCTAGGAGCCAAGATGACAAGACCTGGACTGTCATACTTTGGACACATCATGAGAAGGCATGAATCATTGGAAAAGACAATAATGTTAGGAAAGGTGGAGGGAAGTAGAAAGAGAGGAAGGCCACATGCTAGATGGATGAACTTTATTAAAGAGACCACAAATATGAGTTTACAGGAGCTGGGCAGAGCAGTAGAGGACAGGGGGGCCTGGAGATGTCTCATCCATGGGATCACCATGGGTCGAGATCGACGTGAAGGCAGTTAACAACAAACCAGAAAATATTTTCCAAATCTGAGGATCAACATGTGGATTAAAATGTCATGATCAAGGCCATGTACAGGGACATGTTTCCTAAAACGTTGCAACACTAACAGAACATCTGTTCTAATCCACACCTTTCAACATTTCATGGAGAAAAATAGGGCTTTATTTATAACACCTCTATTCTCATACCTTATTTGTTGCTGGAACTCAATCTCCTCCCCATCCTTGTTATCCATTGCTGAAAACTGAACTTCATAAAGCATAAATATATGCTATATTTATTAAATCCACAAGAGCCTAGTGACCCAAAAGGTAAGCCTAAGAAGTGTTTCCTGTTTTAGTACACACACACACACACAGACTAGAAAAACAGAATTCTGTGTTAGCATGACGTAGTGTATGAAATAGTGGGCTGTGTATTGCACAGTTTTTTATAGCCATATTCACTAGAGCTGAGATACATTGGCCTCCCACTCAGGGGTATGTTCTGAAGACCCTAGGAAGAGAGCTGGCCCATGAAGAATGGCAACGTGAACAATTCAGAATAATAAGCATGTTAATAAAAGATCCTCAAAAAGAGGGCTGTGCTTTAGCAGACACCGCAAATTAGGGGAAGGTATATGCTGCTCTTCAAAGTTGCCATAGAAGAAAGAACAATGGGTCTCAAAAATCTCTCTCTTTCAGTGTGTGTGTGTGTGTGTGTGTGTGTGTGTGTGTGTCTGAAGACAGACATACAGAGAGAGAAAGCCACAGGGGAGGCAAAGGCAAACCCCCTCTAAACGAATCTTGTCAAGATAATAGATTCACCTTGTTGTACCTGTTAAGTCAGAAACAACCTGAAGGCACACAACAACAACAACATTACACACATACATATATATACATACACACATAGACATAGACATAGACATAGACTCACCTAGACTTTTGGTCACTATAAACAAGTTTTCTTAAGTTGGCTAGTTTGTAAAGATACCTGTCAATTCATTCTGTACGAGCTTTGGAAGTCTGATAACCATTTGGAACCCATCTTCATATTAAGCTGCACCAATTATTGATCTCCAAACCCCACCTTAAACTTTGATTGTGCTTCATACTGTGCTAGTGATGTTATTGCCTAATGTCTTTGATAAAAGTTCTAGTACTTTTAATTAGTTACAACTCCTAGGTTTTCAGAATGTTGGCTTCATTCCTATAATATCCGTTTCAGAGGAACTCAAATGCAGCATGCTGATCTACGGAAATCAATGAAGAGAAAGAGTTGCAGGAGATAAAGAGCTTGAAGGAAATTAAATATGAGAAAAGAGAGTTAAATAAGTATAGCTTGGGGAAAGGGAGATGAAAGGATAAGGTAAATGCCTAAGAACACACAAAGCATGTCAACAACAAAAAGAAAAGGGAGGAGCAGGGAATGTGCAGTGAGACAGAACTAGAAGTGTTGGTACAAAATGGCTTGGGGCAAGAACATTTGTAGACAATACATATCAGAATGAGAGGTGACACTTTCAAGTAGAACTTTGCAACACCTAGATGTGAAATGGTTTTTGGAAGGGGGGCCATTGCCCAGTGGAATAATTTGTAATTCAAAAGAAGCAAGTGAGAAAGCCTATGACCTCCGATTGTCCTCATCAGCTCTTTCTGCTCTCCTTATGCCATGATTGTCCTTCCACCACAGCTGTTTAATGCCACCTTCCTTCCATACTTCCTTGAAATCCCATTTCCAAGTCCTGATAGTATACTGGTGCTTCTGCATTCACATTCTCCATTCACAGTGAATAGCTGGAATCATCTAGCACCACCAACAACACATTTCCCTTTGCAAGATAAAATAGAATTTAAATCAGCTCTGACTGCAGTCACTTTTTTGGGGGGGAGGGGTTGCTTTTATATTCTCCCTTGCTCTTTTTTCTTCTCCTCCTATTTTGGTGGCATTCTCTTTCATTAACAAGTCCTGCATGGTGTAGTGGTTTGGGTAGAATCATAGAATTGTAGAGTTGAAAGTGACCTCAAGGGCCATCCAGTCCAACCCCTTTCTGCCATACAGGAACACAGAATCAAAGCGTATCGACCCCCAACTTTTCCAGCTAAAATATAGAGTTTGGAATATACTCGC
>CM034706.1:127747649-127792423 GCA_020142125.1 Phrynosoma platyrhinos | reverse complement strand
ATTTTCCTGGGTTAAAAAGTAGTCTTATACTCCAGAAAATACTGTATCCCCAACAGATAGCCATCCAGCTTCTGTTTAAAACCCTCCAAAGAAGAAGACCCCACCAGTCTCTGAGCGAGTGTGTTCTTCCAGTGTCAAACAGCTCTTACTGTCAGGAATTGGAATATGATCCTGGAGACCAGGGTTTGAATCCCAGATCAACCATGTAAACCTACTTGGTGACCTTGGGCAAGTCGGATACACTCAGCCTGAGAAGATGGCAATGGCAAGCCCCCTACGATGAAACATGCCAAGAAACTTGCCAAGAAAATCTCATGACAGCCTTAGGGTAGTTGTAAGTTGGAAACAACTTGAAGGCAACAACAATAAAAAGCCACACCTCACTCCATGGCCGCATTCTTTGCCATGCTTACAGGCCAATAGGTGAGAGCACAAGCCTCCATACCACAAGGCTCTTCATGTGGAAGCAACAGCACCTCCTGGTTCTTTCTACTTTGTTCACTTGCTCTTCCACCCTTTTCTGTTTGTTTGTTTCCCAGGGAGAAGACCCAATGTTGCAATCAGATGTTTTCCATTTTGTGCTGAATTCAGCATTGCATGCACAAGATCCCTTTCCATTTTTCTCTCTTCTCTCTAGTCAGGGGGGGAGGACAGATGGTATTCCTTCTCAGTGCAGGAAGGAGTAGATTCCACTGAAGTGAATGGAGCATAATTCTAAGAAGCCACATATAGGATTGTTGATCCAGAAGCATTCAGAAATGATACAGAAGACAGAAGAGACTTTTTTTTCTGCCCCAACACAGGAATTCTTCTTGCAACCCTCCCACTGCCCCCACAGCTATTACATTGTTCAGTACAATGCTGCAAAATACTGGAGGTTAATGAAAAAATAAGCATTTAAAAAAGAAATGGGGGAAATATTTTTTAATCTAAATAGGAAGGATTGCATTAGACTAGTAAGGCATTGAATAGCTTGGATGTCATGAAAATTTGGGGGGGGGGATGGGCAACATCAACAGAGGCATACCCACAGAGTTTGCATATGTGGTTCACATGCACAACACATGTTCCAAACTATTCCCACTTTGGGAGAAGAAAAACATGTCCACACATGTAAGGTATTACATGTAGGAAAGGGAGGGAAGGGTCATTCACTTTGGTTTAAGATCAGGGATTCTTTTACCATTCTTTTATATGCACCATGAATATTGTTCCCATAAAAGGTAAACTTAAATATTGTTAATTATAAGTTTTTTTCCTACCCAAACTTCTTGTACAAACATGTCAAAACATACAAATATCTGTTGTTGTGTAAGTGGTACAGGGAAACACAATTACAGCCCTTTGTTACCATTATAACTATCATGGCTCCATTCTATGGCATCCTGGGATTTGCAGTTTAGGGAGGTATTTAAAAATCTCTGCCAGTGAGTTCCAGTGCCTTACCGAACTGCAAATCCCAGGATTCTACAGGTTGCAGCCATGGCAGCTAAAGTTATATCATGGTGCTATAATTGTGCATTGTAAAAAAATCAAAGGAACAAAGAAAAAAAGGGGGGAGTATAGCTGACTGCCTCTGATTGAACTGTGTCACGGTTGAAACAGGAACATATGGCTACAGTCCACCCTCCATATCCATGAATTCCACATTCATGGATTCAGCCATCCACATTGAAAATATCTCTTCCCATCTAAAAAGCAAACTTGATTTTGTCATTTTATATAAACTTGATTTTGTCATTTTACTACGCCATTGTATATAATGGCTTCTTGAGCATCCATGGATTTTGGTATCCATGGGAGGTCCTGGGACCAAACCCCTGATGATACCAAGGGGCTACAGTACAACACATCCCAGTAATGCAAGGATCCATTTCATATCAACTCAGTGATCATTTTACCAAAGGCAAGATTTGCCCAGATGTGATACGATCCTTAATTCACTCTTCCCATTATTAAACAGATATAACAGTGCAATCCTTTACATATCACACTGGAGGAGAAGCCTGCTGTCTGGATGATACACTGAATGGGCTGTAGTTTGTACTTGTTCAGTATGGAGCATCAGTGTTACAGTCTGTATAAATGGGCATGCAGATGGCTATGATAATAAGAGATGGCCATTGATAGAGACAGGCTTCAAGAACTACAGCTTGCCACCTTATAAAAATTAATTTTATTTTCTACCTTTGTCATAGCCAGCCAGAGAGAGCAACACAACCTCCTTCAATAGCCCAGTAAAACAGATAGGACTGGGGCAAGGTCTCTACCACTTTCTGGTTGACAAGTGGAGAGGAGTGGTCTACCCTTCACTCGTTTTACCAGTTAGAATTAAAAAAAAACTTTAATTTTTTATTCTTTCCAGTACTGTTATTCAGCTTTTAATAGGAGAAAGTGTGTCCACAGAATGCATGTATACATATTCAAAAAGCATAAATAGGAGCAGGTACATAATAATGTCCATGTTAAAAAAAATGTTTGTGCTTTATATGTGATTATTTATGTGTATTTATGAGGACCTGAACTCCTCCAAAAAGAACTGTGTCCACATAAATACAGCCATATTATTTAAAAAAGCAGCTTAATAAATATTACATTGATTTGATAGTGCCAGGCTTCTGGAAAGGCAGCCAGGAGAAATATCACAAAATATTTCATTATAGAGAACTAGGGGATAAATAACACAGATAGAATGCTCAATAGAATGGCTCTAAAAATTATTGACAGTAAAAATGAAATAATTATAATCATTATGGCACATAAAGTAACAGAAAATTTGTATACAGTAGGCTGCGATACCACACCACAATAAAACATCACCAAGAATGACCACCTGAATTTGTGAAGCAAAATATGTGCATGCAAATCAGGCCTCAAATATCCACTGAAAGAAATTTGAATCTTGCCAGAATAGGTACTTAAAAATGAGAGCATTTGAAGATTAAGCAGCTGTACAAAATTAGAAAACCTCATCCTAGAATCCTACAGCTAGAGCCAGAGGAAATGGGGCAGTATTAGCATATGCATTGAGAATCTCTGTGGTAACTGAAATCAGTTACAGAATATCACACCTATATGTTTTGTATGTGGAGGACAAAGATGTCAACTTCAGGATCATAAAGGTGGGGGAAAGAAAATGGTCAAAAAACAAGTGGCAGCTGGAGAGTCCTGATTTAATTAAGGCAAGTTAGACTGAGTAGGATTCACACATGAAGGATTATTCCCTGCAAATCTGATAAAATATTGCAATGTACTTACAAACAGTAGAAATGAAATTGGGGATCTAGATAATCACCTGACACATCAGACTAATTTGATACAGTGGTGCATACTAATTCATGTATAGTTCATATAAGTAGAAAGTATTTTTAAAATATATGAGAAAACAAAACTTTAATTGTATGAACTTTTAAAAGCTGCCATGTCTTACTGGATCCAGACCATGATATATAATGGGGAGGGGGGATAGGGGATAGCTAAATACATCACAGAAGTCTTATGTCTGAAATACACATCAATATCCTTTTTCATTGCCTGTCCCCCATGCTTTTCCCTTCTGCTGGGATCTGTGGAAATACTTGCCTACTTTATATTTTTATCTGGCATCCCAACATCCCTGGAAGATCTTTGCCATTTCTCCTTTGCCTGCAATAATTCTGTACATTAGCTGTAGCAAATTGCTCCTGGCTCACTTCATGACTATCAAGAATTCAGATCCCACAGCCAAATCTAGTCTACACTCCACACAATACACTGTAATATAGTGGCTCTGACATTTAATATAATTTTGATTATCACATTATTATGCTTTCTTTTTTCCCAATTTGAGACCCTACATGCATTTTGTAGGAACCCAAGAAACATTTTTCTGGGCCTCAGGACTTCCAGACACTCTCTGCCATTGTTGTTATTGTTTCCTATCAAGTCAACTTCAACTTATGGTGAACCAATGAATGAGAAACCTTTTGGTCATCAGCTGCCCTGCTCAGTTCTTGCCAACTCAGGGCCATAGCTTTCTTGATTAAATCTTCCTGTAGTGTGATCTCCCTTTTTTCTGGCTGCCCCCCCCCCCATTTTACCAAGCATTATAATCTTTTCCAATGAGTCATGTTGTCTCACAACCAAAGTACAACAGCTATCTTTGCTTTTAGAGAGAGTTTAGGCTTGATTTGTTCTTGGATTCATTCATTTGTCTTTTTTTGCAGTCCATGGTATCCGTATAACTGCAGCAAAAGATTTCAGATTAGTTGATTTTCTTCCTGTCAGTCTTCTGCACTGTCCAGCTTTCACAACCATAAATAGAAACTAGAAAAACAATGGCTTAGAGGATTCTGACTTTGGTATTTAATGATATGTCTTTACACTTGACAAGCTTATCTGTTTTCTTCATAACTGCTCTACCAAGTCCTAGGGGCTGTCCATATGGGCTAAAAGCCCTGTTTTGAAATGTGTCTGTGTAGTTGATGCGCATGGCTGAAACAGGAGGAAAACTCACCCAAGTCATGTTCTGAGACTAAACACTGGAGAAAAAAATTCCAGTTTGCTCCACCCCAAGCCAAAAAATGTGAACTATCTCACTGGCATGCAGATTGCATGCTGGCATGGAAGTGGTCAAGAGCAGGTACCCTGGGCCAGGCAAGTTGCCAGTGCCATTGCTGGCCATAATTTTTCATTGCCTTCCTGAAAACTTCCCATAAGTGCACAAGTGGGCCGATGCAACTCATGACACACCTGTGGAGTGAAATGATAGCAAACATGTCAGGTTACCAACAATACATACATTTAATTCATTATATCATTATATCATTATATATATTCTTATTATTATTATTAAACTGTAACCCTGCTTTTTAGTTTCTTTCTTGACTTTCACCATTAGTTGTTCCAAGCCTTTGCTATTTTTGCCAGTAAAATGATGTCATCTTCATATCTTAAATTGTTGATGTTCTTTCCCCCAATTTTCACACCTCCTTTCTGCAAGTCTAATCCTGCTTTCCATATGAGACAAGGCCAATGTTAGCCTTGTACAAAGGAAAGTGCAACCAATAGACTCAAGCTGCCATTTGCAGAACTCAGAATGTTATTTGTTTATTTATGTATTAAACTGATATTCAGGATGGGACCCAAGGCAGTTTATAATAATTTAAAAGAAGATACAGTAAAAAAAAATAATTTTCCAAAAGTTAAAAAAGAATTAAACAAAAGTATTATTTAATAGTCAAAAACAGTTAAAACATGAATTAAAACATAATTACTAATAAAAGAGAAAAACACAGCAGAGAGGAACCTGGTATACCTTACAAAATAGCAATAGCAATAGTAATAGCAAGTACATTTCTATATCACTTATTAGTGCACTTGAGCACTCTCTAAGTAGTTTACAATGTGTAAGCTAATTGCCCCCAACAAGCTGGGTACTCATTTTAGCGACCTACAGAAGAATGCAAGGCTGAGTGGACCCTGGAGTTCTGCCTGGCATTGAACTCACAACCTTGTGATTGTGAATGGCTTCAGTACCGACATTTAATCACTGCACCACCAAGGCTCCGTAGCTACAAAACTACATGTAGTTCCTTAACTACAAAACTACCTGCAAGCATCCATCCTAGGCACATGCTTATTACACACAGTGCATCATCCAATACATGATCAAACATATGCTGTTACAATAGGTTCTGAGGGGGGAAACTGCCATGGGATATAGCATAAGAGACTCACCTATAAAACAGAAAGTCTCAATTTGAATCTTCCAGTGCTTCCTAAATGCTAATTTTTAAAATTAAGATTGTCGTTTATTGAAATCTCATTTTGAACATGCGTATAAAGCACTTTTGAATTTAGGCCACACCATCAGAATTCTTAAATGTGTATCCAAACAAATACTTTCCAGATAACACAAAGTAAAGAAATGAAAGATTGCAGAGATGACTAATCTAGTCACTTTATTTCACAACACTATTATCAGCTCCAGCGGTCACTTTAAAAGACCCTAATATTTAGGAGGAAATTAAAAGGAGGCTCTACCTCCTATCTGTGCCAAAGATCACAGGCATGGAATCATCATAATAAAACCCTTCACTGTGTTTACGCAGCTTCTGTGAGCTTAGTTTTGCAGCACCGTGATGGTAATTTTGTATCGGGACTTATTCTGAGATGACAGCACCACTCCACAAGTGCTGTATGTCTGCCTACTTCATGTATAAAAGGGAACGCTGGTCCGGGGTGCTAAATTATCCTCTGTCTTTGTGTCTCAATTGTCAGTCCCCCAGATTTTGATCTTTTAAGACTTGCTTTCCATTTTTGCTTAGGCTGGCTGCAATAATAGAAGTGAGCCAGACTGGAGGGAGAAACATCTGGGGTGATGGACCACAAGAAGGTAAGATGAGGAGGAGAGAGTTTCACTCCTATTGATGTGAAGCCTTTCAGTGTTAAAATCAGATACTCTAACCCCTCATCCCCTTTATTCTTGAGCTTTGTAGACACATGTTTAATGAAACATGGATTTCTCCATGATGGGTTGATGGCCATTACATGTTGACACAATAGTAGGAGAGCAAATTGGATACAAATACAACAGAATGTATTTGTTCAAAGATTCCATTAGTGCTATAGAATTTCTTATACCATTGAACTTAAAACTAGTAATGTGGTCACTCCAGTTCCACCCCAAGGGAAAGCTAAGGGAAAGTGGACAATTTTGAAGAGGAAAACCACAATGGAAAAGCACCAAAATTTTCCCATTCCGTTGCTTATCTCTCCTTAGCCACTCTCCCAGGTAGTTTTTGCAAGCCAATTTCAGTTTTGAAATCAAATCCCACATGAGAGAAAACTTTTCAGCAGGAAAGACTACAAGGAGAGACTTTATGGGTCTCTTGGCCTTCAGGGACATAGGGTTTCTGCAGACCGGACCAAAGGGCCGGCCTTGAGACAAGGGTAGGGAGGGGCAGCCGCACACCACACGCCAGCAGCCCCAACCCATGCCAAGGATGTCCTGATGCTGCACGCCGTTACGCATAGTGCGTGGCATCAAGACGTCCTTCCAGTGCAGCGTCCTGACATGCTGTACCAAAAGGGGTGCTAAAGAGCTACAAACCAGTTCTTAGGGCAGCCTTTTGTCACCCATAAAAGGACCAGCATTTTGTCTCTCTTTTCCGGGCAGGAAAAGAGAGGATCGGGCGATGCAGTGCCTCAGCCTCAGCCCCAATCCGATGCTTCCCAGGGTGGCTCTCTCCCATAGTCATGACTGCAAGCCAATCAAGAATATTGTCCACCCATCCTCCATTTCTGCCATGGATGGAGCGAGAGAATGGGGAACACCAAGAGGGAAGAAAGAAAGAGCAACATAGAGCCAACTTTTTTTTTTTATGCCTGGTGGAGCAAAGGCAGTGTGGGAGGGATGACTGGGGTCTCATTCCCATTACAGAATAATCCAGTTTTTGAGTCGAACTGATGAAACAATTTAGCGGCGAATAAACATTCACACTATTTGAGCAGCAATTGAACCTTACCCATTTCAATTTAATCCACTTCACATTCACATTCATCAATGAATCAATTCAACATAGAGTCACATCACAGGGTTGACTGTGCCACAGGGAACCGATTCAGATCCACAGCTTGTTCACACTAGCACTGAATCAATTCATTGCAAAAGATGCAGGGAATTCAGCAAATCTGGAAGAAGCATTTTAAATGGGTTTAGTGCTGGGGGCACTTCACAAACAGATTGGCACAAGTGCGATGAAGGGCCATTTAAACTAGTTCAGATCTGCTTGCAAATTGGTTTATTATGTAGTGGGAATGAGGCCTGGGAATGACTTTTTAAAAGAGCAACCACTCCTAGCATAGCAAGGGCTGAGGATACACAAGGGCATTTCTACTGCTTATTCCTGGGCTGCTCCTCAACCACATAATGCTCGCTCGCTCTTTAAAACTGATACTCCCTCCCCAGCCACTGCTTTATATGTGATTTAAACAAATTAATCACATCAACTTTTGTTTTGGCCCTGAAGTAATACACCAACTCAGTCTTACACACATGTCCTAAGGGTCTTACACACATCCTCGAGTCTGTACCACTTTTTCATGGGAAATCCATGTTCCAAATGTCATTGTGATGTCTTAAGAACATGCTGGCCCCAGATATGAAAATATGGAGACCCCAAATACAATACAGAGTATGCAGTGTGTACTAACAGAGGGTTGGAAAGAAACCAATGATATTTCAGGAAGGAAACAAGATGCAAAGCCATTGATATGCAAGTACAAAAATAATTTGAAAGTCTCCATCCTGAGATTTTTAATCCATCTGAAGGTGCCCTCAATTGCATTGTATCAGATGGGAGAAAAACTAAACTATTAATTGCCATTTCAGTTAAATCCCTAAGAAGGAAGTTGAAGAATGCCCCCCATAATTTTACAGCCACTTACCCCTCTTCTTGTCCCTTCTTGTTTTGAAAGCCCCATTTCCCATCCACCCCACCAAAAACCATTCTCACAATTTCTCCCTCTTACTCCATCATAACCTTTTCTTCCTAAACCTGCCATTTCTTTAGGTTACTGATTCCCAAGTGACTGAGATTTTCAAAATTCAGTTTTCTTGTCCAGATGAGGAACCTCTATGTAGGACCATCTCTGCAGAACCACACGAGGACCATGTGGATGCAAAGACAATTTCTCTTTTCCAAGCTGCACTTTATTACTCATTTGTTTTAAAATCATTTAGCCTTGGAACTAACTATAAATTACCATACTCTAAACATGAACAACAATAAGAGGTTTCCATCTTCTGACCTAAACAATGTAATTCCCCAATTCTGAGGCGTAACAAAAAGCAAGAAATTTTGGGAAGAACAATAGACAAGGAAACTAACCAGCTGGAAGATCTTTTGGTTCTTTAGTAAAGTCTCCCATTTAATTAATTAATAACTTAATACTGGGATTTTTAATGCTGAAATTCCCACTTAAAACAATCAATTAAAAATTTAAAACTAATGGAGTTTTCCATTTTCATATGTTCCATCTGCTTGATTTTGCTTGGGGATCTATATGGTTTTAGAATGTTTCTCAGTCTTCCAAGTTTCTTCATATTATAAATAATGGCATAGAGCCAGTATGGTGCAATATTTGAGTGTTGGGCTGGGACTCCACTTCAGCCTTAGAGACCCACTGGGTGACCTTGGGGAACTGACATTCTCTCACTCTAAGAGGAAGGTAATGGCAAACTCCTCTGAGTAAAGCTTGCCAAGAAAAGCCAGGATAGGGTTGCCATAAATCAGAGTTAACTTGAAGGCACAGAACAGCAGCAACAACAAATAATTCCAAGGAGGTCAATGGGGAAAAATCCCTCTCTTTGGAGGAATACTTTTCCTCTTAGGGAAAAAAATATTGCTTTTAAAAAAGATTGTCTTTCTTTTAAGCTGTTAGCTGCCGCTGTTGATTTTGATTGGGAACATAATGGGGGCAAAGAGTTATAACAACAGTCCCACAGGGCAATCTAGGTCTATTTGTGCTAAAAGAGAAAGAAAGAAAGAAAGAAAGAGAAAGGGAAAGGGAAAGGGAAAGGGAAAGGGAAAGGGAAAGGGAAAGGAAAGGAAAGGAAAGGAAAGGAAAGGAAAGGAAAGGAAAGGAAAGGAAAGGAAAAGAAAAGAAAAATACTATTGTTGTTGCATGTTGCAAACAGCATCCTATCCAGCATCCCATGGCCCTAGGTTGTCAGCTCATTGTTCCTCTCAAGAAAAGAACACTGACAGTATTTTATTTTAAAAAAAGATCTACCCTGAGTGGGGAAGCTTTGTAAAGGATATGTGCGGAGTCCAGTCACAAACAGTAGTGCAGGACAGCCTTAATTCTCTTCAAAGAACATTGTATGAACAGATGCGGCACAGCCCACCATTACATGGTGAAGTGTTGCCACAAAACTCAGCATGTACAGGAGTGATATGTAAGTCTTTGTTCTGTGGATGTGTGTTAAATGAAGGAGCAGAGGTCATAGATGGAGCTGGGGACCCATTCAAGTGAAGTGCATTTTGATGCTGCCAGAATCAGCCATATTCAGTCACTGTAAACCACTTGTGTTATGGAGATGCCTTTAACCTCTCTCTGCCCTATGGAGAAGTGCATCCCCAGAGTTATACCTGGCCTTTGAATCCCACCACCTGTCAGTTTCAATTAGATTTACTTCTCTGCAGTGTCTAGCAGCTATTTTAATGCAAAGGCATTCAGGTGTTCTGAAAATGCTCAGATATTCTGAAATCACATTTCCTTTGGGTATCCTTTGAGAAGGTTTTTTGAAAGGGGGGAGGCTTTAAAGTCAAGGTGGGAGATTCCGCAGACTCGTTTTATGAATATGATGTTGGAATATCTCTGACTAAAACAGATAATTCCTTGAAGGCCTGTTGAAATATAAGGTATACAGTGAAATGTGTAGGTACGTAGGGAAAAAAGAGTACCTTTGAACTTTGTGTTTTCAGTCCAAATGCCAAGAAAAAAAAAACCTACTTGTAATATTAATGGAAACATCATCTAAAATAACACTAGTGACATATCTAGGAATAAAGATGCATACGAACTGTCCCAATTTGGCAGGGACAATTCCAGCTGATCCTTTGTAGTTCCACTTTTTCATCTGCTTTTAAAATGTTCCAGTTTCTCTCTTCACCTCCCACTTTCCCGCATTGTTCTCAGTTTACTTCAGTTGCTGCAAACTGAGTTCAAAGTACAAAAGTCGTTTGCATTCAATTAATTCAGTAGAACGGGAGGAAGGAGTGACAAAATCTTGCCCTTCCCAGTAGGCTTGGGCAAAAGCAAACTGCTGCAACCTCTCCTAGCTTGTGCACTCTTCCTCATTAATAACTTTTGCCTTCTTGACCTCGCTCTGCTATTACTTGGCCATATGTGTCCTAGTATTCATCTGTGAAATGTTGACAGTAATGAAGGGTATGAAGACGATAACAGATGACAAACTTGATTGTTTAAATGTAACTCTTTATAATTGAAAACGAAAGTAATTAAAAATATAAAAGGTATTCACATGTGAAAATTGCTTGGAATTAGGCAAAATAGCTTTGATTAAAAGAATATTCTCCAAGGACAAAATTAGGTTCCTGATGGAGGGATGGTATTAATTGAAGGAATTGGATATGTTCATTTTAAAATTAAGATAATATATATATCCAAGAACTAGGGAGCATATTTTGCAGAAATATTGAGGGAAGAGTTTGGCCTACAAAGAGAGAGAGAGAGAGAGAGAGAGAGAGAGAGATTTTCCAGATGGACTGATAAAACTAGAAAATTCCTGTTCTTTCCAAAAATATTTTTTGAGATCTGTTCCCCCAATCCTGAAGTCAAGATATTCCCCAGGGAACACTCAGCACATTTATTGTTGTCGCTGCCCAGATCAGATTAAATTAACCTAGTATTTCCAAAAATGAAATGTAGAGTCGACCCTTCTCACCTATGGGGGTTCAGTTTCAGGAGGCTCTGCAGATAGCAAAAAGCATGGATGGCTGTGCCTCATATTATTCAATTGCAGTGAAATATGCATGAATGCATCAGCACATTCTCATGCACACATCACCATTGAATAACATGGTGTGTGACGATCCATAGGCAGTCATAGCCACAGATTGCCAATAGGTCCATTGTAGCTCTCCATGGCTGGCTGGCTGGCTGTGCTATCCCAGAACTAGCAAAGATGGCCACTGCCAAGAAGCATAGCGACTCTTCCCAGGACAGCAGATTCAACAGAGATCCAATGAGGTCCACTGATTGGGCAAATGTGTAGTTTACTGCCACAGTAACATTGCTGTTGTTTCTTCCTATGTCTTTAACAAAATGATTTCAACATGGCTTCTATTGACAGAATCAAAGATCTGTATATAGTTTTTACCTATAACAGTGCTCCTCCCCTTTGATTGCTGTATTCCCAGTTATGAGTCACTTCCCACCTAGTTTCAGTGATGCCTGTTAGATTAAACTTATCATCTTGCATTAAGGTTTCAACTTCAGCCAGCAATTTGCCTTTCTTGTCCTTTGGGATGTTTTATTTAATACTTTGCCTTAATAGGTAACTATAGGCTTTAGCCTCCACCCAATAAGAGTTATTATTGCACCTTGTAAACAATCCCACTTACCATTCCTGAATTGGACTTAAATTTAAGCTGCAGCTGGGTCCTATCGTATGGCTTTTGCAGCTAAAAATGCCATCTGTGTACAACCCCCTTTCAATGCAGGTCCCAAAACGTGCTACGGCGACCATTTTTCAAAATCAAAAGCTTCCGATTCAGATGTACCCAGGTGTGATAATCTCCTTAGTTTAAAAATCTCTTGTTCAGGTTTGCAAGGAGTAATGCCCAAGCTGTTCTTCTTATGAGGTGCACTCCATCACCTGCAAGGAGTCCTTCAAATTGTTCTCATAGGACACCATTAAAAACAACCTTTTCCCATTGATACTTTCAGTATCTTTCTTTCTTTACCATCACCCACCTTCAACACTTTCTTACTCCCCCAATCCTTTCTCTTTCCTATGTAGAGCTTTATATTTTATGAAGTTCTGGTCAACACTTCTATTGGCTGTACCCTTTTTCCACACATAGGTCAGATAGGTCAATAACCTTAAATGATGGTAGCCTTCCATCACATCTTGTACACATATTCCAGGAAAGCAATGAAATATCCAGTCATCCCAAGATGATGGCTGCCTCTATCCTTCTCAATGGGTAGTCTTCAACCACTATTCCAGATATGCAATCCAAGGAACACAAGGAAGAGCAGGCCTGCAATACTGATTAGACACTGTCTACTGAAAGGAACATTGGCAGCTGAGTAGCCAGTGAATATGTCATCTTAGAATGTTTGTTCTCTGTCTTCATATGCATGTAGCCCTGAAATTTTTCATGAAGCTTTTTCTGGAGGGCATGATGCTCTCCCACCTTCATGGTGTCCAGTGACATGCTCCATGGGAAGAGCCTAGTGTTTGTTGCACAGTTCCATGGGCACAGACGTTCTCCTGGTTCTGTGTGTCATGTTCTTCCAATCACTTCTTGCCCTCTGGTTCCTTTGCTTCATTGGAAGCATCTGTCCTGCCTTACCTTGAGAAGTCTTCTTCAGATAAGGAGCTGGAGGATGAGGTCTAGCAGCAAGAAGGGGAGCTGGAGGCTCTGACTGCCCTTTGAGGTCACTAGAGGGAGGGTCAGAACCCTCCAATCCCTCCCAGATCTCCCTCCCTCCCAAGAGCAGGAAGGGGAGACAGATTCAAAACCAGCCACAAATTTCTTCCATATATTACAGTTATAATAATACAGAAGAAATTTAAATAAAGACATGAAGACCCAGTGGTATACCTAGTATATTTGACACCCAGTATGGATAATTTTTTAACATCCCCTTCTCTCCACAACAAAATTATTTTCAGTAATAATCCTGAAATGAAATGAATGGTAATAATGGCCACAAAAAAACCTCAGACAATGAAAATTATAAATACATAAATTGCAACCCTGCTTTTGCTCTTTCAACAATTGCTCCAAGTCTCTGCTATTTTCTGGTGCTAGTATGGTGTCATCTGCATTTTGTTGATGTTCCTTCCTCAAATTTTCATACGTCTTTCCTCTGAGACTAATCCAGCTCTACACAAATGTTCAGCTTACAAATTAAACAGATAGGATGATAAAATATAATCTTGCTTGACCCCCTTTTCAATGGCAAACTATATTCTGTCTCTGAGAGTGGCCTTTTGTCTTAAACTATGAATCAAGACAATCAATTGTTGCAGTACACCCATTTCTTTAAGAGTGATCCATAGTTTTTTCATAATCTACACAATCATAATCTATAAAGCACAAGCTGATATTCTTTTGAAATTCTTTGATGCACTCCATTATCCAATGTATATGACCTTTAGTGTTTCTTCCTTTTTGGAACCCACCTTAGACATCTGGCATTTCTCACTCTATATATATTAAAAGCCTTTGTTGTAAAATTTTGAGCATCAGTTTGCTTTCATGGGAAATGAATGCAATGATCTGGTGGTTACTACAATCCCTAATGTTACCTTTCTTGGTGACTAGAATGTATACTGAACATTTCCAGTCTTCGGATGAATCAAAGAAACTTAAGAGTTGGAAGGGACCGCAAGGGCCAACTAGTGCCATGCAGGAATAAAGCACCTCTCAAAGATAATCCATCTAAATCTGTTTAAAGATTTCCAAAGATGGAGTCCATCACTCTCCTATGGACCATTGCTTTGGTTGTTTTTATATTTGCTGGCAGATTTTAATTAAAATTTGAGTGGATTCTATCTCTGTATCTTGAAACAGCTCTATTGGTATGCCATCTGTTCCTGGTGATTTATTTATCCCAAGTGCTCTGAATACAGCTTCCACATGACTTGCTAAAATTGCGAGTTTGTCTTCAGATGGTACTTCTTTGAATAAATCTGTCATCCTTTCATCTCTTTTTTATAGTTCTTCATTGTATTGCTTCTGGTGTCTTTTTATTTCTTCTTGATCATGTAGTCCAGCAGTTCTTAATCTATGATCTGCAAACTCCTAGGGGCCATGATGTCATCCAGCAATACCTCCCTCCACACAGCATGGGATCCCATTGCCTTTGATACCACCAATGAATTCCCCACCCCCAGAAGATGAAGGAAAGTGCTTGCCATTGAAGAAACCCACAACAAACTGGGCTGTCACTTTGAGTACTTCATAGGCTTGCCATCAAGGTGGATCAAGCAAGGCTCCAAATGAGGTTCCTCAACCCACAAAAAAACCCTCTCAGCTCAGCCCAGTGACTGCAGTGGAGGGGAAATAGCTGTTTTGCCTGATTCTTAGCCCACTCTGCAGACTCTGTGGCTCAACCCAATGGTTCCAGTAATCCTATCCTCCAGGCCACAGCTATTCTTTACCAGCTTCCCGTTCTTCCCACAGGAGCATGGACCTTTCCCCGTCAGTTCTGCTGTTGAGCAGTCCAAATCTTGCTTCTATTATGCCCTGATGGATATAGGGTTGCCATAATTCTCTTCCACAAAACTGGAACAAAATGTAGGACATTCAGGGAAATGGAGAACACAACCAACTAAAGACAAAGAACATTAAACCCCCCTCAAAAAAAATTAATGTAAATATAAATTCATACATCAGGGCCCAGGCGGAGCCGGAGGGAAGCCTTGCCAGCCATGCCAGATCTCCTCAGTGCTCACCTTGGCCACACCTCACCCAGGGAGGCCTCACCACTCTGGATGTCCTGGGACTCAGCTAGTTGGCTGAGGCCCTGCGCAGTTGTACCAGGGAGGTCTTGCCACGCTGGATGTCCTGAGGCTTGGCTGAGTGGAACAAGGCAGGAATCTAGGATTGGAGGGTCTAAAATGCCCAGCCAAGCTGGGACATTTTTTAGACCCGCCAATCTGGGATTGTCCTGGTTTTCCGGGACATATGGCAACCCTAGATGGATGGTAGAAACAGCCTCCTTCTCTAAGGCAAGGCAAAGGCTGGGAAGGTTTCATCTCCCTGTTAATGTCAAATCTCACAGACTAATAACTCCAACAATTCACAGATTGAAACCTGTGGGCAAGCATCATCAGAGTGTGGTTAAGATAGAAAAAGTTATTAATGAGAAAGAATACACAAGCTAGGAGAGGCTAAAGCAGTTTGCTTTTGCCAGAGCCTATTGGGAAGGGCAGGATTCACCCTCTTCTATTCCCTTTGCTGAGTTGAGTAAAAACTGTTGAGTGAAAACAGAGGATTCATCAGGACTGTCCCTGCCAAATTGGGACAGTTGACTTAACTTGAAATATACCCTGTCACATTTTGAGCCACCCACCATGATGTTCCAATGGGTTATTGCTTTCGTGGGCATGCAGGCACTCTCTTTTATTATTGTAGATTTTAATACATTTTAAACCTTGGGTGATTAGAGAGTAGAACTACAGCTTCCAAGCATGCCACCTTTTTTCCTTTCCTTTCCTTTCCTTTCCTTTCCTTTCCTTTCCTTTCTCCATTATTTCTCATGGGCAGTGGCCACGTATGAATCCAAAGGTGTTCATTAGAAAGGATGGAGGCACGGCAGCCAGTCCCTGCTAGCTGGCAGTGAAAACATTTATAAAGAAAAAAAAAGGGGGGGGAGACCCCACTTCTACTTGAAGGATGGGTAGGGGTGTCTTTGTTTATATTTCTCTTGAAGTTGTGGGGGGAGGCCTTTGGTTTTTTTTTTCCTGTGAGCATTTCAGGGAGTTTGGCAGTGGCATAATTTAGGGGACAGTAGCACCACAGCAGGAACTTTTTAAAAGACTCCCCTTTGTTGCCACCACTGCCTTCAGAGGGCTCACCCTTTTTTAAAAGAATTATGGGTGAATGCCAGAGCTAGTGTCCTCCTCCTTCCATGAATGTGTGCACCTGCCTGCACCCTGTTTGTCATGGAAGGAGTAGGGGAAGAAGGCAGTGCCAGCTGTCATTCTGGCACCCCCCATACATACTGTCAAGAGAGGAGGATGTGGGAGCGACATGGAACTGGGTTGGATTTTTTAATGCCTTCTGGAGGCAAGCAACTACAGAAGGAATTGGGGAAATCGCCTGTGTTGCAGTGCTGATCTTTTCCTGGTTCCTCTCCCTGTAATGTCTTTTCACCATCAGAATGTCTGCCTCGCCTACCTCTATCCCTCTCACATATGGGCCACCTGAATCAGATCTGCTCCCACTATATTTCTCTTTCTCCCCACTTCCTCTTTTGATAACTGGGATGGAGGGGAAGACATAGTGCAGCCATCAGCCCTGATTGGCTGGCAGTCCAGAAACCTGGCCCTCGCCAGGTGAACATCTCTGGAGGAGAAGATTGACAATCCTGCCTCTGTGTTTTTGACTTGCACAGACTCATACAATCACAGAGCTGAAAGGGGTTGTCTCTATTACTGAGTTTTGTTGGGGCAGTTTTGCTTCTGCGTATATGTGTTAAGTGGGATAGTTGTATGTGTAGAGGGAAATCTCATGACAAGGAGTGGGATGCAAATATTTAAACAAATAATTTTGTCTCTGTGTTTGCTTTTATGTGGTCCAGGGTTTTTTCCTCTGTGTGTGTTTGTGTGTCAGTGGCATCACTAGGGTTGGTGTCATCCAGTGTAGTAATTCATAGTGTCACCCCCGTCTTCATTGACCTTCTCCCCTACCGCATCATACAGAATCCTTAGTAATGTTTTTTGTACTAATGTTATTGATCAGTTATAATTCCTGTATATCACTGAATGTAATGTTAATAGTTGTGACATAAACAACTAGCTAAATTAAAATGATATCTTTAAATTACAATATCAAACCCAGAGCCTAAATGTATTTTATGCATAGTTTTATGTGGCTGAAGTGATGTTTTTTTTTTAAAAAATTATTTTTAAAAAATAAAATTAAAATTTTATTTTAAAAAAATGAAATTTAAAATTTAATTTTAAAATTTTAAAGCCTCTCCTTTCTCCTCCCATTGATCCTCGCCCCACTTATCCCATCTCTTCAGCATTTTAAAGGGACTCAGTTCAATGCCACAGCCTGTTTCTGCCGCAAGGCAGATGCTTGAGGAACAGTGATGTCACCCCCTTAGGGTGGACCTAGTGCGACCCACAACCCCATCCCTAGTGACATCACTGGTGTGTGTGTGTGTGTTTTATTACAAGGAATGTATTTTCTCAAAATCAGCATTATACACTTTGCTGTGCTTAGCTTACTCTCCCACTTTCTTCATCTCAATGATTCACTTATGGATCCTTGCAAATTTTTCAGCAAATTTAGGATTATGCGCTTCTAAATTCAGTTTCCTAGAACAGATGAGTAGCCTCTATAGTGTCCAATGTAGCCCACTGGAAGACCACCTGGATACAAAAAAAGAGGACCACTGCTCTTCCAAGCCACCCTTAATTTTTTTTTAAAAAAAATGAGTTTATAAGGTTGTCCTTTTCACTGGCAAATATACAACTTAATTCATAACATAGTTTATTTTTATTCATTAGGTCCGATCACTGAGAATAAATAGGTGGCAGTGAAACAAAGACAGGCACATGCTTCTGCTTCAGGATTCAGGTGATGGGGGAATGGGATGCATTGGAAACTGTTGGGATAGGAATTGGGAATGTGTAGGTTTTCAAAGCTAATGAGAACCATGTCAGAAGAAAGAGGTCCTCATCACCAATCTAAATCCAAGTGGAGCCAGTACACCAGACCAGACTAGTGATTTCTTAGGTAGTGTTTCAAGACAGAAGGATCCAAGCAGACACACAAGTCAGGTCTTCTAGGCACCATGTAATGGCTTGTTGAGCCATTCTCAAGGGCCAAGGAAAAGTCTAGAAAATGGCATGCATCAGGTACCTAAGTAGGACCTTTAGGAAAGAGGAGAGGGACATGAAGAACATAGTGACCAATAGCTGTCTCCAGCACACCAAGACAAAGGCACACATATTGTCATTCTGTGCCGAGCCACTGACAGCAGTCTGAGATGAGCCTAGAGTCACACAGGGGAATTGGACTTGAGGGAGGAAGCCAGATATTGGGGTCAAAAAGCAAATCAGGGCCTAAGGACAAATGAGAAGACAGAACTAAAGGGCAAGCCAAGTCAGCTCACTAACAGCCAACTGAAGATTTATTTATTTATTGAGACTGAAAATGTTTGTAGGCTTTTTTGAGCAATAAGAAATATAAAAATGTAATTCTAGTAGGATTATTTAGTTAGATCTGTAATTGTAGAATAACATATTTCCCTCTCTCTTTTTATTTTTCTTTTCATTGCACTTAAGATGGGGGGAAAGTCAGGGCCCTACTGTGTTTTAGTTATATGTGCCATAGAAGCATAGAATCCTAGAGTTGGAAGAGACCACAAGGGCCATCCTGTCCAACCCCTTGCCATGCAAGAACTCAAAATCAAAGCATCCCGACAGATGGCCATCCAGCCTCTGTTTAAAGACATCCAAAGAAGAAAACTCCACCACACATCGAGGGAATGTGTTCCACTGTCGAACAGCTTTCACTGTCAGAAAGTTCCTCCTAATGTTGAACTGGAATCTCTTTTACTGTAGCTTGCATCGATTCTTCCAGGTTCTGTTCTCTAGAGCAGCAGGAAACAAGGTTACTCCATCCTCAGTATAACACCCTTTCAAATATTTAAACAGGGCTATCATATCACCTCTTATCTGTCTCTTCTTCAGCCTAAACATACCCAGTTCCCTAAGTCTCTCTTCATAGGGCATGGTTTCCAGATTCTTAACCATTTTTGTCAGCCTTCATTAGACACTCTCCAGCTTCTCAACATCCTTTTTGAATTGTGGGGCCCAGAACTGGACACAGTATTCCAGGTGGGGCCTGACCAAAGCAGAATACAGTGGAACTATTACTTCCTTGACACTATACTTCTGTTGATGCAACCTAGAATCACATTGGCCTTTTTAGCTGCCGCATCACACTGCTGACTCATGTTTAACTTGTGGTCTACTAAGGGGGGATGCAGACAGGCGGCTATGGGCCTCCCTGAGAAGTGGTGGATTGGGGCCGAGGCTGCACCACGCCTCGGCCCCAATCCACTCTTCTGCTGCCCCAGGAAGGAGTGCTAAAATAGCGCTCCTTCCTCAAGGCATGGAAAAGGTGCCGGAAGAGGCAGCGTGCCTCTCTTCCGCATCTCTTCCATCGCAACGTGTCCGGGCGCTGTGACGGAAGGATGTCATTGGAGCGCTTGCCATGTCCAACGGCAGGTGCTCCGATGATGTTCTTGGGAAAGGGTTGGGGCGACCGGCTGCCCCTCCCCTTCCCTGCCTTCAAGATGTCGCAAAGCGCCGTCTGTAGAGGCCCTAAGACTCCTAGATCCCTTTCACATGTAGTCTCATTAAGCCATGTGTCCACCATCCTATATCTATGCATTTCATTTTTATTTTATTTTTTTTACCCTAAATGCAGTACCTTACATTTCTCTGTGTTGAAATTCATTTTGTTAGCTTTGGCCCAGCTTTCTAATCTATTAAGGTCATTTTGAATTTTCATCCCATTAATAAGTATTAACTATTCCTCCAAATTTGGTGTCATCTGCAAATTTGATAAGTATGCACCCTATTCCTTCATCCAAATTATTGATAAAGATGTTGAATAGCACTGGCCCCAGGACAGAACCCTGTGGCAACCCACTGATCATTTCTCTCCAGGATGAAGAGGAACCATTGCTAAGCACCCTTTGGGTTTGGTCAGTCAACCAATTACTAATCCACCTAACAGTTGTATTATCTAGCCCACATTTTACTATCTTGTTTGCAAGAATATCATGGGGGACTTTGTCAAAAGTCTTACTGAAATCAAGATATGCTATGTCTACTGCATTCCCTTCATCTACCAATCTGGTGATTTTATTTTAAAAAGAGAGAGATCAGATTAGTCTGGCATGACTTGCTTTTTAGAAATCCATGTTGACTTTTTGTGATTATGGCATTGCCTTCTAAATGTTCACAGACTCTCTGTTTAATGAGCTGTTCTAGAATCTTTCCTGGTATTGATGTCAGACTCACTGGATGATATTTGTTGGGATTCTCTTTTTTCCCCTTTTTGAAGATGGGGACAAAGTTTGCCCTTATCCAGTCTGCCTGGACTTTTCCTGTTCTCCAGGAGTTCTCAAAGATTATTGCCAGTGGCTCTGAGATTACATTTGCCAATTCTTTTAATATCCTTGGATGTAGTTCATCTGGTCCTGGAGATTTAAATTCATTTAGATCAGGGGTAGGCAACCTTTCCCCTTTAAGGGCCGAGGGACTTCAGCTCCCAGAAGCCTCAGCCATGTTGGCCAATAGTCCCATGTTGGCCAAAAGCTCCTGGGATTCTGGGAGCTGAAGTCCCTCGGCCCTTAAAGGGGAAAGGTTGCCTACCC
The DNA here is from genome assembly GCA_020142125.1 of Phrynosoma platyrhinos. Classification (NCBI taxonomy): domain Eukaryota; kingdom Metazoa; phylum Chordata; class Lepidosauria; order Squamata; family Phrynosomatidae; genus Phrynosoma; species Phrynosoma platyrhinos. The sequence goes on along the minus strand of CM034706.1, from coordinate 127,771,549 downwards.
CTGATTTAGATTAACTAGGTGTTCCTGTACTACATCTTTACTTTTTCTGTGCTGCATTTCCCCTATTGTGTCCTTTGCTTCATTTTTCTCAGGTTGAGCACCCTCTTCCTTTTGTGAGAAGATTGAGGCAAAGAAGGTGTTGAGTAGTTCTGCCTTTTCTCTGTTCCCTGTTAGAATGTCTCCATCTTCTCTGTGCACTGGCCCTACCATTTCCTTCTTCTTTCTTCTGCTACGGACATAATCAAAAAAGCTCTTTTTTATTGTTATTTACCTCTCTAACAATCCCGAACCACTTTTCCATTTCTTATACATCTCCTATGTAAAACTTAGTTCCCTTGAAAGTTCTTTTGTCATTCAACCCAATTTATTGAGACACTTCCCATTTTTCCTCCACATTGGAATAGTTTGAGATTGTGCCTTCAGTATTTCCCTTTTGAGAAACTCCCATCCATCCTGAACTCCCTTCTCCTTTCGTATTTCTGACCATGGGATCACCTCCAGTGTTTCCCTAAGTTTATTGAAATCAGCTCTCCTAAAGTCTAGAATGTGTGTCTGACTATGCCTGGCTTCTCCTTTCCACTGTATAAGAAACTCCAGAACATGATCACTCCCACCTAAGGATCCCACCATTTGCACCCCATTTACCAGGTCATCCCTGTTGGTTAGGATCAGATCTAAAATAACTGATCCCCTTGTTGCCTCTTCCACTTTTTGGACAATGAAATTGTCTTTGAGGCAAGTGAGGAATTTGCTCGACCTTGAGGTTTTGGCTGAGTTTGACTTCCAGCAAATATCAAGATAGTTGAAGTCACCCATCACTACTACATCTCTTCTTTTTGAGTGTGTGGTCATCTGTTCTAGAAAGACATCAATCTGACTTGGGAGTCTGTAGTAGACTTCCACAATAATATCCCTGTTGTTTCCTTCCCCCTTAATTTTTATCCAGATGCTTTCCACCTGATTTCCAGGATTTAAGTCCTAGATCTTTTCACAGATGTAAAACATCCCTGACATATAATGCTATTCCTCTTCTTTTCCTGTTTGACCTATTTCTCTTAAAAGATTATACCCTTCTATTCCCACATTCCAATCATGAAACTCATCCCACCAGATTACAGTGATACCTATTATATTGCATTTGTTTTGTTGTGCTAGGAGTTCAAGTTCATCTTGTTTATTTCCCATGCTCTGTGCATTAGTGTAGAGACATCTAAGACCATGGGTCCTCCCCCTAGCTGCCTGTGTATAGTTTTTCCCTCCTACTGTTGGGTCCTTGCACTATTTGCCTCATTCCCTCAATAGCACTTTGACTATTAACTCCAGCCCATGAGGTACTCCTGCCTTCCAAGATACTGTCTTCCTCCCCTACATGACTCAGTTTAAAACCCTCCAGATCAAATTTTTGAAACAAATGGCAAATATGTTTCTGCCAACTGGTGTGAGATGCAACCCATCTCTTACCAGAAGTCCACCCTCATGAACTGCAGCCCATGATCCAGGAATCCAAATCATTCTTGGTGGCACCATCTGCAGATCCAGTTATTCACATTTGCTATTTTCCTCTTCCTTCCTGGACCATGCCCTTCAACTGGGAGAATAGACGAGATACCAATATGTGCATCCAGCTCTTTCAGTTTCCTACTCAAAGCCTCATGATCACTTCTGATATTCTGAAGGCTATGCCTTGCAGTATCATTGATTCCCACATGAACCAAAAGGAAGAGGTAATGGTCAGTAGGCTTGACAACTCTTGTCAGCCTCACTGTGACATCATGGATTTTTGCCTCAGGGAGACAACACATCTCCTGAGACATCTTGTCAGGCCCACAAACTACTGCTTCTGTACTCCACCACCAATGTTCCCTGCAGTGGTACTCACCTGCACTGTCCCTGAGGACTGCCCCTGCTGCTCTTCCTCATCATCCCTGATAAGGGAGACTGCTTCAAATCGATTCTGTAGCTGCAAGCTCCCAGAACAATCCCTGGTTTCCCTACTTCTATGTGTGACATTCCTCCAGCTGTCCACTTCCTGTGTGTGTGAAGTGACCTCCTCCCTAGCAACTTCCTCTGTGTGGTCCCAACCCAAGACCGTTCATTCAGTTCTGTCCAGGAAAACCTCTGGCTCCCTAATATGCTGAAGTGTAATTATCCGGGCCTCCAGCTGCTGGACTTTCTCTTCTAAGAGGGCTACCAATTTGCACTTGGTACAGGTGAAGTTCCCCACATTGCTAGGCCAGAAGGCAAACATCCCACAAGTGTTGCAGGTGACTGCAGCATCTCCCTCAGTGTCCATATTGAAATCATAAGCACTGAAACAGGACTGTGGGCTTCCCCCTCAAATAGTTCCCCGGTAAACACCCATGTAAAGGGCCCCTGTTGGCTTGGCATTTTCACCAAACTCTGTCAGTGAGCTCAATTAACTGGGTTATAACTCCTCTCCCCCCTTCTTTTTTCTTTCCTTTTCTTCTCTCTGTTTCCTTATTTTCTGTATGTATTTTCTGTATGTATGTATGTAATTTTGATTTTGATTGTATGTTAGATTGTTAACGTTAAAAGTCAATAAACCAATAAATTGCAAAAAGGAGAGAAAGAGAGGATGCAAGTCAAGGAAACTGAAACACAGCACAACCGAGGAGCATGTTGTTGATCCTTCCTCTCCAGGAAGTTCTAGTAGTCAACTTGGGTGAGTGAAATCAGTCAAGGGCCTGAGGTTACTTCATTTTTTTTTAGCCCAGAGTTTGGTAGCCCACACAGGACAGCTATACACAAATCCAAGAACTATCTCCTTGAATACTGGCAGTGCTTCACGGAGTCCCTAGTAGTATCTGTATATTGACGACAGTTATTGTGTGCCTTCATTTCCAGCTTATGGTGACCTTTAGGCATCATGGGGTTTTCTTGATAAGATTTCTTCAGATACAGTAGTTCAGTCTAAACTTCCATATATGATTTCAGAATGTGACCAAGAAAAATCATCATAATCTTTATGTTGTTTGATATGCTCTAAAAAGAATGAGAAAGAAGCTTCAATATAGAATTATGGAAACAATATAACTGAAAGAGTTGTAACAGATTGTGAATATGCCTGGAAATTTCAAAATATCACAGTTTTGTATTACTTATTCTAAACAAGCATCCTTGGAAATATGTCAGAAGTTAATTAAATCTTTCTTATTAAATATACTAATAATAAAGATGGCAGACAGCTGTTTTCAAACCAGCAGCTCATGGTCTGAGCAGGGATGAGACACTTATCCTGTCCATATTACAGACAATCCCTAGGTCCAAGCAGTTTCATTGTTTTCAGTGAGGTTATTCCAGATGAAATCTCTGGAAAAGCACCATTTTAGTGCAGAAAAATGAGATGCACTTTCTATAAACAGAAACTGGTTAAACTGAGATGCCATGCCCCCACTTTCTCCGGATGTTTTTCTGAAAAAGGAGACTTACCAGTTGAAAAGAATCTGCAGATGTTTGAAGGTTAGCCAAGCCTTCTTCCCAAGGAGGAAAGGGTCCCCAGTTTCAAGGAAAGGTGTAGAGTCAAGCATCTGGCCCAGACTCTTCTCCTCAGATGCACAAAGGTCAGGACAGCTGAAGAACGTTGTCATTAAATAAAGCTGGGGATCTGAAGGCTAGATGGCCATCTGTCATGGGAGTTTTGATTGCGTATTCCTACACAGTAGGTGGGTTGAACTTGATGGCCCTTGAGGTCTCTTCCAACCCTACAATTCTAAGATTCTGGACATCTCTGCCTATCAGAGGTAGAACACTAACAATTTGTTGAGCACAACACCATTCCTGGCTCTCCACTCTTGGAACTATTACTCCTGGATTTCTTAACAACTCAGCTACCTAACCTTCTGGCTCTGTTTAGCTTTCTTGATCCTGGACTGTATAGCGATAGCAATAGCAGTAGCAGCTTCGCCCCCAACAAGCTGGATACTCATTTTAGTGACCTTGGAAGGATGCAGGCCTGAGTTGAGCCTGAGCCCTGGCTGGTATTGAACTCATAACCTTGTGGTGGCTGCAGTACAGGCATTTAACCACTGCCCCATCAGGGCTCCTTAATATCTCCCATGGCTTATGAAATTATGGCACCTGAGTTATCTCTTACTACTGAGAATGCTTCTTTCCAGTATTGAAACTTGACTTACTTCTGTGCATGGCTCCTGTACTCTGGATATTTGAACTTCAGGATCACTTCTGTTGCATCAGGACATGAGTGGTCAGAATATCTGATATATTAAAGCATTCTAAAGGGAGCCAAGATGTTCTCTGTGATCAAACTTAAGAAAGCATTAAAACTTTTGAAATTCTCGTATCTCACAGAATTTGCATTCACAGTATACTTTGAGCCACAGGCTTAAGTTTTTGGTAGACTTTCATAAGCCATGAGAGATACCCTTCACTCTTCAGCTCTCTTCAGACTTGTGGTAATACCATTATCAGAATAAACTAAAAAAAAAACACACAGAAACACCAAGGTTGCTTCATTGGGTGAAGATATTTCAAAACAAGGGGAGGAGAGGAAGAATGAGACTATTTACAGGCCTGTCAGGCACCACTCCCAGTAGCCATGGGCCTACCAGAAGCAAGAACACTATTACAATCTGAACAATAATTATTGGTTCTCCATATGAGGATATAAACAACTGTCAAAAATAACTTGGGGGGGCAACTTGGATCATGTGCAGCAGAAGGTGTCTATAAAAGTCAGGAAAAACAGAACCTCATCTTTGCCACACCCTTTAACATTGTATAGATGAAACTGAAGACACTATGTCCAGATAAAGGATCACTGCCTGACCACATCTGTCCCAGATGCACATAAAATTACACTTTAATGCTTCTAAATTCTGTGCTAGTAAACTAGCCATGATAGTTTTTCTATAAAGATAAAGGTAGTCCCTTGACATGAATGTCTAGTCATAACCTAGTGTAGGGAGCAGTGCTCATCTCTGTTTCAAAGCCAAAGAGCCAGCGTTGTCCGAAGATGACTCTGGTAGTCATGTGGCCAGCATGACTGCACAGAATACTGTTACCTTCCCACCAAAGTGGTACCTTTTTATCTACTTGCATTTGCATGCTTTCAAACTGCTAGGTTGGCAGAAGCTGGGACCAGTGACAGGAGCTCACTCCATCACACAGCCTCAAACTGCCAACCTTCCGATCTTCTGATCATCAGAATTGGAATCTTAACCACTAAGACACTGCATCCCTATACAGTTTTCCTATACAAGTATTATAATAACAGGAAATTATAGTTATTATACATCCAGCAACTCAAATCCCCCTCCATTTCTCTGGGTAGCCATCTCTTTAACCTGCCCTGTCCAGCCCTATCCCTTCAGAGATTTACTGTCCATACCTGTGCAAGTTTATTAAAAAATAAAGGGTTTAATAAGGATTACTGCCCTGGGGGTGAGTGGGATTCTAACCTGAAAAACAGCAACTCTTAACACATTTTTTTTTAAAAGTTACCCCGTATAAATTTCCAGAAAAGGCAGAAATAAAACCAGTGCAATGGTTTTCTTTGAAGTGGGAGTAAATCAGCAGTTGTCCCTAATAAATAGGGCAGTTGGAATGTCTACTTTGAATTCCAGCTTTATTCTGTGGAGAAAAACATGGTTAAAGCATTTGAGAGCATTTCTTCACACACACACTATATGCAATTTAATACACATAATAGTCAGCTATGCATTTATACGAGGCAAAAATTGTGTACTTCATAACCCACCCACTCTCTGAAATAAAATCCTGTGATTTGCTGATTTATTGATTTAAGAAAGATATTTTACTTGTGTTTCAATTCATACACAAAAACTGGTAACTAACAGTGCTTAAAAATATTAACACTACTCCACTTGTTCACAAGCGTACAAAAAATAATAATGATGGATTTACATTCAACAGTAAAGCTTAATGTCCACGCTAGGTAATAGTTTCATTGACATTCACATACACAAGCACAGAATAAATATTTCAGGATACTTATAAGAGCATATAGCATACATACAGTACTTGAGTTTTACATAATGAGTGATAGTTGTAGGGTCATAAATTTATAAACGCATTGATAAGTCAAACTAAAACCCAAGGAGGTCATGTGGGAGATAACACCAAGACACTGCACAGAACTAGCAGGTTAGTAGATCTGCTTGTGTGAGAAAGGGTTTGCTGCAGCTTCCTCTGATGAAAATTGGTTTACAAATGTTGTGTACTCAAAGTGCAGAATAAGTAATGCAAAAAGAGAAAGAGAAAATCTTGTATTTCTTAATGCATGCAAGAGGCAGACCCCCCTCCCCCAAACCAGTGACCTGACAGAATAAAGCTGTGATTGGCAGATATAATACAGATGTTTCAGGCATTTTTAAAGCACTTCAATAGCAGCAGTTATATTTTCTAATGGCTGTAAATTGACTTCTGTTTGGGTTAAAGGACATCATATTTCTTTTTTTGATTTACAGCTATATTCCCTTTATAAATAAAGATATCAAATCACAAATAGCATAGATCAGGTTTCTTTCTTTGTTTTCTTTCTTCTTTTTTTGTCCTTACTTTTGCATATGTATTATGGAAAATACTCTGACCTTTTCAGAGACATTATTATGTGCAAAAGAATGTTAAATAGAGTGGAAACAAGGACATAAAGGAAACATCACAGTCAGTTACATTCCTGAGATGTCAGCCCTTCCTTCCCTTGTTAAACTCTGAGGGCATGTCTGCACAGTGGTTTCAAAAGGCATTGGATGTGCCTTGGATGGATATCCAACTCCCTGCAGTACATGCATGTCAAGGTCTCGGTTGCATGACCTGTTCTGTCTACATAGCTGAATACAAGACGTGAGTAAGGGAATCCCCACTCCTGCAAAGTTCCTTTATATATATATATATGATAATTTCTCACACCCCAGCACTGAGTCAAGAGTGTGGGAGGCTGCCATGCAGACGTTCCCTGAGGGACATCCTTGCTAGGAGAACAAAGGCCTTACTGTGGCAATATGGCCAATGGCTTGAAGAAGATATACTTCATAGTATCTCATAAGTCATCTGAGTGAGTATTTAATATTACTATTATTATTTTGCTGGAGTGTGTATATAAAATATATAAAAGCTCCAGCATACTACACACTAGATCTGATGGATTACGAAAAATCTAATTGCAATTTTTAAGATAGTTGCCCAGGCCACACAGCATTGCACTTTAATTTCACAAGAAACTTTGTTCGTGTTTTACAAACTCTTCTTGCATTGTATTAGTCTGATCTCACATCATCTAGTGATTAATCAGCACACAAGAGTTTCCAATCAGATACAGGGTGCACAATACCAAAAAATGTTTAACTCCCCCCCTCCCATAAGTGTCATCAGAACAGGATCACAGGAACCACAATGCAAAGAGTCCAACCTCGCACTGGCTGTATTGTGAAGAGTCTCCTTTTCATCGTAGGAGAAAAGAAACTTGTGTCTGCTTTTTAGATTCTGAAAACAAGCCAGAGTGGAGAAAAAGAGTTAACACCAGGCTTAATAAAGCTTTCAAGACAAAACCTGTTAAGCAATCTAGACAGACATTGTGAATTCCCTGCAGATATTTGAAGTCTTGCACATACAGGAAATTGGTTAACAGTAGGAAGAAGTTGGGAGTTGCTACATAGGAGAAATCTTCCAAGATTAGAAAAATTGACTAAGTAGATTGTTCAGTATAAACCCCTCACTGGTCACTGTTGTCAGTGGTGCTGTTGCCCTTTTCTTTTTTCTCCTGAGCCTTGTTTCCCTTCTTCTTTTTCTTCTTTTTCTTGGTCTCCTCCTTCTTGCCAAAGGTTATAAAGTCACTTTTGTCAGTTTGGCTGTTTGGTGGGTCCTGACGGATGGAGATGATTGCAGGAGATCCTGGGATAATGAATTTGTCTGGCAACTCACCGGGACCAGGCTGCTTGGAGTTGCCAGGTCCATATTTAAAGGTCCAGCTGTTGCTGTTCACACCAGCTCCAACTGGAGGGGACACCTCACCACCTTCAGGTTCTGGAAAAAGTCAAAGCAGACATTAAAACCCTGTGGCACTAGTAGTACACAAACAATGAACCTGAAGCGTGTAGAACCATGAACTTGTGCTCTTCTCATACAAGAGTCAACAATAAGCCACCACTATATGCAGATTCTTCGAGAAAGTGTTTGTTCTCTCTAATTTAAAAATGAAATATTTATTGTCCATTCAAAACTCTGAAAAATGAAAAGTGCAGAGGATTACAAATCAGAATGCCAAGACATTATAATAGAAGCCAAATTCCATATGATTCGGGGTTAGCAACTATTTCAGTAAATGGAAAAGATGAAAATATGTTAGGGGCTGCAGATGCCAGGGAAGGGGACGCCAGACGCCCCAACCCCATCCTGAGGACATCATCGGAGTGCCCACAGTCACACACGGTGAGCACTCCAATGGCGTCCTTCCAGCGCAGCATCTTTACACGCTGCACTGGAAGAGGCACAAAAGAGCCACATGACGGCTCTTGCGGCACCCTTTCCACGTCTTTGGAAAGGAGCGCTATTTTGGCACTCCTTTCCCAGTCACCAAAAGGGTGGACTGGGGCTGAGGCATGGGGCAGCCTCAGCCCCCAATCCTTGGCTTCTCGGGGCAGCCCACAGCCGCCTGTCTGTAGAGGCCCTTAGTAACCTTATAGTGCATCTTCACAATTGGAATAGCATACACATATTAAAAAAATATTTTAGAAGTCTTTTCTGTCTCCCGGGACATAGAGGTAAGTACCTAATTTCACACTAAATGGACTTCAAATACATTCAAAGTAAGATCCATTCCATGGAAGGTTATATGAAAGTAGTTGCATCTTTATATCACTCCCAGTCTTCCTCATAAAGATTAACACTGCTGTCTTTGAAAGCAGTACTTCTACAATGTGTACATTTGAAAACAAAAATGCAACCACATGCACTATTTCAAGAAAGCTCCTTTATCAGACACAGAATAAATAAATGGAGCTGGAACAATTAGCTAGTCTAATGAAATATCTGGCGTGGCACAGTGGTTTTGAATGTTGGACTATGACTCTGGAGACCAGGGTTCAATTCCTGACTTGGTCATAAAACCTATTGTGTGCCCCTGGGGAAGTCACATGCTCTCGGCCTCAGGGGCAGGCAATGGCAAACCTCCTCTGACAAATCTTGCCGAGAAAACCGCAAAGACTTAGGGTCACCACAATTCAGAAATGACATGAAAGCACACAACAACTGAAATAGTTGATGCATCACCAAATCATTTGTTGTTGCTGTTCTTGTTGTGCCTTCAACTCATTTCTGATTTATGGTGACCCTAGGGAAAACCTATTACAGGATTTTCTTGGCAAGTTTCTTCAGAGGGGGTTTGCCACTGCCACTGTCTGAGGCTGAGAGAGTGTGACTTACCCAAGTTCACCCACTGGGGTTCCATGGCAAGTAGCTATTCAACCACTAGCCTCTAGAGACATAGACCAACACTCAAACCACTACACACATTCACTCTCACTAACAAGTCATGGAACCATAGAATTAAGGACCATCTACTCTAGGCCATGGCTAATGGAGGAAGCCAAAGCTAATGCATCCTTGACAGGTCACAGAAAGAACATTTTCTCACATGAATTTTATGTCATTGAAACCTCTGCAGTATGCCCATTCCTGCACCTTCCTGTACCACGAAGAAAGCACCAGAAATTCTAAGCCACACAGAACATAAGGGCTCAGACATATGTTAAATATATGTTAAATGTAACATATAGTACTTAGTTTTGCATGTAATTCAAATAGCAGCCACAGTGGAGGAAACCACTGACATGAAAATCATGAGACATGGGGAAGGGGTGATGCCATGCCATGATCCTGACAAAAATATACTCCCCTAACCCATGAGCTGCCCTTTGTCCTTTGGAATTAGCTGAAATTAACAAGAGGAATTGTCTCGTGGGACAAACAGCAGTTCCTAGAGGCAATAAACACCTCACCTGGTATGTCATTTTTCCAGTTCTTATCCCACACACCTCTGTATATGGGTGTAATTTAAAGAATAACAACAAAATATTGACACACTAGCACTGCAATCTACCAAACATGTCTACTCAGAAGTAAGTCCCAGTGATATCAAATTGCTTATGCAGCTAATTGTTTTTGGCCTTAACTTTTCTGCCCTCTACATTAAGTTACTAGAGCATAAGTGACACTGAACAATGGGACATATGGGTAAACATGCATTGGGCACTTTGCCTAATGGGTAGGTCCATTATTCTTTATGGGTTGACAGGAAATGAGTTTGCTTGGATCGTTCTGTTTAATCAGATAACCGTGTAATATTTTTCTGAGTCAGTAAGTTTCTTAAAAGAAAGATTTTACAAACAGATGACCAAGATTATTTTCCTTTTTGGCTGATGAATCTGAAATAGTTGGCTCGTCATAGATTTCTAATATGAAAAAATAAAATTGCTAAATGACTTGCTGTCTTATTTTGATGCTGCACCTTAATTATGAATTGTCTCATTGGGGGGATATTTTCAAGCTATTTTCAAGCCTTTGTGACTCAAATGTTCCCAAAGTCACTTAAATTCATAAGGTTCTGTCATATATCTTCAGTTGTCACTTTAATATAATTAAATATTTTTGACTGCGGATTGTGTATCTCTCTCACTTTCTGGGAATAATAAATCACACAGCTGAATGTTACATTTCTTGGCATAATACAAATCATGATTCAATCAATCGTTTCTCCTGCTGTACAAAATGAAAACAGTTATGGTTTGAATACTAAGTTTACTCTGTCTGTCAGATAAGAATGCATGTGTTCATAGCCTTTCTAACCAGCAATCCTGATGCAGATCACAGATTTTGTGTTGCTAATCTGAACAGGATCAAAATGAAGTGGTAAATGAGAGGGCAAGCGACAGAATAGGAAAACAATGAGAATGCAAACCATGGTCTCTATCTGTTTCTCCCCATCTGAGCATTGTGTGTAACAATGAGTAAACCTCAGGATCTCTCTTTTCATTTTACTCCTTGGAATAATGTTTCTTTGCACAGTTAGCTCTCTCTGCTACTAGGGCCAATTGAGTAGACTCCACAGCTCTTCTTCCTCTAAACAGGGGTGGTGCGATTGTGGTGGTGGTGGTGGTGAAGCATCCATGCAAGGTGTTGTCCTGAGAGGGAGTCACTGTTTCCCAGCATTTATGCACCCATCCTTTGGTATGTTTGCCACCTAGACTATCTCACTGCACATTATAATTAGTCATGATTCTGCACTCTTGCTATTGTAAGTCATTTGGAAATGGGAAGTGGGCCAGTGATGCTTCACATTTATTCTAAACCAGGAGTGGGTAAAGTGCAACCCTGGGGCCACATGAGGCCCACAAGCATGTTTTTGTGGCCTCATCATGTCCAGAGTCCCATACAGATCCTTTTCTGGCCAAAAGGGAGGGTGAATGGTGCAACAAGGTTCTCTGTAATGTTTAACATTTAACCTTAATATTTTTTGAGAAACAGGAGTAGATTTCCTCCCCCTCCTTTTTTTTTTCTTTGTTCTATTTTTCAGAGGCCCAGTGGCCCCTGGAGGGTCCCAGGGCATAAAAGTAGCCCCCAGACATGCCACAGTTGCCTACTGGGAAGGTCATACACAAGACTGGTAAGATCATACAATACATGGTAACATCAGCCAGATGGTTGTATGCAAAACAATGGAAAGACTTGGTCATCCCTGCTCAAGAAGAATGGCTTATAAAACTTAATGAATTAGCAGAAATGGATAAGTTGACTAATCTTTTAAGAGAGGAAACTATAGAGTCTTTCAAAGATGAATGTAAATTAGTGATTGATTATTTGAAGAAGAAATGGGCAGTTTAGGATTTGCAGAATAGCACTGATTGTACTTTCAGGTAGTGTGTCGTTTATTAACAATTATCATTAGTATTAGAATTTAGTGAATTTTTCATTATTATTTTTTATAGAAGAGGTTGGGGAAGTAGAATTAGAATTAGTAGAGTAGAGTTAGTTGATACCACAAACTGGCAAGTTAGAAGTCATTTGTTAACCCCTGTCCTTGTAAGTTAATATAGTAGCAGTGTGTAGTTTTTTGTAGATGGAAAAGTAGATAAGGGATTTTTGTAATGTAATGTTATAACCCTGGTGGGGCAGTGGTTAAATGTCTGTACTGCAGCCACTTCTTCATAAACCACAAGGTTGCGAGTTCAATACCAGCCAGGGCTGAGGCTCGACTCAGGCCTGCATCTTTCCGTGGTCGCTAAAATGAGGACCCAGATTGTTGGGGGGCAATCAGCTCACAGCTGTAAACCGCTTAGACATCTCATGTGCGATATGAAGCGGTATATAAATGAAGCTGCTTTTGCTTTGCTATGTGTGTGATTTGTATTAAGAAACTTGTTTGTGTTTGAGTAATTTTTAAAAATGGATACCAACTGACATGCCTAGAAACCAGATGAAACCAAGCTAACTGGGTGACATAGATCTAAAACACACTGCAGAAAGAATCCAGTTTGAGACCGCTTTAACTGCCCTGAAGCAGTGCCAGGGAATCCTGGGGATTGTAGTTTATTGTGGCACCAGAGCTCACTAATAGAGAAGGCTAAATGTCTCAGAAAACTACAGTGCCCAGGATTTCCTAGCACTGAGCCAGGGCAGTTAAAGTGATCTCAAACTGGATCCTTTCTGCAGTGTGTTTTGGACCATAGTGATCCCCCTCTGATGACTGCCTCTGGGACAGTGGGCAGGTGGGCTCTATGGAGAGGCCAGCCACAAAGAAAGACAGAATGTGAACGGGGGCAATTGTGGTGGTGATGGAGGTGGTAGCTGGTGACAGAGACCATGGTGATGACTTGGGAGCAATGGTGCATCTCTTCCTACATCAGGTGGCAAGAGAGCTCACTAGGGATGGCAAATGGCTCCTTGATGACTCAGCTGGAAATTTTGTTTCCATCAAACACAACTGCACCATAGAAGACCTCTGGACATTCTTTTCACTGAATATTGGAGCAGAAGGTGCCAGAATCTCTTACTAATACTATAAGAGAAGTTTTAAAAAACCAAATTCTATAAGGTCTCCACCAATAAATTCAGACTGGAGTACAGAATTTTACTTAGTGTATTGATACAACTGAATTGAATTAAATCTGGATGTGTATGATATTTTCACATGGTTTTACAATATTTAATTTTAATTTTAAAATGTCCAAAAATATACAATTAATTGTATTTGGGTTGTTGTTGTTGTTTAAATAAAAGGTTGTTTGAAATGTGCAAAATCTAATCTAAATTTGGACTCCAAGACCAGTTAGTATAATCCCAGAGCAGGATCTGACCTTGTGCCCTATCCTATTCATTTCCATGGGGTAAGTGGACGAGAACTACCCACTTGTGGGATTCTTCCCACATAAATCTCCTTGGCATAGAATCATGGAAGTTTTCTGCCCAACAAAATACTTGCCCTCATTATAAGACTCTCTTGTTTCCAGTCTGTAACCTCATTCAGCAAGAGAAGATGGTTTTTGCTTGTAATCCATTTTAAATGAAGCCTGGTAGAACAAAGCTGACAATACAGAGTGATAGGTAAAAATAGCCTAGAATTGAGATGTCTCAACAGGCAGACAAGATGGTTGCTTATTGAACTCAAAGCAAAATGCCACTCAGTCAGCCATTGACGGCTTTGGCATCAATGCCAGAAAGAGTGTTTTTCTTCCTCCACCTCTTTTACTGACAGAATCTCTTTCTGGCGATGGGAGGAGGGGGAAAGAGGGTGATGGTGGTACAAGCTCTTGTAGTCTCCATAGAGCTCAAAAGTCGCAATCTGTCATTTCCTAGGAACAGGTGGGGTTCACTCTACATAATGAAAACTAGCACCATGCTTTGTCTTTGCCTCATGTACTTCTCTTGCTTTTCTTTAATAAATCTCTGTCATTAGAAGAGAAACCAGTTCTAAAATGCAAGAGCATTCCAAGGACTAAGACAGTATAGGCTTTTACCATGTTCCACCTTTTCCCAGCAGAAACATTTTTATCTCTGTGTGGCACATTTAATCCAGACAGTCGCAAGTTCATCTGGTCCCACCATTTCCATCCATCATTTCATGCCCTCCCTCCTTCCTTTCTAAGGACTTATAATACTTGGTGCTTTTAAGAAGCCATTCAGATAAAAGCTTTTACCCAAACCACATTTTATAGAGACATATTTTTGATGCCTCAATTGTTTAAGTCATTATCCAAAGTATAAGTAAATACTATATATATTAAGATCATGAGTAAGTGTCAGTGTAAAATAATTTCATTATTACAAACATGCATTTAAAAAAAACAGAGAAGGCTGACAGGAAATTGCAGACTGAACCCAGTTTCTCCTCTCTCTTGCCTTTGTTTATGCTGTGCTGACTTCTGCTTTCCCCTCTGGCTGGCATTATGAATATTCACAGCTGAAAAGGAGTCCTACATTCTGCAGACTAATTCTGGAACAGCTAGCAGAGCGCAAAATATTACATGCTTGCTGAGAAACAAGTGTGTATGTTGTGTCCTATGCTCTCTGCAAGTATTGTGAATGCACTGATATTTGCTAAGCCTTTTCTGTATTAGACATCCATGCCGTCTTTTGCTGTTGTTCATCAAGAACAATAATAAATATTGGAACTGACAGCAAAGGATGAAAGGGAGGCTGAAAAATTCTTATCACATCCTGCTAGCCTCAGCTTTAAAGAACAAGTTAATTTGTTTATTTTAAGCAGGCATCAATAGACCAATGATGGCGAAGCTTTTAGGGTCTGAGTGCCCAAACTAAACGGTCTTGCAGCACCAGGTGTTACCCAGTGCCAGGAAAAAGGACTTCTGCCCTCCTGGACCTCTGGGGTGGGACTTCTTCCCCCTGCCCTCCTGGACCTTTAGCTGCCTCTCCAGAGACAGCTGAAGGCCTGAGGGGTGAGGGGGAAAGAAGAAGAAGAGGTGTGCGCCTGTTCCTCCTCCCCCCTTCCAGAGAGGCAGCTGAAGGCCAGGGATGGCTGAGAAGGAGGAGGAAAAGGCATGCACCTCTTCCTCCTCCTCCCTGCTGTGTGCCGGGGGAAATGGCATCATGTGCCATCTCTGGCACACATGCCATAGGTTTGCCATCATGACAATAGGCCTTGCTCTCTGCATTGGTTTAAGTTCTTCATATGACAAAGAGGTGCAACAGGTAACTCCTCTTTCACTACAGTCCACTGCTTGTATGGGTTGAGTCATGTGTCATCCCTTGGCAAGGAAATCTAGTTCATCTCTCCACTCATAAAAGAAATGCTTTTGAGTTCAGTGGGACTTGTTCCCAAATAAGTGTGCACAGGATTGTAGCCTATGCTAAGGCAATTACTGCAATATGTAAAGTAAGAATTAAATTAGTCAAAATGTTCCAGTGGTCCTATAAAGTACTTAAGCATTGTTCATTAATCCAGAATAACTACCACTATGTATTCCTGTACTTATAGCAATAAGGGTTGCCAACAACATTCTAGCCCTGCTTCTGTGCCTTTACTGGCTGCCTGATACACACAAAAATTTAGCAAATGAAACTTCTCCGATTGTCACTCCAATCTTCTGCCATTTTTGACACCACAGTCTGTTTGTGAAAAGAGAGGGTTCATTCCAGCTTTAAAAAGCTCATGAGAGTCCATTTTACCATCTTAGAAATGAAGCTGAGCACTGAAGACAAAACTGGTTTGTAACACAAGATCATCAGCCTTCTCTGGCATGCCTGATTTCCCCACATTTAAAACAACAACCTATTCCCTAGATATCTCTCAAAAATTGTGATTGTTCTTCAGGGTCTCTCTGCTGTAGGAGTATTCTCCCCATATTCCAAAGTCCCAAAGTAGAGTACTGCAGAGAGATTAATATGTGGAGAAAAGATTTCTTTATATAATGTATAATATGCTGAACTATTAGTTGTTATATTAATGTCTTTTTATCTCATTTTAATTTTATACAAAGGTTTAATTGCTGTTTAACTTTTATATACTGTGGTTTTTAACTAAGCTTGTTTAAATCTGTTGTAAGTCACATGAAACAGGCTGATGCAGCCTATTGTTATTGCTATTATTATTATTATTATTACTACTACTACAACAACAACAACAACTACTACTACTACTACTACTACTACTATAACCTAGGGTGGCCTTTGACTTTCAAGTTACTGTGCAGAAGGCCATTTTAATGGATTTTATTATGCTGTTGTTGTTGTTTTAATTGTATCAAATACATTTTCAGTATACTTTGTTTTAAACCTGATGTAAGCCACCTTGAGTGAGAAAGGTGAGATAGACGATAAAATAAAATAAATTTGAATAGTCTGACTCTAGTTGGGACTAACACTGTATTTAGCCCCAAACAATTGCAGAATATAAGCAATTCAAAACCAACAACAGTGCCAAGATTTTTACTGCAGTGTCATTAGAAGAAATTCAGGAGGTGAAGCATTTCCCAGCATGCTGGAAAAACTGTAATCCACTGAATTCCTGCTTGTCATTGATCCATTAAAAGCACAGGAGCATTGCCTGAAACAGTTTAGCAGCCCTGACATTATTTTATCTCTCACTGTAGCTGTCTGTAAATGAATATTCACCAATCCTATGCCCCCTATTACTTAAAGGAAAGTAGTCAAGGAAATCATAGGTTTTCCAGGTGTGCATATTAACCCACCCATTGATCACAGCTTGATTTATGGTGGGCCACACCAGCAGTGATGCCACCATATACTCTGATGGTAAATCATTAATGAAATGAGCCCTATAATATATGTTTGCAATAATTATAAGACCCTGATTTGAAAGACTGAAGACTACTAGTCTAAATTAGGGGGCCTTCCTACTAAGAGAAATGTTGCACAACTGATCTTCACCTTCTAGAACAGTTATCAGAACAAAAAGTTTTAAAAGTAAGGGCACACAGAGGATAAAACAGTTCCGATAAGAAAGGAACACTGTGTTTATGTGGAAATATGATATCTGGACATAATGTAGCTTTGCTTGTGTCAACACAGGTTTGTCAATTTCTGGAGCAGCCTTTTAAATAGCAATCTGATCTATAAAAATTAGTAGATAGAGATGTACACCTTTAATGTTTCTGCCAAATGAGGAACCTAAGGATGGTGAACTGGGGTATAGCTTAGTATCTGGGGGCTGGAGTGCAAAAAAATACAAATGCCCCCTCCCCAGCATGGCTACTGCCTTGCGCCAGTCAGGGCAGACAACAACAGGAGAATCAATGGTAGCCAGTCCAATGCAAGGCTTCCAGTGTAGCGAAGTGCCAGTACCAACAGCCACTGGCCAGCCCCAATTTACTCCATCACTTTGTGTTTGGACCATCACACCTACACATGAGCCTCTTTAATGCCTTCCATATACCTTCCATTGCCTTTCAGTAAGACATCTGATTTGCTGCTTGAGCTGGCTATCAAGGGGGTGCAGGTGAGGAGAGAGAAGATGTGGTGCTGAGAATTTTATTTTATTTTATTTTATTTTTTCAGCAGAGCAAGCCATTTTTCACACACACGTGAACAAGTTCCAGGTAGCTGGGCACTGCAGATACTGCTGGCTACAATTTCCATGGGCACAGCATCTGGAAAACTGCCTTTGTAATCATGGGAATTGCTAACAGCAGAAACTGTGATCAGCCACTTAGGCTGTTTGCATTATGTGTGCCTGAGAACAGTTGGGGTTGTTTTCTTGCATAGAAAAACATCTATGAAATGAACTGAAATATCAGTAAGAGGATTTATTTAGAAAGTCTGAAAATCATCCTGTTTTCTCTCTCCTATTGGAGATAAGATCATGTCCTTCTCTTCTTGCTCTGGGTGATCCTGTTGCACACAGTACAGTTAGCACATAATAGTAGGCAAGCATTGTATTCCTTTCTTCACCTAAGGGAGGTGGGAATGTAAGTAAACAAATGAATGGTTCCTTGGGGAACAACCCATCTGTTGCTGTAATTTACACAGTCTTTGTTCATTCATTACCCCCTTCTTATAAAGGGGAAGGTGAGTCTACATGTCTGCTGTATAGCCAAGACAATAAAATATCATTGTGCATCCACTGTCTGAATGCAGTTGCTTCTTATGGTAGAGGAGGAAGCTATATTCAGAATTTTTATAGATATATACACAACATGTATATGTGTGTATACGTGTGTGGAGATGTATATATTTTCCCACATATATATATATATATATATATATACACAGTCTAGAATCTCATTGGCCTTTTTAGCTGCCGCATCACACTGTTGACTCATGTTCAACTTGTGGTCTACTAGATCTACTAGGCCTACCTGGACTCCTAGATCCCTTTCACACGTAGTCTCATTATGCCAGGTGTCCACTATCCTATATCTATGAATTTCATTTTTTTGCCCTAAGTGCAGTACCTTACATTTCTCCATGTTGAAATTCATTTTGTAAGATTTGGCCCATTAGCTTTGTTAGCTTTGGCCCAGCTTTCTAATCTATTAAGGTCATTTTGAATTTTCATCCTGTCGTCTGGGGTATTAGCTATTCCTCCTAATTTGGTGTCATCTGCAAATGTGATAAGCATGCACCCTATTTTTCATCCAAGTCATTGATAAAGATGTTGAATAGCACTGGGCCCAGGACAGAACCCTGTGATACCCCACTGGTCACTTATCTCCAGGATGAAGCAAAGCCATTGCTGAGCATCCTTTAGGTTCGGTCAGTCAACCAATTAGTAATCCACCTAACAGTTGTATTGTCTAGCCCACATTTTACTATCTAGTTTACTATCATGAGGGACCTTGTCAAACAGCTTACTGAAATCAAGATATGCTATGTCTACCGCATTCCCTTCATCTACCAGGCTGGTAATTTTATCAAAAAAAGAGATCAGGTTAGTCCGGCATGACTTGTTTTTGAGAAATCCATGTTGACTTTTTGTGATTATGGCATTGCCTTCTAGATGTTCACAGACTCTCTGTTTAATGTGCTGTTCTAGAATGTTTCCTGGTATTGATGTCAGACTAACTGGATGATAGTTGTTGGGATCCTCTTTTTTCCCCTTTTTGAAGATGGGGACAATGTTTGCCCTCCTCCAGTCTGCTGGGACTTCTCCTGTTTTCCAGGAGTTCTCAAAGATTATTGCCAATGGCTCTGAGATTACATTTGCTATTCTTTTAATATCCTTGGATGTAATTCATCTGGTCCTGGAAACTTAAATATTATAATTTTTGTATTGGCCATCTGGTAATTTCTACATATATACTCATCTTTTTTTTTTGTTGCCTGTCTCTTTATTTCCTTCCATTTTCCATAAATGCTTAATTTTTCAGATCCCTGCCTGTATTATTTCAGTTTCTGTTTTCTTATTTCTCTTCCTATTTGTGGGATAGCACCAGTCTAATCCAGAACTTTCTCTATTGGTTTTCTATCGCATCTGAGTGATTTTTCCATGCCATTGGGCATTGAAACAATGCCCTAATTAATGCTTGCTGATGAAAACAATAGCTTCTACATAGCTTGCAGTGTGTTCAGTTAAATGTTCCAGGAGCTTATTGCATTAGTCCACTGTACTACTTTGGCTGAATTCTCTCAAATGTTTGACAATCATTACATGACCTGGCTCCACATCACACTCTCTCAATCATGATTTATGATTCTGTAATATTTTTAGAAGTATTACTGAGATGTCACATGTATGGCCAGCTTTTGGGGTCCCAAGAAGTCTTCTTCAGGCTAGATGGTACAGAATTTATGGGTGAAGGGAAGAACAATGAAAAGAGTCCAAAACTCAGTCCAGAAGTTGTCTCATCACTGCAAGCATCATGTGTTCAAGTTCAAGACTGAAAAGCCTCAGTAAAGAAGCAAAGTGTTAGAGTATCTGTCTACATAGCTCTCATCCCTGTATACAAGATATCTTAACATCCCACATACACTTCATACATCTTGGATGTGAAACCTGTGGGCCTTAAGATGTCATTGATTATCAGCCCTATCAGGGCTATCCAGTGGGAAAGACTATTTGGGGCAGCAATTCACTGACATCTGTGGAAGGCTGAAGGTTCTGCATCACTTTTATATGTGAATGATGTGGACATATGAATGAAGAAAATATGACTGTCCTAATCATATCTACCTGATTTTCACAGAAAGCAGATATGGCGGCAAGCTTGGTATTGTCATCATAGTGTGAAAAGAACAGACCACTTGAGACTGCCAGTGGTAGCTCATGTGAATGAGTGTATGGAGGGGAATTATTTCCCTCCATGCAGAAAATATCAGAGCATGCATACTGGCAAGCTACATTTCAATGTGTCATTATTCAAACTAATAATATGGGCAGCAACTGGCAGCATACAGTGATAATATTCATCTCTTTCTTGTGAGAACTACATCTTAATCATCTCAGCAACAGTCAGCTTAGCAAAGTAGAACAACTTTCAGAATTAAAGCTGGGCTGAACTCCACCCAATGCCATTCTTTCACTGTACCATTTTCAGGAGGCAAGAAAGGGCTGGGAACAAATTAAGGCCACCAAACATACTACTCTTGGTCCTCTCAACAACTATGGTTATTATTTCTCAGAAACCCTCTGAGCAATGATACATCACAGCAGTACCATTTGAAGGGTCAAAACCAGGGGTAGGCAACCTTTCCCCTTTAAGGGCCGAGGGACTTCAGTTCCCAGAATTCCAGGAGCTATTGGCCAACATGGGACTATTGGCCAACATGGCTGAGGCTTCTGGGAGCTGAAGTCCCTCGGCCCTTAAAGGGGAAAGGTTGCCTACCCTTGGTCAAAACAGAAGACTTAAATATGGATCACCACATTTGCTTTCTACAGGCACTTCTAAAGAACACTGCATAATGATGTAGAATTGCTCAGGATGAGGTGTGCATATGTGGAGAATACAATGGATGCGCTTACTTTATTTTTATTTATTTATTTTATTTAAATATTTCTATCTAGTTCATTATCATCAAGAGGATTACCACTGTGAAGGAGACTTAGAAATTAGAAGACCAGGACTAGTGAAGCAAGAATCTAGCTTCATTTAGAGGAAGAAATGCATTTTTGTCTCCCGCTCTGACAAACTAGAATCCAAACAGAATGGGAGGTCTGAGCCATGAGCTCTTATCTTACATCCTAATAGTTTGCCAAGGTTGCCAAGTCACTATTGCAAGTGCTCATGCTTGAAAAACTCCATTTAGCTAACAAGAAAGAAATAAAACCCATCTAGATGTCAGTTGGATATATCTGTAGTCTATAAGGTAAACAAAATGTGCTATGTCACAGTGTCAGCTTGTTCTTTTGGAGGAATTTCCCTTGCATCAGGATACACAAACAACAATCTTACCTTCCCTTTGTATTTCAGCCCTGATTTCTCTGCAAGTTGAGGGAATGTCTGTTTAACAGCAAAAATGTCTGCATAGCAAAACATTCCTATGCATCCTCACATAGATGTAAAACTCACTGGATTTTTTCCTCTGGTTACTGCTCATAGGCCTGAGTTCTAACACTCCAATTTTGTTTACCTGTAAATTTGGGAAACCTACATAACATACATTTCTCCCTTAAATCAATGGAGTCCTGTCAAGTATCTTTTTGAGAAAATCATGTCAAAAAGCTAGTATATTATTCATCAAAAGGATCTGAGACCTTCCAAATAGTTGTGACTGACAATAGGGAAAAGAAACTATGGAATAAAAATAAGAGCTATAATCTTTGCAATAACCATTTTCTGATGGAAAATTGGAGGTAAACTTTATACTTTACAACAATTAATATGGGGCAGGCAAGAAGACTACAAATGGGAAGGGCAGTTATGAAAGAACTGGGTAAGAGCCTAAAGAATAAAGACATACAACCTTGCATCAAAGTCAGAATCATCCAAGCCACAGTATTCGCCAATACCATGTATGGATGTGAGAGCCAGGCAGTGAAAAAAATAGTTTAAAAAATAAACTCATTTGAGATGTGGTGCTGGAGAAGAGTGCTAAGAATACTGTGGACAGCCAAAAAGATGAACAGTCCTTGAGCAGATCAAACCAGAAATCTCACTGGAAGCCAAGTTGATGAAACTAAGGCTTTCGTACTTTGGCCACATCATGAGAAGGCATGACTCACTCAAAAAGACAATAATGCTAGGAAAGGTGGAAGGTAGTAGAAAAAGAGGAAGCCCACCCACCAATGGCTAGACTCAATTAAAGAAGTTATGGGCATGAATCTACAAGACTTAAGCAGAGAAGTGGAGGATAGGGCAGCTTGGAGTTATTTCATCCATAGGATTGCAATGAGTTGGGGCCAACTCAAGGGCTGTTAACAACAACAACCTTGCTTTCCCAATTGCAAGGTTGAAAAAAATGGCTGTGCTCCAGAGAACAAAGCAATCATGTAAGGCACCCCTCCAACATCTGACAAGACTGCCCACTCCAACCAATCAGCATTCCACTATCAGTCAGGCATGGATGATGCCAACTTACATTCAGAGAAGGAAACAGCCCTGTAGCATCACTGTACTTGACCAAACACACAAAGAACAGAGCTTGGCTAACAGGCAAGACCAACAGTGGTGTTTTGCATGGTGGGGTGGAAGAGAGGATAAGGTGAGCTTGTGTCTATGGGGTTAAACCTTCCCAGCCCAGAAAGTCTTTGGGGAGAGCTTGCTGGGATTAAGGCTGTTGTGCCTGTTGGGTCAAGGCTGTTTGTTTGTGCTGTGTTGATCTTGTGCTGGTTCGGTCAAGGGTATGTGTTTGTGTGAGCTGGGAGGAGGTTTGCTTGGGAGCTGATTAGTCTTCTAGTTCTTTGTGGTTAGGCTCTTGAGCACATGATCTCAGAGAGAGAGAGCATCTGCTGAGAGAAAGTGAGTCAAAGATTTGGTTGAGGGAGGACTTAGCAGCCACTCACTCTCTATATAGCTGCAGTCCAGGTCCCTGGAGCTAGATGAACAGGAAAAAAATCCCTTATATAAGCAGCTAAGGGAGATGGTTGATTATCTTAGATGTATCTATACAAATGCACAGAACATGGGAAATAAACTTGAACTCTTAACACAGAAAGGCAAATATGATATAATAGGCATCACTGAAACCTAGTGAGATGAATCTTATTATTGGAATGTAGTAATAGAAGAGTATAAGCTATTTCAGAGAAATAAACCAAACAGGAGGAGTAGCAGAATTATATGTCAAGGATGTTTGCATCTGTGAAGAGATCCATTATTTAAATCCTAGAAGCCAGGTTGGGAGCATCTGAGTAAGAAATACGGAAGACAGAAACAACAGGGATGTCATTGTGGGGGGGTCTACTATAGATCCCAAGCCAGAACAGGGACTTAGATGATACCTTCCTGGAACAGAAGACCACATGTTCAGAAAGGAGAGATGTAGTAGTAACGGGAGATTTCTGGAAATCAACTGTGCCAAAAATATAAGATCCAACAAATTCCTCACTTGCCTTGCAGACAATTTTATTGTCCAGAAGGTGGGAGAGGCAACAAGGAGTTCAGCTATTTTGGATCTGATCCTAACAAACAGTGATGACCTGGTTAATGAGGTAGAAGTGGCAGAAGCTTTAGGTAGGAGTGACCATGTTCTCCTGCAGTTTGTTACACAGTGGAAAGGGGAAGCCAAGTGTAGTCAGAAATGCATTCTAGGCTATAAGAAAGCTGATTTCAATAAACTTAGAAAAAGACTGGATGTTATCACATGGTCAGGAATACTAAAAGAGAAAGAAGTTCATGATCAATGGGAGTTTCTTAAAAGTAAAATATTGAAAGCACAATTTTAAACAAACCCATGAGGAGGAAAAATGGGAGGTGTCTAAAGAAACCAGGATGGATGTTTCAAGTACTTTCAACTGAGCTAAGGACAATATCAGACTACACTATTATTGTGCT
>CM034706.1:127729649-127744482 GCA_020142125.1 Phrynosoma platyrhinos | reverse complement strand
ATTTCAGTTACTTTTCGCTTCGTGGCCAGCGTGTGATAAGGTCCTTAGCATGGTTCTGAGGATGGACTGTTGAGATGGGATGGAGAATGTAGGATGTGAAGGATAGAAAGCACCCCCCATCACAAAAATTGTAGTGACTGCCTCTCGCTAAGCTTTCCCACTACAATGTGAGAATATTCTCACTCTCAAATTGCCTAAATATGCCCCCCACAAACAATTCTATATGCTTGCAAATGGGGGTGGCATTTTCTCTCAGCTCTAGAAAACCACACAAACAGATTCTACCAGTGTTACCATTAAGGAATCCCAGACACCTACATTTCATTTAGGCAATGACTGGCTATTATTTAAAATAGTAATGCAAAATTCTCTCTCTAATTACTTTGAGAGCTTAATTCTTTTTCATAATCTGCTATCGTGAGATGATAATCCTTTTTCTCTTCTCAATCTCTGATTTGTCAATGCAATCAAAGGGTCAGTCCAAGGCTGAAGTGAGTTCAGAACACATTAAAATACTGGGGGGATTAAAGGCCTTAACTCTTATTTTGTCGCACCCCAAATGAGCACTTGTATGAACAACAGCCTTGTTATTTTCACTGGAATGATGAAGAACCCCAGTCCCCAAACACTCAACAAACAAGGATACCACTGGTGCTCAATATTACTATTGTGTGGCAGGTGAAGTTCTGAAGCTCTTTACCATTGATAAAGTGCTTTACCATTCATGATATTTTGTGGGATATATTTATTGACATTTCCGTCCTCGCGTGTGGTCTTCTATCTGTCACTGGTGAAAGCAAATCTATTATTCCTGTATGGGCAGAACAGGTGGATCCTGTTAACCAATGGACCCTCTTAAAGTGCTGTGGAGGTTTCAGAAACATATGACTCTTCCAGAGGGAGCAAAAGTGCTGGGAGCAGGAAGTAACTGCATTTGCTGCTATACATCTTGCTGGGTTTTTAAAAGATCCAAAAGATTTTCCCTCCTTTTCTGGTGTATTCCAAAATATTTGATTCCTTTCCAAAATGCAAAGTTGTTTTTTTTTTTAAAAAAAAACTGATACATGAATAGTGTGATGTGTTCAAACTCTCACCCCTCTTCCCTATTTTAATGATGGTTCCACATTCTTTCCTATTACCCTTATTGCTTCCTTTTTATGCTTCTATTTTTATCTAATTCTTGCTAGAAACATAATGATACAGCAGGAGAGTCTGGTGCTCAGAAAGATTGACCAATTTCAATTTGGGCTGAAGATTATAGATAGGAGAAGACAGAGATGCCAGTGGAACTTTTCTCAGGTTGACAAACATATGTGTATAGCGACTATCTTCCTAACCAACAAGTATGTACTGCTTCTGTGCTAAAGTGCCAGGTTTTTTTCCCCAAGTTATAGTGCAAAAGTGGTAAACTATAACAGTGCTATTCCTATTTCCTTGGACTGTGTGTACATAAGCATACACTCACACACAAACATTGCCTGTGTGAACTGAAGCACTGGAAGAGACTGTTTATAGGAGAAGTGCATGTGTACTTGGGATTATCTTGCTCTGAAGAAACAAACACAACAATCACACAATTATATGTTACCACTTTAACAATATGCTTCTAGAGATTTTTTTAAAAAAATAAAGGCAAAATTAAGGATACATTAGGGGAGAAACAGGAGATTGTATGAGTATTGCAAATTCTGGAAATGCATCTGGGGGATCTGAAAGGGTTGGACATACCAATATCTAATATCAGAATCAGCATCACAAGTGAGACACTCACAAACTAAAATGTGCCACATCTCCTTTATTAAAAAGCCAGGAGAGCTTTTGGATGGGGGAGTGATAAGAAGTGTCAAGAAGAATCAAGAAGCTACATTAAATTCTGAAATATAAATTGGCACAAATCACCAGCCTGGAGGAGCCCATAGTTTAATAAAAATATTAACTTTTTAAAATTATTGGGCTATCACGAATCTTTGGAGGAGAAGATAGAAGAAAGCATCAAATAAACATATAAAATACTAAGGTATTTGTAGATCAAAAGTAGTAATAGTACTACTCTAGTCTGCTTTGGTCAAAAAGATGTTGATAACCTGGAGCATGTCCAGAGGAGGGCTGCCAAAACAGTGAAAGTTCTGGAAATGATGCCCTATGAGGACCAACTTAGGGAGCTGAATATGTTTAGCTTGGGGAAGAGAAGTTTAAGAGGTGACATGATAGCCATGTTTAAGTATTTAAAAGGATGCCTTATTGAAGTTTGAGAAAGCTTATTTTCTGCCACTCCAGAGACTAGGGACGTTATCACACGTGGCCCAGAAACTGAAAATAAAGTGGAAATGAGGCATCCCGAAAATAAACAGGAAATAAACCTTGTTTCCGCAAACGTCATTACCTTCATTGCGAATTTACAGTAAGTGCATTGAACGTCCACACACAAGGGAAAAAAAACCTGTATATGTATTAGAAATGAGCCTCTTGCACATGCGCAGCTAGAGGAATGCTCGCTGGAACCATGGCAACAGCAGGGAAATGCTCCCCAATGCGCATTTGGCGATCACATTACGGTAAATGAGTAATTACCGTAATTACATATTTGCATTTTCTCCAGACAAGTGAATTACAAAAGATCGTGGTTAACACCAGTTTCTGTCCACTTTCTGTCCAGTTTCTGTGCAACGTCGTGTGAAAACACGGGCCACTAATCCAGTTTCTGTCTGGGTTTTGTGTGGACTAACCAGCAGATTTGCCCCCATGTGATAACGTCCTAGGACACATAGCAACAGATTCAAACTACAGGAAAAGAGATTCTACCTCAACATTAGGAAGAACTTTCTGCTGGTAAGAGCTGTTCAACAGTGAAATATGCTGCCATGGAGTGTGGTGGAGTTTCCTTCTTTGGAGGTTTTTAAACAGAGGCTGGATGGCCATCTGTCAGGGATGCTTTGATTGCGAGTTCCTGCATGACAAGGGGGGTTGGACTGGATGGCCCTTGTGGTCTCTTCCAACTCTATGATTCTATGATCTTTGATAAAGGATTTATGAAGAAATAAACTGGAGCCATCATATCCCTGAGTGCCAGGACTATCAGTCAAGTGTAAGGGTTTTTTTTTGTTGTTGTTGTTGTTGTTGTTGGTTTGTTTTTTTTGTTTTTTTTTTTTTGTATATTTACCACAGGTGTACAGTTGATCAATTCTGACCTAATGTGTTTTTTTTAAGCACAAAAACTTGACTTTTACAAAACAAAAGTCAGTAATTCATTCTTTAATGATGTAGATTACCCTAGCACTATTATTCTGTATTGTTTCAAACGAAGAACGTAGCAGTTATCAAGCCTGGAGAGGAGTGGTAGAAAGAAATAACCTGCATTTTAAGTACAGCTATATACATCACCATCTAAGCTTGGATCAAGCATCTTTGAATGGCTAATTCAGAGCCTAAAATTAAATATGTTCCAAGTATCCCAGTTTGATAAGGACAGTCCTTACTAATTATCTGTCATCCCACTTTTAAAAGTTACTTTTAAAATGTCCTAGCGCATCTCTCCCCTCCTCCCTCTTTCCCCTTTTGTCCTCAGCTTATTCCAGTTGCTGAAAGCTGGGTTCAAAATGCAACATAGCTTGCACACAATTAGCTCAGCAGGGTGGGGAGGAAAAAAGGGGATGGAATCTTACCCTTCCCAGTCGACTCAGGCAAAAGGAAACTGCAGCATCCTCTCCTATCTTGTCTGTTCTTCCACATTAAGACTCCCTTATTCAAAATGCTTTGGACCAGAAGCATTTTGGATTTCAGAGTTTTTCGGATTTTGGAATACTTGCATATACATCATATACCTTGGAGATGGGACCCAAGTCTAAACATGAAATTCTTTTATGTTTCATACACACCTTATACACATAGCCTGAAGGTAATTTTATACATAATATTTTAAAAATAATTTTATGCATCAAAACAATTTGTGTAACTTGAACTATCAGGAAGCAAAGATGTCACTACTTCAACCACTCATGTGGACAATTTTAGATTTTGGAATACTTCATATTTTGGAATACTGAATAAGAGAGATAGAACCTTTTGCCATCTTGATCACACTCTGATGTTGCTTGGCCACACAAGTCCTTGAGTAAGTCCTCCACATGTGTGTCTTGCTATACCACCTCTGGAAATACTATTTTGATGCATTACACCAATATATCCACACTGCTAGCACAAACCCAGTGGTAGAAGAGCCAAAAGAATGTGTGTCTGGGGGAAAGCAGATTTATTCCAACTCCTGGTGTTTGCCTTTATGCTTAAAAATATGTTGGCCCGAAGCTATATAAACCAAAAAAATGGAGGTAAGCTAAAGCTCACACACCATTTTGCCCAGAGTTAATCCAGTAATTGTATTTACTTGAACAGAAGAACTAGGAATGAATGTCTGCAGTTGTGCTTGGAAATATATAGGAGGCTTGAGATGCACTGCTGTATTTTGGTTTCAATGGCTGTCTTCTTGCTGATATTCCAGTTCTTTGTTTGTAAATACATTTCTGGATTAAAGAATTGTAATGGTTAACACTGTCTTTTGCAGTGTCTTTTTTTTCAAAAGCTTGATTTGAACTTAAAGGTTTTAAGCTTAAGTTATTACAAAAATAAGATACCTCACTGCAGTACCTCAAAAGAGCAATGGATGTAGAAACCATGAATATGTCACTAAGCTGTGGCATACATGCAGTAAGGATGATAAAATGGCAAGCTTCAGATTCTCAGCATTGACAAACATGCTGCTACTGCTCCTGCTATTATTACTGCAGTATCCTAACAAGTGAATTAATAGCTATTTATATCACTTCCTGCTGACACAAAGAATAGTGAACACTTCATCCAAAGTCATGCACATACAATCAGACACTGAAATTTCAGCAAGGACTTAGAAGTGCATAAAGCCCACTTTTATAGATCCACCATACCCAGAGAGAATATAGCCAAGGGATATTTAAGGATGCTATGTGTAAAGTCATTAGGCACACATGACAGCTATATATTTAGACAGATATAGTGGCACCACTAAATTCTTCTTATAAAAAGAAAAGTGAGACAATTGTGACAACTGAGTTAAGAGGTCAAATGAAAGACAAATTTCTATGCTGAAAGGGGAAGAATGTTTTATGTACAGGAAGAAAAACACAGTGCTGGGGAATTTTAAAGTTCTGTCAGTCTGTCTATTCATGCATCAACCCATCCCATGCCTTTCTCCCAAAATGGGATTCAAGGCAGCTTACAATAATTTAAAAGGATAAAACTAAAACATTAATTACAAAAGTCAGAAATCATTAAATAAGACAATTTAAATAAGACAATTAAAATGTAAGTTAAGAACAGCATACTTAAAAACATTTTAAAAAGTAAAAAACATTCAAGCATTAAAACAGCACACCACACTACACAAGTAAAATTCACCCACCAAAAGCCTGCCTAAAATAAAAATGCCTTCAGCTGCCAGCGAAAACAGAGCAGGGAGGCTCATCCTGACATCTGATGGAAGGGAGTTCCAGAGTCTGGGGGGAGCCACGGAGAAGAGTCTCTCCTGAATCTTCACCAACCATGCCTACAAAGGTGGTGAGACTGAGAGGAAGCCTTCCGTTGCCAATCTTACTCTATGCTAAAGATACTCCACCTAGAGAACGCAAGGTGTATGAGGAAAGCCCACCACAGTATTTCTTGGGATATACCTCTATCAGTAGAGATATGCTAGTTGCTGTACATTTACAAGTGAGATGATGCCTTCTTCTCTGTATCATTGCACTAGCATATCTGGTACTAATGGTATAAGTGAATAGCACTGATGGTATCAGTGAGTAATGGACATATGCCACATCTACTCTGGTGTAGTCAGCCTGGTGCTGTCTAGTTGTTTTGAATTACAAATTCCATAATGTCATGCTGTCTGGGACTTCAGGGTTGATGTAATCCAGAATATGTGGAAGGCATGAGATTATGTGTCCCTTCATGTTCACTCAGATTGTGTCCCAAAACACACGGGTAAAAAAAAAAAGTGGCTTCCAGCTGCTTTGGGACATGGGTTTTAGATGACTTGCACCTCCAAAGCAGCCAGAAGCTGCACCAAGGCCACAGCAAGCCAGGAAAAGCCAGCCTAAAAAGGAATCAATTTAGATCAACTCCTGGCTGGAACAGCTTGAGACTGCAGTGGTGACCCACTTTGGGAGTGGGCTGTACAGTCATTGTGGTCCTAGAGTGATCAGAGCCAGAGCGGCTTCTGGTTGCTCCTTCCGGGCTATGTGCTTCAGCCCTAAGTCTCCTCCCACATTGTAAAGTTGTATCAACTATAGAAGTGACAAAACTAAACCATCATCCACTGAGCTCAATGGAGGTTAAAAAAAACAACCAACAACAACCCAGTACAGCCACTGCCTTCCATTATGTTGTGATCAAGCAAAGCATAGGATAAATACAAGATCTATCCAAGAAAGCAAAGATGATTGCATGAAAAACAACACATAAAAAAGCACCTGATGTTTCCATACAGAATTGCAGAGCATTTGATACCTCTGGGGACGAAATCAAACTATATTTTGAACCAGTGGAGTAAGCCCTTCTACCTTCTTCCCTCTCTTTGGTTTTGCTGTTCAGTAGAACCACACCATACTCAAGGGAGTATGTGCCTGAGGGCCAGTTGCTGTAGATTTACAAGTGAGATGATGTCTCCTTCTGCCTTTCTTTTAGACTGCCTGGGGAAATCCAGCTGGCCACTTTGAGAAGCAAGATGCCTGCCTGCCGGACACCTGATCTGTCCCCATTGGGATACGCAGTTCTTACCTTAAACTAAACAAGATTCCTTCAGCAGTTAGCACTGCAGGATCCTTGGGAGAGCGGTCTTGCCTTCCACCCAGTATGTAATATTTGCCTATGTATGTTTGTATTGAGACAACCTGAGTGAATAGCTACAAGGGTTTGATAGTTAATTTCAATTTACTTGTTATCTTAATTAGTTTATCTGAATGATGTATGTTAAAGATGGGGTGCTTGTGTCAGTGGTCCTATTCAGTGAGTTTCAATTTTATATTTAAAAAAGTTATATATATATATGCTGTATTTGCACCATCATCAACAGATTGCCATGGCCTGTATTTATTCACCAAGACATACACATACTGGCCACCTGCAAATGACAGCCCACCACCTAGCCAAACTTCCTGTCATGCCAGTGGAAGAAACAGATGGGAAAGTTTCTCTGTACCCTCCCTGCTGTGGAAAGAGAAAACAGAGAAGGTGTCAGCAGCAAAGGTGGTCCTAACATCTTTTGTTGTTGTTAACTGCTGTCAAGTCAACTTTGGTTAACGGAGACCCCATGACTGAGGAACTTCAATCACCCTATCATCAAGGGCCCAGCCCAGGACTTGCAGACTCAGGACCATGGCTTCCTTGATTAAATCTATCCATCTGGAATATAGTCTTCCTCTTTTCCTCCTGCCTCTAACTCACCAAGCATTACAGTCGGCCCTTGTTATCCACTGGGGTTTGGTTCCAGGATCCTCCGTGGATAACAAAATCCATGGATGCTCAAGTCCATTAAATACAATGGCATAGCAAAATGGTGCTCCTTATATAAAATGGAAAAATCAAGGTTTTTTATTTGGAATTTATAACTTTTTTGGAATATTTTCAAGCTATGGATGCATGAATCTGTGGATAAAAAAATCTATGGATAAGGAGAGCCGACTGTATTGTCTTTTCTACTGAGTTATGTCTTCTCATATGTCCCAAGGACAACAGTCTCATTTAGCCATCTTGGCTTCTAGGGAAAGTTCAGGCTTGATTTGCTTTAGGATCCATTTACAGTATTTGTCTTTTTAATAGTCCATGTTATCCATAGAACTCTTTGCCAGCACCACATTTTCCCCCTCCAATCAGCTTTCTTCACTGTCTAGCTTTCACAACCATACATAGAAATGGGAAATAAGATGCCATAATCTACCTTTAGTGTTCAAAGATACAATCTTGACATTTAAGGATCTTGTCTAGCTCCTTTATAACTGCCCTTCCAAGTTCTAGTCTTCATCTGATTTCTTGGCTGTAGTCTCCATTCCGATGAATGAGTGAGCCAAAATATGGAAAACCCTGCA
The DNA here is from genome assembly GCA_020142125.1 of Phrynosoma platyrhinos. Classification (NCBI taxonomy): domain Eukaryota; kingdom Metazoa; phylum Chordata; class Lepidosauria; order Squamata; family Phrynosomatidae; genus Phrynosoma; species Phrynosoma platyrhinos. The sequence goes on along the minus strand of CM034706.1, from coordinate 127,736,371 downwards.
TTATTTCAATGTCCTCATTGTCTCCTTTAAAGTTATATAAATCATCTGTGGTCATTATTTTTGCTTTCTTAATGTTGCACTTTCTTCCATTACTTTCTTTAGTCATTGCTGAAAGGCTTTGCTATTTTCTGCAAGCTGTACGGTGTCATCCGCACATCTTAAATTTTTGATGTTCTTTCCTCCAGTTTTATGCCTCCTCCTTCTGAGTTGAATCCTGCTTTATGTATGATATGTTCAGCGTACAAATTAAACATATAGGGTTATAAAAGACAGCCTTATCTGACCCCCATGCCAATGGAAAACTACTTTGTTTCTCTACATTGTGCCCTGACAATGGTCTTTGTTACCCATAGAACAGGTCAATCAGGGCTATCAGATGTTGCTGGGCTCCCATTTCTTTTAGAGCAAACCATAATTTCTCCTGATCTACACAATTAAAGGCTTTACTATAAAACTCAGGTTGATTTTCTTCTGAAATTCTTAGATACATTATTCAGTGTTTGTGATATGATTCATAGTGCCTCTTCCTTTCCTGAGATCATCAGGTTGGACACCTGGCATTCTCCCTTCATATATAGTAAAAAAATTGCTGTACAATTTTGAGCATTACCTTGCTTTCACAGGAGATCAATGCAACAGTCTGCTGTTTACTATAATACCCAGTATCCACTTATTCTGGGATTGGAATATATATTGAAGATCTTCAGTCTGGGGGCCATTTTTTTTGTTTTCTGTATTTGCTGACAGATTTTAATTAGAACTAGAATAGATTTTCTCTCTGTGGATTGAAGTTATTGGTATAAAGTGGCATCACTTAGGAGAGTACAGTGGGTGGGGCACACACAGGATGATACTCCAGAAGGGGGGGGTATCTGATCGAATCCTCTTCCCACTGTGCCACTCCAAACTTTGCTGCAGTGGTGAAGAGTAGACTGTCACCGCTGCAGCAAAGGAGAGGGCCAAGTGTCCCTATCTGGGCTTGCCACAGCAGCAAAGGCAGAAATTAAATAAATAAATACATTTCATGATCAGGCAACTGGCTATTGAGACCCCATAACTCACACTCTGTATTTATCTCCCATCAGTAGCTAATTTAAGAACTGGAGTTGTTTGATTTTTTTAAAAAAAATACTCATTTTGACCATAGCAACAATACTGAAGGAGTATATATCTACCATAATCTTCATTACCAACATGCATTTGGTCCTGGGTGTGCCTTCCATACAACTTTCTACACCAAACACAGTTTGCAACATGCTGTTAAAAGTGAAGTCGCCTGCTGAAATGTGGTGTGTGTGTGTGTGTGTGTGTTCAAACAACTCTCACTCCAGGATTCAGTAATCAATAACGATGGATGTAATCCAGTAAACATACCTACTGAAGGCTTTCTCCAGATTTCTGCAGACGCCTTGCTATTCTTTCTTATCAGTTCGGTATTAGGCTCCTTCCCCAAAGGCTGCAAGGACCTACACTATTCTCCTGCAAAACTGCATCTGGCACTTGACCTGAATATGTTTCTCCCGATTAGGCAATGACATTCTCATCTGGAAGCTCCATTTGTATGTGGCAGACTGTTATTTCTGTACAGAGCATGTACTCCAGCTATTCTGGAGAAGAAGGGGGAAAAACACTGTCTAGGAAAGTATTGTGCTCATGAATATGGTTTCTGTAGCTTAGGCTTCTAGAGGTTTTGGCAGCTGAAGTGATATGGAGCCTTTCACCTCTTGATCACTGACCTAAATTCAGCTGTGACTGATCCATGCCTTCTTTATTCACAACACAAATGAAACAAGAGTGTCTCAGACTGAGCAGAGACAGACTGAGATCTCCAAGTCACAAAATGGATTCCATGACCTGTTACTTAAGCATTCTTGATTTTAAAAAATCACTGGCACTGTTGGTTGGTGACTCCCATGAGACTGTGAATCCATTCTGAGTTTTAGTCCAGTATCTAATGGTGCTATCCAGAGCAGTGATGCTATTCTGCAACATGGATTCAGCACTTTGGAAAGCTCCTCCAGCTTTCCAAGTGGATTGATGGTACCATGGTTATCTATACTAGTTACCAGCTACCATTCTTATCTGTAGAAGAGGATTAAAGAGTGATTACTTCAGGGACCTAAACAATGAGAATCTAACAATGTTTCTTTCTCAATATTTTATATTCATTCAAATAGGGAAGTGTACTAGGGGGCTTCTATTTTATGTTTCCCAGCATTTTTCTTAAAATTTATTTCACTCATAGATCACCATATGTAAAATACAGAAAACAAAAATAAATAAATAAATAAATAAAAATCAGAACAATACAATATGCAAAAGCAGGCTAAAATATGACACAAGGTAATAATAGAAGAAGACTCAAACCCAGATATAAACACCTTTTTAAAAAATTAAATATTAGTATTGGTGGTGGTGACAGTGGTGGTGGTGGTGGTGATGGTGTCAGCAAACTACTCCCAAAGCAATTAGCTCTTAGCAACAGCTAGCAATATGGTGCAGGAACTGAGAGAAATATACAATGTGATGACCTCATGGCATACAATGGCCTAAACATTGTGTGGGAGAAAGGGAGAACTTGACTTATTAAGAATGAAATATTAACTCGAGATGCTTGAGATGTTCCATGCCAAGACCTCACTGGTAGCCTTCCATCCCTGATAGCCTTTTATTGTAGTGTTTTTCTGTACATGGATTAGTTCTCTTTTATTTATTATATTTGTATCACGCTTTTCCTCCAATAAGTTTAAGGCAGAGTACATGGTTCTCCTCTACCATAACCTTATCCTCACAATAACCCTATGAGGTACATCAGGCTGAGAGAATGTCCAAATGAGTTTCACAACTCAGTTGGCAAGTTGAGCCTGGATCTCCCAAGTCCCAATCTCTATACTCCTCTCACTTTTTATCATGGATTTTATGCTAAACCACTTCATGAACATTTTGTATAGAATGGCCAGATAGGAATGGGACAAATAGAAACACACAAAGCTTGGGAAATACTAAAAGTGTACAGTTAAAACAAAACAAAAAAGAATGGCGTGATAAAGAATTAACTTAGACTTAGTGGTTTCATTTCTGGTCAGCAGGTCTTAAGAGTTGTATACAGTTGTCTTTAGAAAGATTCGTTCTGAACATGATGAAATGAATAACAATTGACCTAGGGTGTTGTTGCTTTTTACATAATTTTGTTACTCAAAGGTTAGATCCAAAGTTGCACAAGTATGCTAGAAAAAGGACTTTCTTGCCCTCTGCTCCCCACTGCAGCCCTTGCTTTCCTTCCCACAAGACAACACACCTTCTGAAAAGGTGTGGGATGCAGCCCTATGGCCCACTCCAACATTCAGTGGGATCAATGAAAATCAGGAGGTGACACCTCAAATTATGGATAGTTATCATACCCATGAGGCAGGATGGGCGTTTACTTTCCACTTCTTGAAGGGGGAAAAAACTGTCCAAGTACCCCCAGCCCTTGCTATTGCAAGGTTTCAGCCACAACCTTCAAGCACCTTCAAGTCGTGCAAAGAGACAGCCAGACAGAAAGCTATCTCTAGTACATAATGTTCTGCAGTGTATGTTTGCTGCATCACCAAAGATTTTGAATTTTGCTTCCAGATTATATAAAAGCTCTGATCAGTTGGAAACCTGGGTGCTTTATAACAACCTTGTTAGTAAACTTGTTTATTTTTAATTATTTAACTTTGTCTTCTTGTTGATTTAAATCAGTCCACAATGAAAACAGTTATTTCAATACTTTGCAGAACTGTGGATGTAACTGCAGAGCTGTCAAACCTGGTGGTCCTTTTTTACACACAAGCACTTTTTGAGGGAGGGATGGCAGCTAGGGGTCAAGAAAACTGTTCTAAAGATGAAGGCACTGTGGGTGTGGTGGAAATGAACACATATTCTTTGCCTTGAAGACAAATACACTGGAATTAAGTGAAGCTGCCTCAAAAGCCACATTTCATAATGTGATCTCTCTCTTTACCCTAAGTTGCTCGAACACACATCCATTGTGTTTGTTTGCAGGGCAAAGAATGTGTCTTCAAACCATGCCTACTGCACTTCAGAATTGTCATTTTAATTGTATTTTCCTTTCTCCTTACTTGCTTTTCTTATAATTAACACAGGACTCAAGGAAGAAGTCTCCTGTGATGTGCCAGTGTTTTTGATGCAAAATTATCTCAAAGTCTTGCCTGAGGCACAGACACCTACATCTTGCTCCCACAGACCTAGAACAGACACTGGACTAGTTCCAGAAAATAGGGCATTTTGTCCAAAGGAAAGGCTTCACATTCATTTCAAATTCTAATACTATTCTGGGTAGAGCAAAGCTGAATTCCCAAACTGGTGTTATCAAAAAGAAAGGCCTGCAGTCAGGATTGACCCCATTTTTAATCTAAGAAGAACCCAGATACAACTTTCAAGCTGTCTACAACAAATGCTATATTACATGAAGCTCTCTTGGTTATTGTGTGATGAATAATGGGAGTGGGTGAGATAAAAAAGCAATGAAGTTAATTGCAGTGCCTCACACAGCCACATTTTAATTCTATGTGCTTCTGCAAATGCAGAAAAGAGAAAAAAGGTATCAAGAAAAGTATATCTTGAGAAAGGCTATTTTACAGCAAAGCCAGCCTACTGCTATATCACAGATATATTATATATACATATACATATACATATACATATATATATATGTATATATATATATATTCTTTCAAGGTCAGTAATTGCTAACAGTTTGCCCACTTAGCAAACATAAAGCATGCCATGGAAGAGCAGTCTTTCATGGACAGTGGGTACCCAGTTGTGCTTCAAAGATGACCTGAATTCAACCTCCAAAGGATCCAGGCTCCCTGACCCATTAGCCTGCCTGCTTAGACTCCCAATTGTTATGGCTGATATGAAAGTGTCTCCTCTCATGTGATGGCATGTCTGCTGAGCCAGGCAAGACTCAGAGAAATCTTCTGAAGGCACATGATGGAGCTCTCTTGCTGAAACTGAGCAGGCTTGAGCCTGAACGCCATTTGCATAGAAATGCCTATATGCTGGCAAGAGGCTTTGAGCTCTCTGGGTTCTAGTATTATGACAGTGGGCTTGGAGAGAGGATGAAGAGAAGCCCCTTCTTCCACTCACACCATGCATCTTACACTTATTTCCCTTTCTCAAGTGGTAACCAGAAATGTACACAGTATTCCAAATGTGCCTAGTGATTCTGCTTATCAACAAATTGTAGAATTAGAACATTATATTTCAAATTAGGGGATTGAATTAAATTGTATTTGTTAAGCCTCGGGCAGAAAAAAATGACATCTTTCTGTTTCCTGCCATACATCTGTCTGATCTGACAGGTCACCTCTGAGAGCTCACTGTCTGACAGCCTTTTCAGAAAATGCCAGCCGTATTTTCCCAAGGAAATACTTTTGTCTTTCAGTTGGCACATTTTCTCAGCACTGGGGTCAGAATACATTACTGCTGGCAAAATACAGTTCTTTCCTTACCTAGAATCAGCCACCGTGATCTCTGCGCTGCCTGAAATATGGCTGCATGGGCACAATTCATAGGATGCTCATCAAACTCAAAGCCCAGGTTGCAATAACATGAGTTTATGTGCGAACCTAAGGACATTATCACACGGGGAGTCGCGGGGAGAAAATGGAAATAAACGGGCACGAGCGGAAGTCTTTAATTTACGGGATTTGTCCCGTTCCGCCTCGTCTGATAACTAAAAATTCGAATTTAAAAGGGGGTTAATTCGAACGAAAACCTGATCTTTTCATTTTCGGGATTTTTGAGGATTTGAAAAGATCAGGTTTTTGTTTGAATTAACCCCCTTTTAAATTGAAATTTAGTTATCAGACGAGGCGGAATGGGACAAATCCCGTAAATTAAAGTCTTCCGCTCATCCAGTTTATTTCCACTTTCTCCCTGCGACTCCCAGTGTGATAACGTTCTAAGGCTGCATGCAGAATACATTTTTGCCAAAACTGTGTTGCCCCAGAGTGAAGGGGATGAGGCTGTCTAAATTTTAAGATTATTTTCATCTGGTATTATCTATCCCATGAAGCAACACTTTGTGCACACCTCGGGACAGTCCAAGATACTTTATCCCCAAAAGGGAGCACCAACTATCACCTCCTCATTTCCCCAGCCCTCCATATCAAGTTGTGCAGTACTAGTCATTTTGATATCTGAGACAGAAAAACAAAGACATGACCCTATTTGGGAGTAAAGAAGTGTCCTAAATTATGGGCGCCATTAGATCCCATATCATAAAATGAAATAATATGGTTTAGTCACAGCTCTGCCTAGAAAAAGTTATCTACCAGGAATCATTAAGCAGAAATGGAGGTATTAGTCAAAGAAAAAACCAAGAGGCCAATGGTAATTGTGAAGGAACTGGAGAGAGCCCCATCTGAGATGGGGAAAACCACCCATGGTGTGAAAAACTATCACACAGATGCTCCATAGAGTTGGACTTTATGGAACTGTGGCAAGAAGAAAGCCACTGCTGAACAAGAGCCATATCAAAACTCATTCAGAGTTTACAAAAAAGCCAGGAAAGAAACAGGAAACAAGTGGACAAAGATTTTCAGGATTCATGAGAACAAAATTGAAATTTTGGGCCTTGCTGAAAAATACCACCTAGGGGGCAAAGTCAACAGTGCTCACTGCCCTGAGAACACCATACCCATAGTGAAGTAGGGTGGTGACAGTAT
>CM034706.1:127716316-127729549 GCA_020142125.1 Phrynosoma platyrhinos | reverse complement strand
GTTACTTTTCGCTTCGTGGCCAGCGTGTGATAAGGTCCAGAGATGTTGCAGAGATCCTTTTCATCAGTAGGGATTGGGAAACTATCTGGATAAAGGACAAGATGATGCACTGAGCAAGTCAAGTACAGAGTAATTCTACAGGGAAAACTTTTTTAGTCTGCAAGAAACGTAGGAATGGGACAGAAGTTCGCCTTCTAGCAACACAATGGCCCTACACACGCAGCCAAAGTAACACTGGAATGGTTAAAAACAAGAACTTTAATGTCTTAGAATGACCCACTCAAAGCCCAAATTGAGAATCTGTAGAAAGCCATGAAAGTGATTGCCAAAATCCCATAAAACTGACAGAGCTGGAGTAATTTTGTTAAGAAAAATGGCCAAAAAAATTCAGAATCCATATGTTCAAAGCTAATTACTTCCAAAAGTGCTTCTCTGATGCATTGACACTAGGAGATGTAAATACTTATCAAACCAGAAAGTGCCTGCTTGCCTTTTATTTACTTAACATTTGTGCTACCAAATATATATACATTTTTCATCTTTATGGTGTTGATTATCTTGTGTACATAAAGTGGTAACAATATCAATCCAATCCATTTCAACTCCAAATTCTACCACAACAAAATGTGTAAAAGTCAAATGTGTGGGTGGGTGGGTGTTTACTACTTCTGCAAAACATTAGAAATGTGCTTTAAATGTTGAACACGTCATGTTCAAGGTACAAACAACAAACTCCCATTCAGCTGTAGTGTAGTCATGTGCTAGGTGAGATGTTGTTCAGAGTTTTACTCTGCCATCCCAGCTGGTCTGAATATGTTTACATTTTCCATGAAGCAGAAAAGTTGAGGCAAAGTGACAAATAAGCAAAGGTCAGGCAAGGACTTTGTTTTTTTTTTTTCCTTGTTATGCATCAGCTTTACATTTTGCTTTAGTGCAAACAGAACAGGACAATTTCCATAACTGTTTACAAGAGCTGCAGCCTTCCTCCAGCCAGCCACTACATTCTCCTTTTTGGCTCTGTTATGCATGCTGGAAGGGCTTTCAGGAGGGTAGCTGTGTTTGTTTGTGGCAGCAAAAACAGCAAAGAGTCTTGTGTCAAATTGGAGTAAGCTTTCACAGACTGCAGCCCAGTTGATCAGGTGGATCAAAAAAAGTGGATTTCAGTCCTTAAAAGCTGAATGCCAAGTAAATGCATGAGTCTTTAAGATGTCACAAGATCCTTTACTGTTTATGGTGGACAGGGACACATTTATGACAGATGAACCTAATTTCCTAAGACAATCAAAGAGACAATGCATTCAGACAAATATTTGCTTTGCAGCCAGAACCTTGGTTTTTTGGAACTAAACCCTGTTAACGAAGGGGATACTTCTTGAGAACAGCTTTGACTGTTTTATATCCTTCATTACATCCTCAGAGTGCACACAAGTAATGATTGAATTGCTGAGAGAGTGTACAGCACATGCAACATCTTTGGGTCAATGCATAACATAATTAATTGTGCACTAGAGACAGAAGACAGCCATGCTACAAACTGCTTTGCTCTATCCAGTACGTGCATCCCAACCCTACTCTATGTTTTGTAAGGAAATAGCCAACATGTTTGTGCTAAAATAAGTAATATGTCATTCATTCCTAAAATTAAATTGAAAAAGCCTCCATGCTTTCACAGCCCCATTCTTAGGATAAGAAAATGCACAAGGAGTTCCTTCTGCAAATCTTCCCAGAATTTTCAAATGTTCAAGGCAGGAGGACTTACAAGAAAAAAATATTTTCCAGTAACATTTGAAAATTCTGGGCAGAATTGCAGAAAGAACTCCCCGTTCCTTTTCTTATCACAGAATGGGGCTGTGAAAGCATGGAGGCATTTTCAATTTAATTTTTAAAATTAGTGGCATTAGTGCAAGGATAGGCAACCTTTCCTCAGCCATGTTGGCCAATAGTCCCATGTTGGCCAATAGCTCCTGGGATTCTGGGAGCTGAAGTCCCTTGGCCTTTAAAGGGGAAAGGTTGCCTACCCCTGCATTAGTGGTTTAAAAACAAGAAACACCTCTTATGAACTTGGAGCTAAATGTTCACTATGCATGAAGCAAAGACTATTTTTTAAAAACTTCCAATAAATGTGCAGAGTCCCACTCTGGCTCAGAATAATTATGAGACCCATCTCAAGATGCTCAAAAGAGGAATTGTTTGTTAGCTGAAAACCCCTGCTCAGTGCAAGATCTCCACTTAAAGCAATGTCCAGCCACTTTTTGAAGATGTCCAGAGAAAGAGACCCCACCACCTCTCCAGGCATTTGGTTCCATTGCTGAACTGCACTTACTGTCAAGATGTTTGTTCCAATATTAAATCCAAATCTGCCCTCCTGTGACTTAAAACCATTGCACCTGGTTCTACCTTCTGGGGCAGCAGGGAACAGGCCTGCCCCCTCCTCTCTGTGACAGTCCTTAAGGTATTTAAAGAATGCAATCCTGTCACTCCTCAGTCTTCTCTTTATCAAGCAGAACATGCCCAGCTTCTTCAACCTTTCTTTGTATGTTTTATTTTCCATACCTCATATCATCCTTGTTGTCTTTCTCTGAACATCCACTATTAACGGATATTGCTTCTACTATTTTCCACAATTATCTTTTCTACACTCGATAATGACATTTAAAAAAAAGAATCTATGCTTGTCATTTATGCTCAGCTTATTGCTATTAATTTTGCTGTATTTCATGAATGCTTATTATGTTGCTTTTTATATTTTCCCAACATGGACACAACTTGAAAACCAGGTTGGGAGATTTTTTTACCCAGTAAAGCAATGTATAATGTAGATATGCTTAAGATTTTTTAAAAAAAGAAGAAAAATAATTTAAATATAATGAGTAACTTGTGACAGGCACATTACCTACAGGTACAGCGCTGTAGCCTCATGTGGTTTCTTGGCATACTAGACTCTCCAGACCATCATGTCCCTGGTCTAGAGAGTCTAGTAAAAAAAGGGTGAAAGGGGTAAACAACATCTCTTAGAAGCCTTCAGGGAAGCATGTTGTCTTTTAAATAGGTTGCAGGGCCCTTCCGCAATGTTTAACTGCAATCATCATCATCATCCCTTGCACATTACATAGACATATGTAGGGAAAGAAGTGGTTAGAGAACAAAGCTTTGACCAAGATTAAACAAAGATTTAAACTATGAGGAAAGGAAAAGAAGAAAAGAGAAAGAATGATGATATGGACAACAGACAGAGAGAATGGCCAGTTGGGTGAGGGACAGAAGAGAAAGAATGGGAAGGAGGGTAGTTAAAGGTTAACTGTTAAATGTATTTTATGTTTTCATGTTTTGAAATTGCTCCTCCATGATTCTCTATAGTTCCTGGTCATTGGCTTTCTTTTATGTCCTCCATTCTTAGCTCAATTATTTGCAAAATAAGAAATTATATAAATCAAACAAATACACGCAAATAAACTACGACTTATTTTGAGCATTGCTTGGAACAGCACCATCAGCCCTGCGGATCAATCCCTCCCACTAAAGAGGGGATATTGTATGAGAGAATAATGTTAATGAATTCTCTTTTCCAAAGCAGTGGGATACACTTTAGAAAATGGATTCCCTCCTGCTGACACTGATGTTATAACATTGATGGAGAAAAATCAGGAATTCAATAAGTCAATAAGAGCAGGCTCTTCTTAACTGCTTTTTCTGCTCTAGCAACAACATTTCAGCCCATGGATTTAAAAAGCAGCTCAGCCATTCTTTTACAGCTTGGAGCACTCTTTTTCCGCCAGAGTGAAATTCAGGGCACGGCATTAGCTTAAAAGGAATAAGCATCAACAGGATAAACTCTGCTCTTCTTTGCTTAGGTGAAACTCCCTTTGAATCCGATGGAAGTTTGATCCATGTAACTGAGAACAAGCTTTAATGGTAAAGGTACAGGGCTGCTGCTATGCCACGCAAATTCAGAGTGCAGCTGTGTGCAAAGAATTACGGATTTGCTGGCTTAACGATTAACTTCTTTATCCTTCTTAAAACTTATTATGACATCATCTTTTGAAGCTCTCATTGATTAACTCACTGATTCCTTCAGCATAAAGCACTCTGGCCAAAGCTTTTGTGGACAGTGAAATTAAATGAATGGTTTCACAAACTACCTGTTGGAAACAATACACTGAGCACAAGTATCTGAAACTGGGATCAAAGGCACTTGATTCTAGTCAGAGGCAGAGAGCTGCAATGGTCTGCATAGGGCTGCTGAAAATGAGCAGCAAATTAATGGATGTTGAGACACAGGTGTAACACTGTGGCAATGGGAATGACACAGCAAAAGCAAAAGTTTGATTCATCTGCTGTAGCGTAATTGCATGAAATGGGTCAATGGTCTAATGAAAAGCTATCTTTGCATCCTTATTTGATGCTGGAAGGGGTGTGAACAGCATAAGATGATGTATTTGAGAGCCAGAGCAGAAAGGAACAACAGAAACAGAAGGTGCTTCTGGAAAAGGAGAGCTACAATTACAACACAGGATGGATGGCTGTATTTGAAAATATGACCCATATTGTTGACGCACGAAAAATATAAGTCCACGTCCCCTCATGACCTTGGAAATTGCTTCAGATTTGCATCAGCAAAGTCCTCTGCATATTTTCTCAGAAGCAAGTCTCTTTAAGTTTCAAGGAGAGCCAGCATGGTGTAGAGATTTGGGCACTGGACTGCAACTGTGGAGACCAGGGTTCAAATCCCTACTCAGCTATGGAAATCCATTGGATGACCCTGGGCAAGTGGCAGCCTTTCAGCTTAAGAGGAAGACAATGGCAAACTTCCTCTGAATAAATCTTGGCTCAGAAAAACCTATGATAGGGTTGCAATAAGTCAAAATGGACTTAGAGGAATTATCTTGCTTTCTGTGGCAGAATAATTTAGCTAGCTTTGGATGCTATGCATGTCAACCAATGGACTTGTGTTGGTGGGCAGACATAATTTTCTCATTGCCTCAAAGTATTGCATGACGATTAATTGTGTCACCTGTGATGAATTAATGTTAAAGTGTTTGCGATATCCATTTTCAAAAACAAGAAAATGACAAAAGATATTATTTTTGCTTGGTACTGAGTAATATTTTTATTTGTTAGTTATTATTTGAGGGTACTGGGCTAAGCTGGACTCCTATAGCTTACCTTAATTATATGAGGTGGCTGGATTTTTTTATTATTTTTTAAATGCCTTTAATTCAATTCCTGCAAAGAGGAACGGGTTCCTGTGATATTCTGAGCTTGTAAAATAAGATTAGGAGAATAATTTTCATTTTGCAGTAATTCCTTTGCACTCTTTCACTTGTGAGCGTTAAGACAAGGTGGACAAGAGGATAAAAATGATTATTTTTTTTGTTATTTATAGGGAAGGATAGAAATTTTCTGTAATATCTGTTTGGGGGAAAATCAATCAAATAATAAATGAACAATAGCAGAAACAGCAAATCATGTTTCTTCAAATCAAAATTCCTGTCCAGAATATTCCCAAATTATGTTGTAATGAAGACTGCTGGAATTCTGCCCACTCTCTGGTAGCCATCTGTTCCTTTGCCTGTTTATTTTTTCATGTCCATGTTTCTTTGAAAGAGAGTGCGCCCAGCTTTCAAACATGAAGCAAATCGACAATTACGAGCAAAGAAACAGGAACTGTGCTTTGAACCAACACCAAGAAAAATACATTCCCATCGAAAGATACTTATTTCCCATGATCCCATTATTATAAAAAACTCATTCCCTCACCTGTTGTTGCACTGGACACGGTTGGCCACTGCTGCTCAGGTCCTCCTGGTCCTGGGCGTAAGCCTCCTGCCTCCTCCATATGCACAGCACTAAACAAATATACACACCGATTAGGTTTTACAGGTCTCACAAAACAAGACACAGCTTTTCATATAATGAACATTGTCCTTTTGACTATATCTCCATAGAGGGCAAAGGCATATAGTAGCTCATAATCTGCATAAATCCTCTGCAATGTAAAATTATTGTTGAACCCTCTAATTTTTCAGTTTGCAAATTCTGCAATACTGGACCTTTGTTGCATGTTTGCATTCAACAACTTAATTCAGGGACATCATGTTGCACAAATGTTGCCTTTATAGAATGGTTTGTTTCCATTAATGAGATATGACATGTCTAACATGGTTGGGAAATCACTGAATCCCAGCAGTATTTATGCCTTACTGTTGAAGTAAATAATGAAACACTCTCTTGTCAGTTTCAGACATCCTCCAGCCTGCTAATATTAACCAAACCTATACAGCAAACAGTCTGCTGTAATTTACAATACCCAACAGTGATTGCACCTTGTGCCTTTGGCTAGCAAAAAGGGAGAACATCAGGAAGCATTCCACATAATCTTTTCCTCATACATCACATGGGGAACATTCTGCTATGAATGACACCAGCAAACTCCATTGCCACAAATTATTATGTTGTGAACTAAAATGGAAATGGCAAAGAGATGAGTGCACTGAAAAATAAATAAATAAATGCATGTGTTTTATGCACTGTACAAGAAACTAGAATCCAGAATTTGGGAAGGGTCAGTTGTTATCTTGCATTTCTGGCAAAAATGTTGTCATTTCTACACTGTTAATAATAATATAATAATAATTTTTATTTAATACCCCGCCCCTCTGAAACCAATTGAGGCATCTTACAGATAATGTTGTTTAAACAGAGATCATTTCTAGGCCCAATCATTTTCCTCTGTTAATTGCGCATTGCATATCTCAAAGGAGGTGCCAAATAATCTAATTTTTTTTATACCTGATTCCACTCTAGCTGTCTTATAGAGTTGTTGTTGTGTGCCTCCAAGTCATTTTTAACTATGATGTCCCTACAGAGATGGTTTGCCATTGCCATCATCTGAGGCTGAGAGAGTGTGATTTGCCCAAGGTCAGCCAGTGGGATCTTACGCTTGAGCAGGGATTCAAACTCTAGTCTCCAGAGTCACAGTCGCATGCTCAAACCACTACACCATGCTGGCTTTTGCCTTCTGGAGATGCCCCTACAACTGCTACTTGCAGGCTACCACATGGGGCAAAATGTTGGGTTTATATATGGCAGACCAGCAGGATTTCTGTTCTTGCTCAGGTATGAAACTCATTCTGTTTGGTTTTAGCTGAAAAGGTCATTCTCCTTCACCAAACCACCTAGTTATTGGAAAATCAGATAATATAATAGGTTTAATATAAAGGAGTAATAAAACAATAATAATTATAATAAATTAATGCAAGAACCTGTGGACGTGAATGCATATAGAAGCAATTTTTGTTATGGATGAAGAAGGTGGAGATCATTAAAACGAAGAAGAAACTTTAATGGGACAGGACAGTTTAATAGCTGAAGTAATTGGTAATTACTCCTTAATGCAGGGGTAGGCAACCTAAGGCCCGGGGGCCGGATGCGGCCCCACAAGGCCTTTGGACTGGCCCCAGGCCACTCCTGCCACCACCACCGCTGCCGCCCCCACCGCTGCCGCCCACCATGATGATATTGATTATTGTTGTTATTACTTGTTCTTGGGGTTTTCTTTGCAAAATCTCCACAGTGGTTTTGCCATGGCTTTTCTGGGGCTGAGAGAGTGTGCATGCATATTTTTTAAATTTTTCTAATTTTTTAAAATTTATTTATTTATTTATTTATTCATTGCAAGCCAGAATTCCACCTTGACTAAACTGTTTGGAAACTTCAGAGGATCTAAGATGCTACAGCCAGGTTGCTGACTGGGACTGCTCCCACAATGCAGTATTAAATTAGTTTGACACTGGTTTAACTATCACAGCTCCATCCTATAGAATCCTGGGATTTGTAATTTCTTGTGACACCAGAGCTCTCTAAGAGAGAAGGCTAAATATTTTACAAAACTACACATCCCAAAATTCCACAGTACATAACCATGGTAGTTGTAGTAGTGTCAAACTGTATTAATATTGCAGTGTTGATGCATTATAGGGATGATAACAGCCCCATTGCAAAAACAGCTCTATTGACTGCCAATCCATTTCCAGATGGAATTCAAAGCACTGGTCATGACTTTTAAAGCCCTACGTGGCTTGGGCCCAGACTATGGGCTGATGCAGATGGCCCATTTGGGGCGCCACAGAGTCACCCCTGAAAGCGGCGGACCAGGGCCGAGGCAACCGCACACCGCGGCCATGATCCTCCCTTTTACTGCCCCTAAAGGAGCGGCTAAATTCCACTCCTTTTAGGGGAGGCAAAAGGCCATCCCAAGAGCCGGCACCATGGCTCTTCTGTGCCCTTTTGGCACAGCATGTTTGCACGCTGCGCTGGGAGGGTGTCTTGACACTGCACACCGTGCACACGGCCGCACAGCATCAGGACGGCATTGGGATAAGGTTGGGGTGGGTGGCGTGCGGCTGCTCCACCCCAACTCCACCTCCAGGCCGGCCCTTTGGGTCGGTCTGCAACAGCCCTATTGTTATTTGAAAAACCATGGGGGGTTGCAGACTGCCAGAAATAGTGCAAATTGAGTCCACTTTAAGGGTTAGGGTTAGTGCTAGGGAATCATGGGAATTGTTTTTTTTTCTGAGACATTGAGCCTTCTCTATCAGAGAGCTCTGGTGCCACAATAAACTACAGTCCCCATGATTCCCTAACCCTAACCCTAACCCTAAAAGTGGATTGAATTTGCACTATTTCTGGAAGTCTGCAACTCCCCATATCTCCTTATATGAGCCTTCCTGAGCTCTGAGGTCTTTGTGGGAAGGCTTTCTCTTGGTCCCACTACCATCATAAGACTGATTGATGGAGACATGAGATACCTCTTGGCGGCTGCTCTCAAGTTGTGGAACTCTTCCTCACAAAGTCCGATTGTCCCCCTCCCTGCTATTTTTCAGCCGACAGGTAAAAACCTTTTTATTTAAGGGGACACTCCTTAGCACCAGGACAGTTAAAGTGGCCTCAGTTTGCACTATTTCTGGCAGTCTGTAAAGGCCCATATGTATTTCAATATGTTGCACAGATGGGCCTTTTAACAGAGGTGTTGTGCTTCTATTTTATTATGCTGTATATCTTTTTTTAACTGCTCTTAGGCTACACAGTTAACTTGTATTTTTAAACAGAAGTCTAGTTTGTTTATGTTTTAATTTTTATATTGTAAGTTTTGTTTAGTTGCTTTGTATTTTTGAAAGATTGTATGCCATCTTGGATCCCATGCTGGAGGAAAGGCAGGGGGCAAAAATAAGCAAACAAACAAATAAGAGGAAGGTATATGAATACATACCCTTGCATGCCAGCTCTTAAGGACGCTGAATAACGCCAGTCAGGATTGGGTGGTTTTGGCTATAAAACAAAACAAGAGAAAGAGATCAATATTAATTTCCATTTAAACACATTTAAAAAGCAATGTATTATAATCTAGAGTTCCATCCAGAGTTCATCCATAGAGTTTGTATTTCTTGCCAAAAAAAAAAAAAGCACATAAATATATTCATTTTTAAAATGCAAGAGAAGTGCCAACCTCTTCACATTATATAGGCCATAGGAACTTTTGAATAATTACACCAGAGCAGGAGCAAGCAATTTCTTACTATCCAGGGCCAAATTTTTTACCCAGAAGATCCACTATGGACCACAACAGCCCTAGAAATGAATAAAAGAAAAGAATCAAGAAATGGCCTCTGGACTCTTTACTTATTTTTTAAAAAATGTGGGTTTTCTGAGGTTTGGCAGCCCCTGTGGCTTTTTTAGGTCCAAACCTGCTTTCCAAGTCCAAGGGTGTATCCACAGTGCATAATTATAGCAGTTTGATGCCACCTTAACTGATTTGGCTCCTAAGGAATCCTGGGGTTTGTAGTTTTGAGAGGTATACAGAATTCTCTGTGTTAGAGTGTAGTCACATTGTGGAAATAAAGAGTTTGATGCCACTTAATTGTTTTGACTCTATCCTGTGGAATCCTGGGATTTGTAATTTGGAGAAGCACCAGAGCTCTCTGACAGGCCAGGCTGAATACCCTCTCACCAAACTAAAAACTACAAATACCAGGATTCCACAGGACAGGGTCATGACAGTTAAAGTGGTGTCAAACAGCTTTATTTCTGCAATGTGGAAACATAGGGTGCATCTACACCAGTGATTCCCAAAGATGGGGGCATCATCGCAGGGAGCGGGAAGATCCAGGGGGCAATGAGGAAAAAGGGATGGCAGGGGGCCCCTTTAATCAAAAGTATGGGTGCACAAGAAAGAAAAGGGAAACCAGCAGCCTTTAGGACCATGGTGGGGATGGGGAGTTAGAGTATGTGGTGGAAAAAAGGGGCTTTCACATTTGGGACCCTGTTTAAGCTTTGTCAGCTGAGCTGGGACCTGGCTGGCAGGGTGGAGTTGTACTGCTGCTTCTGCTTTCTTTCTGTGGGCAAGCTGAGAGAAGAGGTAGCAGAACAGTCTGACCATACTTCCTCGAGACAAAAAGGGAACACTGGGATGGCAAAAACAGGATGGGGCTATGTAATATTCCATATTCATGAAAAAGTAAGATGATAACAAAGGTATTATTCCAGGAGCCTATTGAGCTAACAATTATTCTTCAGTGACAGAACTCATCCAAAACTTTAGGAAGCTGTAGAGGGGAACTATATTTCATCACAATCGTACCATGGATGTTTCTCCTACGCAGCCAATTTCAGTCTTTAAACACCTTATCATAAAACTTCTCACACTTTTGTTTTTTAGGTTTGTTTTGTTTTTTTGTTTTGTTTTTTTACAATCCCAATTTCAAACAGGGTTCTTTAACCCATTTTTTGCAATGTAATAGGGCATTTTTCTTGAAAAGGGGACAAAATTGACATTTATATTAAAACAACAGGACAGTCTGGAAATATTGGGGGGGGAACAGTACTATTCCATTCAAAATGGTACGTATGGTCAGTCTATAACAAAAAAAACAATGTTTGCTGTGTCGGGGATGAATTGAAGCTGTGTGGGGAAGGCATGGCTCTGAGGAAGATGGAGAAGGAGTATCCAAGGTAGATTCTTTGAAAGAATCCTTTGCTTCTCTTGCCTCTCTCTCTTGAGAGCCCTTCCTTGCTGCAGAGAAATGTGGGAAACTGGTTGTAGCTTTTTCCACCCTGGCAAAGATGGACTGAGAGTCTTTCCTTGCTGGGAGGAAGCTTCTCCCTTTGCACCCGGTCACTTTGGGAGCAGCAACCAAGCAACTGAGCAGCTACTAAGAAGAATCTTGCCCATGCTGGTCTTTGCTGCAAGGCTGGTGCAGAAGAGAGGTTTCTGGGTTGCTGCTCAACTGGCCTCTTGGTTGCTGCTCAACCAGCTGCTCAGCTGTTGCTCCCTTTGCACCGTCACTCTGGGAGAAGCAACTGAGCAGCTGGCCAGTTGGCCTTTCTTTTCCTCTAAGGCCAGCATGGGCAAGAGGGAGGAGCAGGGCTGAGCTGCTGCCGCTGCTGCATTTACACATGAGAGGCTGAAGGTGGAGAAGAAAGCAGTGGCATGGCTGAGGTAGATGCTGCTGGCCAGCTGGCTGCTGCACAAGCAATAGATTTAGTATCAATAAATAGCTATTGGGGAGTATACTAGAGTTGTCACTCAAGAAGAAAGGGGGTAGTAGCCCCCCAAAATTTGGGGACCACTAATCTACGCTACAGAAGAACTGCAGTTTGACACTGCATTAAGTACTCTAGCTCCATCTTATGGGATCCTGGGATTTGTAATTTTACAAAGACTTTAGTCTTCACTGCCAAAGAGAGCTAGTGACTCACAAAACAACAAAACCCAGGGTTCTCTAGAATGGAGCCATGAAAATTAAAGTGGTATCAAACTGCATTATTTCTACAGTGTAAATGCACCTTGTGCTAGCGAGTTCTAACTGTAATTTAGGAAAGTGGACTGGAGTTCTCTAGCAGAAAATTCTGAATACCTCACCAAAATGCAAATGCCAACATTCCTCAGGCTGGAGTTTTGGTGGTTAAAGTGGCATCAGACTGCTATAAATGTATAGTAAGGAACAAATGTTCTGGAGTAGGGTAGAAAATTATTTTTCCCATTGTTTTGGTATGCATGGAAGAGTTGCTGCAAAAACATGAGCAGTACTTGGGAAACATTTTGCCAATATGCTCTATAGAGGCATTGTGACTGTGACTGTAACTCGGAGCCTCTAAAAGCAGGATTGATGTTTGCATGGCAAATACTTTTCTACCTCATTATTTTATCAGGGTTCCTTACATTTTGCTTTTTTGGCCCATGTATAACACCAGGGCCTGTCCTGCACACTTGACTTTTTAATTAATACCCCACACAGGATTAACAGTAATACACTGCCCTTTTTAAACTGATGTGGTGTGCCTGTTAATTTTTGCTGTTCTTCACCTCAATCCATGGGGAGAGGCAGGTAAATAATCATCATCATCATCAACAACAACAACAACAACAACACAGGTAATTGTGGTTTAAGAGATAGTCCAACAGCACTTGTTAGCATGAACACTTCCAAGTCTCCTTTTCCATATTTACCATGTGCCATTAAAAAAAAATACTGTGCACACCCTATCCTAATTGTCACTCTTAAATATATATTGGCAACAACAACAACAACAACTTTGTCCTCCTTTACGGTATTTAGATTTTCCACATACCAGAAAAGCTACCATTGTCTAACAAAAGTAGAAGTGATCAGTGATATTGTGAAAGAGAAGTGACGTAAGGTGGGTCAACTAGATATGTTAGGAAAGCCCCACTTACAAATATAATGTGCAGTGAGACTGTTTTTAACACTACAAGAGGAGTGTGGATCAGGATTGCCAGATCTCAAATTATGGCCCTGAGTTTCTTGGGGTGGAGGAATCTTAGGGCAAGGGTACTGCCTTTTTCTCCTTTATTAGACTTGAGGTTTTTAAAATTATTTTAATGGTGCACTCTGTGTAACTGTGATTGATGCTTAATGCAACTTGCTTAGTGACTTCACCACAGGCTGCCCCCTTGTAACATCATATTTGTAATATCACCTGGACCTGCCTGCTGTGGCATCACAAGATCCCTAGGTCTCAAAGTTGGACCCTAAAATAGGGCCTAGTAATACTCCTGACCTGGCAGCCATAGTGTAGGTAAGGGAAGCCACACATCCCTCCCCACTTCTCCCACCTTACCTGACTATCTGTTCAGGCACATTCCTCTCTAATATATACCAATTACATTGGAAATGAGTGGGATAAAAAGGCTTTAACATCACAGACCATAGAAGT
>CM034706.1:127683532-127695868 GCA_020142125.1 Phrynosoma platyrhinos | reverse complement strand
GACAGTAAAAGTGGCCTCAAGCTGCATTATTTCTGGCAGTCTGTAAAAACCCTTAAGTCTCCAAATGCATCTGAGGAAATAGACTTAGCTCCTGCTGCCAACTTCTTTCTTTCAGTTAGTCTCAAAGGTGCTACAAAATCTTTCTACATAAACATCAGAAGCTTTGTAATTCTGAGCGAATGAAGGCATTTGAGTAAGAATGGGTGAAAATGTGGAGTCTAGGAAATTACAGTAACTTACATCCCATAGCTGTTCTCGATTAAACTTGGATCCCATATATAACACTTGAAAGTAGACTTCAAAACAGAATCTCTTGTTCTCCTTTCCATAATGCCTTACTAATTGTTTCTCAAATATTGCCATGTTTAGGTAAGCTTGGGGCAGGGTATGGAAATGGGAAAGCTGCAGACTTCACAGTATACAAACTAGATGTAAAAATGTATATGGTTTAGATTAGCAATCCATTGGAAAACTTACAGAATCACTAGGATAACAAATACAGAAAAAAATAAGATTAGTCTACTGTGGCTTATGCCAAAGTTACTACATGCCTTGAGACCCACTGATTTCTTGCCATTGTGGGGAGTGAGGAAAAAGAGTGGACCCCTTAAATAGATGTATTGCTACACTGAATATACCACACTAGCAACAGTTTCATGTATTTCTGGTATTTCTGTGTGGTCAGGTTTTCACTAGGACTATAAACCAGTGCCTGGATTAGACTATTCATACTGCATTTTGTGAGATTCCCTGACTGAATGCTCTCATGTTAAAACACATCAGTAAAACCTCCACATAAAATACCTGCATATAAAAGAGAAATGTGTACCCTGGCCTTTCCCCAGCATTTACTTTTCTATCAATATTTTCTTTGAAGGGGTTGTGTGTATTTGGTATTCAAATTTCAAATTTCACCTGTAACACAGAGATTTACAACCTCAGAAAAATTAGGCCTATGTTTTCTCCATGCTGCACAACACAAATAGATCCAGAAGGATCCAGAAAGAATCAGCATGGAAAATCATAATGCATATTGCTACTGTTTCTTTTTAATGGATATCTTATTACTCTTAACATATTGCAAGCCACCTTGTAAGGGAGCTATCCTAAAATCCAGGGTACAAATTTGCTGAAAAAGTAAATAGATAACATGCTTGGATGAGAATAAGGCTCTTTACAGTAGCAGACACTGTGGACTTGCAAGGCACTGTATAGAATTTCATTGCTGATAATCTCCTCATAAAGCTTCTGGTTCGACCCCTTTCTAAATATATTTCTAAGCCTCTCCTGAGCTGGTGTGTATTTCTTGTTCTGCACCAGACATTTTGTTTCATGCTCTAACCCTTTTTCGTGCTGGGCTTTCATGCATACACACATTGTGTGCATGTGTGTGTGTCTTCTCTTGCTTGAAGCTCTCAGCCTCAATTTGTTGTGTAGGTACAGCTCTTTTAAATCAATTGTTACTACCTAATCTGACCCCTACTCCATCTTTCAATTCAAATCTCATTTTATATTAGATGAACATTTCATTCATCCAATATTCGTGCATGTGTGTGTGTGAGAGAGAGAGAGAGAGAGAGAGAACCAGGAAAAATAGTGATGCTTTAAATTGTTGGATTTTAAATTAGTGCTGATTTGACCAGTCTTTCCAAAATTTTATAAAAAATAGTCCTGGTCCTACATTTGTACTCCGGTTCAACACATATGAGGCTGCTATTGATACTGGACTTTATACTCCACAGTACAACATAATGACTATCAGAGGCCAAAAGAATCTGATAATGTGGAAGGCCTAGTTGTCACCTGAGTGGTAAAACTTTGTTTGGACTGTTCTACTTCAGATGGCTGGTTGGGAACTAATATGACTAAATTCAAATCTATACAACTATCACGTCTGCACACACCAGACATACTCACAGGCACACACTTCAGAAGAGAAGATTAGGCCCGATCCCTAGTCCTATGGGCATTTAATTTTCTATATCCATATTCTTGCATCTATACAGAGGACCATTTCCTCAAAAGAGCCCCAGCCATCAGTCTGAAGCGCAATGATGCTCCCCATCTCTGTCCTTCCATCCATAGGACAGAGGGATTTTATTATGTATTTTACAAGAGGCCAGATATAATTGTTGTTGTTGTTGTTGTTGTTGTTGTTATATTCCCTCTCTCCACGTTCAGATTACTTAGTGATCCTTATTCATTTTCTGTTTGTGTTGGAGATGAAATGTGGACAAGCTTAATTGAAGCTGAATGCAGACAAGACAAAGGTAATGATGGCTGGCAGGGGTGATAAAGACACTCATTAGAAAGGATGTTCACACAGTCTCAGGTCATCTCGGTTCATAGGTACATGATTCTCCCAGAGTTATCAGCATAGAAGCAGTACCCCAATTCCTGAGCTACTGTTCCTAGAATTATGGAACTCTCTCCTTTTTGGAGACTCAGCAGAGACTGACAGAAATGTAGTTATGGGACGGGCTAGCTTTCAGTGACCAGGATTTAAGTGACAGTGGATACTATTTCTTGCATGGCACTACCTACAGTGGTTTCTATGTTGTAGAGTATTATATTATGTTGATTTACTCAGATGTATTTCTAATGTTGCTGCAGAGTTACAGCAAATTTACTGATATATGAGATATATGACTAGAGACCATATATAGCAGATCATTAATAAATGAAGAATGCTTTGGCTATTTATCTTATTTCTTTGTTATAAGCCCAAATATTCCATGGAGGGCCAGTGTGGTGTAATGGCTTGAGTGCTGGACTGGGACACTGGGAGACCAGGGTTCGAATCCCATCTCTGCCATGTAAATCCACTGGGCAACCTTGGGCAAGTCACACTCTCTCATCCTCAGAAGAAGGCAATGACACACCCCTTCAGAAGAAACGTGCCAAGAAAACCCCATGATAGGTTCGCCTTAGGGTCACCATAAGTCTTGACCATAAGGGACTTGAAGGAACACAACAACATTCCATATGAACAGAGCCATCCTAACTCAAAAACATGCTAGCTGTAAGGGGGTTAAGATCTGGCCAAAGTCACTTCTGCCAGGAGAAATGCCTTTCTGTTGGCAGAACCAGCGAGATCTATTTACCAGCAGGATTGCTCTGATGGTTTAAATCTACCAGCAAAAGATCCAGAGGGGGCAGATGCAGAGAAGAGGTGGGAAGAGGGAGCAGCTGAGTTAACATCGATCCAAGTCTCTCCTCCAGTCCAGGGACATGACTACTGTGCCTGCACAAAGACAAGGCAAGGCAAGGATAGTCCTAATTTATTTCCAACATTCCTGGGAGGGTAATTCCTGAGAAATTAATTTGTCTTTATTAATTTCCAACATTCCTGGGAGGAATTTGGGTTAAGCATAACATCAGCTGACCTAGGATTGGCCAACCTGGCAGACTGACATCTGAGCCAGTTAGAACTATGCTCTGGAAAAAGGTACTCTAGTGGTTCTCAGACTTTTCACCTGTGAGACCTACTTTACATCTACATGTGGTAGGTAGTCTTAGTGGGTTCTTCACATGCAGGTGCTACAAGATCTCTCTACATACTGATTCTACAGATTAACATGGCTATATCTTTGAATTTTACATCTACATGTGGATATCTCCTCCACCCACCTTCCACTCAATGTAATATATGAATAAAAATGATTTGTTTCATATGCATATTTTCATTTGCACATTAATTTATATTTTATAAGGAAATAACATTCTTCAAATGAGAAAATTTGACTTACCATAAATAAATTCACTACCTAACTCGATGCATGTGTAAATTTTACACATACTTACACAGCTACATTCACATGCACCAGTGCTCACAGATATGTACACATACAGTCATGCTCTTTCATTCTTTTTTTCACTCACACACATACTCATTTACTCTCTCACACACACAGTCACACAGAAACATTCATTCCCTTGTCTTGTGTATATGTGAGTATATAAAAAAGAAATGAAGAGAATGACTGAAGCAGAGGAGGATAGGTCAGGGCCTCCAAGTCTAGCACCTCCCTCTCTTTCACCATGGCCCCCAGGTCCCAACCCACAATTTGAGAACCACTGAGTTACTCTGTTTCTGAAAACATACAGGCCCAAGCTTAAGTGGGAGTTGGCTTTCAAAGCAGATGAAGTTTTATTGCCTATGAATTACATCAGAAAATGCTTCAACCTGATGTTCTACTTCTCCGCCAAGAGAATATTCCCATATGGATATAAACCCGGTTAGAAAATAGAAAAACCTGCCCATGTGAAATGTCCCTCAGTAAATATTCCTCTGTGTCATTCAGAAATGTTTGATCACTGCAACAGGGCTGCTAGCTATTTACACACAACAGGAACAGAGCAAAATTGTAAACACTTCAACCCGGGAGAACCGTGCTATACCCCAGTGGTCTGAGGGCAACACACAGTCCCACCACTACTAATTCATGTGAATCAGGGTTAAGATGCTACTTGCATCGAAACTAATGTTGGATACTAGCCTCTGGCTCTAACCCTACTCAAGGGCAGCAACATTAAATGATTAATTGTACCACTGAGCAATCTTTGGCTTTCTTACTTAGTTGATTCACTTATTTTTTAACATGCTTTCCACTGCCAAAACAGTACTGCCAAATATAGGTCATGAGCCCATACACCAATCATCTTGCATCTTGCCTTACGGAAGCCAAAATGGAACTATGCTTTTTAGCTGTTTCCATGGAGAAGCACATTTCCTTTTCCTAGAGATCAAACTTCATAAGGAAATATTCAAAGCTATATTATCCATGAACATAGAGAGTGATATTTGTTGAGAAATTCCTGGTATGGAATTTCAGTGCATACAATTACTATTTTAGTCCCAGAAACCATGGGTCAAAAATAAAATCCTTTCCATCACTGAAGAGAGAAAAAAGATTGTGTGAATTAGAGTGCATACATCACCATAAAAGTGCACAGAGCAAATTTTTATGAGCCCATGCCAGTTATCCTGGCTGTCTTGCAGTTTTCCATCAAACCTGAGGCCATGACTATATTCTACTTTCACTATTGCCTTTAAGCAAAAGCTTTATAAATTCCAAGAGGAATGGCTAAAGTTCTACAGAGGATTGGAGGAACACTGTTGCTTCATTGCAGAAATTGGAAAGGATTATCATCTTCCACAGTGGGTTCTATTTTGTTCTGGGCTGAAAAATGTGCTTGCTAGACAGGACTGATTTTGGCTGCCAATTGCCTCTAAGTATTGGCATATACTAAAGACCTCAGCACATATCAAGTAGTGCCCAGGGGCTTCTGTACCAGCTTAATGTGGCCTTAAGAGATGAATAATTCCAGTATGGGTCCTGATTTTGACATAGCTTAGTGGAGTCCTTGTATTCCAAGGATAGTGTAGCCAAAAATTAGTGGATGATTTGTAGAATGATTCTGAGTAGGTTTATCTATTTTTGAACTTCTCAAATAGATGTGCCATTGTTTCTAAAAGCAGAAACGGTGCAGCCCTTGGACTATGAGTGCAAATTTTCTTTTTTCATGTTCTTTTATACTTCTGAATGCTACATGGGTCTTGTGAAAGGAGAAAGGTGGGATATAAATATAATAAAATAAATAGTTTATTTTAAACATTCTGATGCAAACATTGACATACCTACACTTTCTTAAGTTTGTGCATCCACATCATGTTTGTGTGAACCCTCATCTGTGCCTTTGTAAGCATAGGTAAAAGGTAAAGGTACTCCCTGTTGACAAGGTCAAGTCGTGTCTGACTGTAGGGGGTGTTGTTCATCTCTGTTTCTAAGCCGAAGAGCCAGCATTGTCAGAGACTACTCTGTGATCATGTGGCCAGTATGATTGCACAGAACGCTGTTTACCTTCCCACCAAAGTGGTACCTATTTATCTACTTGCATTTGCATGCTTTCGAACTGCTAGATTGGCAGAAGCTGGGACTAGTGACAGGAGCTCACCCCATCATGCAGCACCCAGGCCTTGAACTGCTGACCTGCCGATCTTGCAATCAACAGAGCCAGTATCTTAACCAACTGAGCCACTGCACCCCATTTTACAAGCATACCGAATGCCTTTTGAAAGCAGTAGCATGGAAAGGTGGGGGCAAGTTTAAGAATTGGCTTCTGGCAGCTCAGTTGTATACTCCCAGATTTGGATCTAATCCATAGTTGAAGCACTTCCAGTGTGAACATACAGTAAATTTTACCCTGTAAATCCCTAAGACAGTACAATTTACAACTAAAGTGTAGAACTAAACTTTGTAAGACAAATATGTTTGTTCTATAAGGTTAGTGTCAACAGTAATATTTGCAATGGAAAACTGGTAGACAGGTGTATTACGTGATTTTTTTAAAAAAAATATTTATTTGATGGGTTAAAACCTCACCTACCTGAAAATTCCCTATTGCATCTCTACATCCAGGCTCTTTCCAAGCATTTTTCCTAATCTGGTTCTGCAACCAGAAACAAGTGGTGCAAAGAGCGGTTCGGAGAAAAAATCAGTGGTTTGGGAGAGGTTCTATTCCCCATGCCTGCCACCAAATATATTTAATATGTTGTTTTATTCTTAACAAAATCTATTTCTTATGCAAATGGAAAGTTTGAGGATACATGCAGCGGACTGCAAGGGACATGATGGGATACAGATTTGCAGTAGATATAAGAAAAAAATGAATCGTATTGCAACCCATAAGCTTTCGCTCTGACATCTCTATACTTTTGTTGACCACTCATGCATGGTGGCGATCCAAATGCTGAAATAGCAAAACAACTTGTCAGCACCATAGATCAGCAAGGTCAATGATGCTGACACAATGCTACACTGGGATACTGCCATCCTTTCATGTGATCCAGCAGACCTCAAAACTTGAGAAGAATGTCATAGATACAGTTTAAAACCCTTTAAAAATGTACTTAGAATAAAAATTACCTGAGTTGTTGGACTTAAGTGTAAAACTCCTCCTGCAGTGGTGATATTCTGGCCAAAATTCTGGTAAATGTTTCAGGACAGTCCAATGCCTGCTGTAATGGCTTTTCAGTGCAGGGGAGGGTTAGAGCTGTGTCCATGCA
This sequence comes from Phrynosoma platyrhinos, assembly GCA_020142125.1. Taxonomy (NCBI): domain Eukaryota; kingdom Metazoa; phylum Chordata; class Lepidosauria; order Squamata; family Phrynosomatidae; genus Phrynosoma; species Phrynosoma platyrhinos. The sequence continues at coordinate 127,688,799 of CM034706.1, read as the reverse complement.
CTGAACAGGCTTTATGCTGGTCCATTGCCTCTCAATTAATAGAGAATTGCTTGCAAAAAGGAGAACTAGATATCTCCTTACACAGTCACAGGATAGTTTTCCCATATAATGCTTTTATATATGATTATAGTATCACATCTGAAAAATTATCACTCTGTGGAAATATTCTTCAGTTGTGTTACTGTGCTACTAACTGGGATTAATTTTTGGCTGACACCTAATTCTTTCTGACAAAGCCTCTGAAATAGAATTACAACCCTGGGTAATCATTATTTGGATGTGAACTTTTTCCATTACATATCTGGATTGTTTATATTATACAATATTTAGTGTACATTATTTTTGTCTGCTTCTAAACAACTGGACTGTCAATGTTAACACGTCATCCACTGAATCTCATCTGGAGTCATATGCTCATTAATAACTGTAATACAGTGGTCCCTCCATATCTGCAAATAATAAAGATCTAGATCCTCCAGTGCAGCTCTGTGGTCAACGTCTACCAGATATTGACCATACAATTGCTCTGGAGGAGCTACAAATGCCTAGTGGAGTGTTCTCTCTAGGAATCTCTATGTCCTTCAGTTTAATTTTTGGTCAAAGTTGACTACAGAGTTGCACTGGAGGACAAAATATTCCTAGAGAGAACATACTAATACAATCCATGAATAATCAAATCCGCAAAAGTCAAATCTGCAAATGTGGAGGGACAACTGTATATTTGGACTTCTTATATCATTTGATACTTAAATTGGCTGTAACTATGATATTTCAGCACATCTTGTCTTTATTTATAGTGGTTATTAATGTACATATTATGTACGTTATTTATCTTTGATCCAAATATATTTTTCATATATTTATTCTTTTGTTGGGGGAGGTGTATATCCTGTATACGTATATCCTGGCCCTGAAATGTCATTGTAGCCAAAAAAGAACATCTTTGTAAGGCAAACACAAGGACATAAAAACACCTTTTCACTTACATCAACAAAAGATGGGAAACTGCAGCTTCTATTCCATGTGGGCTAAATACCAAAGTTAAATCAATTATTTAAATCTACACAAACTTTCAGATGAACAAGCTGAGCCACAGTAATCAGACTCACCAAGGTCATGTTTGGAGATTGTGCTATAGCCAAAACATCTGTCTTAATGTTTTTTTTGGTAAAGTTATATACTGATAGCAAAGTAAAACATTCAGAAAAAAAGAAAGAACTGTTGTGGATCAGAACAAAGGTATGAGATGAGGCAGCAATTCTACACATAAACTTTGGGTAAGAAGCTCCATTGTCCTCAATAAGTTTTAGAACAGTTTAAGAAGACTAGCACAGGGATATGCTTTTAGTCCAACATCTCTTTCCAGTACCTACCAACCAGCTGCCCCTGGGAAGCCCATGGGACAAAAAGGCAGCACATCCTGGAAACTAGAATTCAGTTCCCAGTTTGGGCTCAAGAGTACAATGCAGGTTCCAGTTAGCTGTCTTCTACAACAAACAGTAACTAATAGACAATACATCTATCTAGACTACATTATCCATACACATCACCCTCTGCTACATTAAGATGAGTATATAAAATTCATTATGAGTGTACAATATACAAAGCATTTAACCATTAGGCAACTAAAAACTGTAAAAAAAAACAGGTTAAATGTGTGTCAAAGATACCACTTTTAAACAGACAGGCAAGACAAAGACAGCAGAGAAGCCATATGAGAAGGAAGGAAATGTCTTGCTAAGTCAGATCAAAGGCTCCCCAGTGACATTGTCATGGCCATCTTATTTATTTTTTTCATATATATGGTCAAACTGAGCATTCAACTCACATTCTGCCTCCACCAGCAGCCAAACAGAAGCCTCTGGGAACATACACATAGGACAGAATAGTCTTCCTTTTTGTTTATCCCCAGCTTTTCCTATTCAGATGTTACAGCTTTGGACATGGGGAATCCCTACATCAGTTTTCTATGAATTTGCCTAATTACTTCTAACAGCCACCTCAGCTAGTCATGATAAAGTGGCAGTGGATTCTCGTAGGAAATTGCAATTTTTGAATAGAGGCACTTTCCTTTGTTTTTATGGATCCCCGCTGTAAGTCATCTCCTTTAAGTAACCCTGAATCCTCATTTTTAGTAAGAAAACATTTCTCCATATATATTGTTTTGTTCCTTCAAGTCATTGCCAAATTATGGTGATTCTAGAGTGAACTTATCATGAGGTTTTCTTGGCAAGATTTTTTTTCAGGAGGGGCTGCACTTGCCTTCCTCTGAGGCTGAGAGAGTGTGACTTGCGCACTTCCATGGCTGAACGAGGATTTGAACCCTGGTCTCCAGAGACAAGCCACTATACCATGCTGGCTCTGGGTCTCTCTATATACTGCTAATAACTGCATAAAATGATGGGGCAGGAGGGAGCCAGTATGAATGATCAGGACCCAGGGCTTGAGGGCTTGATTATGTTGCTTATGGGTGTTTTTGTCTTGGTAGTATTATTTGTTTATTGTTTCTAACATCCATTTAACATCCATTGAGAATGTCAAAGATAATAAGCACAATATATAATTTTAGATCCCATGTGAAGATTTTTACCTGGCCTAAAAGGGGTACAAAACTTCCACCAGGGAGGGGAGCTGGATTCCTGAGGAGTTGCTCCCACAGCTTCCAAGTAAAGCAATGTGACCATGCAGATCCATCCCTTTTTCTCTCTAGTCCACTGCACCAAACAGCCACCTTGCTCTGCTTCACCACAAAGCCACCTGCTTTCCTTACTGACAGGAACACTATAGATGCAACAAACTAGGAGGCCTCTGACCAGCACGTCTCCAGAGTCCCTTCTGAACTGCAGAAAGTTAGGGAAAGGGCGGGGAGAAGAGCCTCTTTCTTCAATCTCTCCCCTTCATGCACAACCAAGAGCTCCCTTCCTGCTTAACCCAGAGCTTACCCACAAATGGGCTCCCCCACCTCCAAATTTTACAAGGACCCAAATCTGCTCTTGGCAGCCATGCAAGCAGATCAATACCAAACCAACTCTGAAATCACTGGGAAGGAGGCAAACCCCCTTATCTCTTATCCCAGCTCTTTCAGCTACTGTTTCTTTTCCATATATGGGGGGCATGATGTGGCTAAAACTAGGAAGAGTGGAAGGATTGGATGAAGGGTCCTCCTGCCTTCCCCCCATGGTTTGGATACTGCAACGATCAGCGCTGTTGACCTTTCTCTGCCTCTTCTTTATAGTCTTTTATAGTCCAAAGGTGTCTAATATTTTGCCATGGGGTTAGATATTGGTAGCAAGATATATTTATGTAGTCCACAACCTTCAAATTAGTCACCCATAAACTATTTTCTCCTTATGTCAAATACCTAACATTGGGGGGCTTGCAGTCTGCCAGAAATAGTGCAAATTGAGTCCACTTTTAAGGCTAGGGTTAGTGCTAGGGAATCATGGGAGTTGTTATTTTTTTTCCTGAGACATTGAGCATTCTCTGTCAGAGAGCTCCGGTGCCACAATAAAATACAGTTCCCATGATTCCCTAACTCTAACCCTAACCCTAAAAGTGGACTCAATTTGCACTATTTCTGGCAGTCTGCAACCCCCCATTCTTTGGTTTTGAACACAACCTTCCAAGTTAAACTCAAAGAGTAAACCGATATGCTGGTTCCCTTCCTGTTTTTGCACAAAGTGTCATTTTCCTCGTCCCTGCCAATGTCATGGGAGGTATTAACTCTAAAACACTTTACTGTCAATTTTCATTATTTGGTTACTAAGAGATATTTCAGCTGGAGAACCAAGGGGAAAAGACTGGGGGGGAAGCCCATGCAGAGCTGGGCACTGACAGGAGCTAAGAGAAAAGACAATAAAGGCGATGCTCAGAGATGAGAAAGGAAAGCAAACAAAAAAGATACTCGTACAGGAAGAAGGATAGAGAATGAAGTTTCAAAGGAAATCCCATGGGGTCACTCCAAAATAATGTTATGGGCCATACAGAGACAGAGGCTACCTACATATTAATTTGAACATTGAAACAACAGGATTTTTCCTCCAAAAAAACACAGTCCTCTAAGCTTCTAGTACCTATGGGATGTTAAAAGCATAGTGGTTCCTTACTGAACATCAAAAACAGGAACTCCTGCCTCTGTTCCCATTGTTTTTCAGGTGGGTGGCATACTGCTGCCCAGTCACAGTTATCCATTTTTTATGATGGGTCTCTCTTTTCTAACTTGGGAGACAGCAATTTTTCACAAGGTATCTGATATGGAGGACCAGGATTTTTTCCCCCAATGTGCCAGAGACTGGTATTATATTTGTGCCCATTGATTCCAACTGTTTCTTTCTTTCCTGGAAACTAGACAGGGACTAGCAGCTTATGTCCTTTGACTAATCTATGGATCACCATTTTAAGTAGCACTGAGCTAGAAATATGCTAGAAATGAACATTATGTATGCCACAATTTTTTTTAAAAAAAAAAACCTCTCTGCCCTATGCTATATGCCCCCTCTCCCAACATAATGCAATTTAAAGCTTTTCTTTTAGTAAAAAAAAAAGTTGCTTTTGCACCAAAGCCCAAATTCAGTCCATGTAAGCATATTTGAGCTAGATGTTTCATCTGTGAGTCGTCTTGGGTCCCTCCAGGGAAAAAGGCAGCATATAAATGAAATAAATAAGATAGAATAAATCAGTGGAACCTCAACCCAGAATAACCAGGACACCCCTCCCACAATGCTGCCAAATGCCATACTCCATCCACACAAACACTCTTATTTACACAAACACCTCCTTTCTGCCCCACACATATATAAAAAAACACAGTGAGTGAGGGCTGACCTAGGGTCCAAGCTGGTGGGAAGGAATTTCACCCCAAATTTATTCATTTTTATTGTTTATTTGATTTATATCTCACCTTTCTCCCCAGAGGGGACTGAAGGCAGCGCACAGATAAAATTCTAGAAACATATTACAATAAAACAGTTAAAATATCATCTAAAAACAATGTAAAATTGCAAACATTAAAACCGCACTAAAACCATGATACCCACCCTATATAACAAGTAGCCAAGCCACCCCATGATTATCCATTAAAAGCCTGCTTGAATAAAGTCATCTTTGCTTGCTGATGAAAGGCAAGCAAGGAGGGGTCAGCCTTGCTTCTCATGGAAGGGCATTCCAGAGTGCAGGAGCAGCCACCGAGAAGGCTCTCTCTTGTGTCCTCATAAGGTGAGCCTGTGATGGTGGCGGGACTGAGAGAAAGCCTTCTCCTGAAGATCTTA
>CM034706.1:127672043-127683432 GCA_020142125.1 Phrynosoma platyrhinos | reverse complement strand
TTTTGCACACGCTGAAGTTTCCAAACAGTTTCCAAAGGCAGCCCCATGGAGAGTGCACTGGAGTAGTCCAAACAGGATATAATCAAGGCATGTGTCACTGTAGCCAGATCTGACATCTCAAGGAATTGGCGCAGCTGGCACACAAGTTTTAACTGTGCAAATGCACCCCTGGCCACTGCTGAAACCTGGGCATCCAGGCTCAGAGTTGAGTCCAGTAGCACACCCAAGATGTGAGCCTGAAATTTCAGGGGGATATAACCTTATCCAGCACAAGCAGTGTCCTTATTCCTTGATCTGCCTTCTGATTGACCAGGATTGTATGGATAGGTTTCAATTTGTTTGCCCTCATCCAGTCCATTATTGACCGCAGACACCAAGATAGCTTCTTTGGAGTGAGATGGAAATGAGAGATAGAGGTGAGTGTCATCTGCATATTACTGACACCTCACCCCAAAACTTCAGATGACCTCTCCCAACAGTTTCATGTAGATATTAAATAACATGGGGGACAAAATGGAACCCTGTGGGACCCCACAGGCCAGCGGCCAAGGAATCGAACAGGAGTCCCCCAACACCACCGACTGAGTTTGCCCCTCCATGAAAGACTGGAACCACTGCATAACAGTGCCCCCAAGTCCCATCCCAGAAAGGCAGTCCAGAAGGATACCATGGTTGATGGTATCGAAAGCCACTGAGAGATCCAACAGGACCAACAGGGACACACTCTCCCTGTCCAGCTCCCTGTGCAGGTCATCCACCAAGGTGACCAAAGCTGTCTCTTTCCCATAGCCAGGTCTAAAGCCAGACTAAAATGGATCTAGATAATCCGTTTCACCAGAAACCAGAGCTAGGAGGCCACCTAGCAGTGTTAGGGACTGGGTGATAGTTATCCAGGACGGTGGGATCCAGGGAGGTCTTTTTCAGTAGTGGCCTCACACAGCCTCCTTTAGACAGGATGGAAATCTGCTTTGCTGCAGTGAAGCATTCACCACTCCCCTTACCCACTTGGCCAGTCCCCCTCTAGCTGCTTTTAGGAGCCAGGAAGGGCAAGGATCCAGTGGCCCTCACTTCTCCAAGAATCCTGTCCACATCATCAGGCTGCACACATTAAAATTTATCCAATAAAACAAGACAAGTGGGCACCAAGATTACATCCACTGAATCTGTGTCAACTACAGCATCCGAGTCAGAGTGAATCCAAGCAGTTTTGTCTGCAAAGTGTCTTGCAAATTGTTCACAGTGAGCTGCCAGTGGTCTTTGTTTTCTTCTTGGGGGCCAGAGTATAAAAGGCCCTAGACCAGGGTAGGCAACCTTTCACCTTTAAGGGCCGAGGGACTTCAGGTCCCAGAATCCCAGGAGCTATTGGCCAACATGGGACTATTGGCCAACATGGCTGAGGCTTCTGGGAGCTGAAGTCCCTCGGCCCTTAAAGGGGAAAAGTTGCCTGCCCCTGCCCTAGACCATTCAGAAGAGCTCTTCTGGATGACACTGTGCAGATGCAATGGTGGCAAAGAAGTGTAATTTCTTTGCTGCATCCATTGCTCCACCATAGGCCCTCCAATGGGCCTAAGCCCATGTTCGGTTGGACTCACTCCGAGTCTTCTGCCATCATCATTCTAGGCTCTGACCCACTTCTTTCATCACCACCAGCTCCCTAGTGAACCATGGGGCATGTTTGGTTCTACTTCATGGGAGGGGACACTCAGAGGCAATCTTGTCCACCACCCTGGCCATTTCCTTATTCCAGAAATCTGCCAGGGCTTCGACAGGATCATCTTCCAAGGCAACAGAAAACTCCCCAAGAGCCATCAGGAATCCATCCAGATCCATGAGCCTCCTGGGGCAGACCATCTTAATTGCCCCCCCACCCCTGCACAGGCTCTGAATCCCAGTGAGTCTAAACCCTACCAAATAGTGATCAACCCATGACAATGGAACTACAGAATCCCTACATTCCCAGATCACCGTCATCCTGCCCAGAGCAAAAAAAACAGGTCCAGAGTGTGCCCTGCAACATGGGTGGCACCAGATATTACTTGGGACAGCCCCATGGTTGTTGTGGCAGACATGAAGTCCTGAGCTGCTCTTGACAGAGCAGTCTCTGCTTGGATGCTGAAGTCTCCCAGGACAACAAGCCGAGGGGACTCCAGTGCCACTGCAGAGACCAGCTCAACCAGCTCAGGATGGAGACTGTTGTGTAGCGGGGTGGGTGGTACATCAACAGAATCCCTGATCTGTCCCACCCACCTTTAAGCAGACACACTCACACCCGGTAAACTGTGGTACAGAGCACCTGGTAAGGGAGATAGAGACCCTATAGCCTGCCTCCCCACCCTCCAAGCCTTGCCTGCTGCTGTACGGAGAACCCAAATGGACAAAGCTGGGGGAGATTTATTTTAAAAAAACAACTTCATCCAGCCAGGTCTCCATAATAAAAGCCAGGTCGGCATGCTCATGTTTTCCCATTCACCGACCTGGCACTGAGCAGCAGCATTTTCAGCCCAGGGGGCCTGTTGCCAAGACTATCCAGATTTTTTGAAATGGGGGACAGCTTGGGAGAAACTAACACTCTGTGACTTTCCCTCCTATCAGAAGAAAAGCACTGACTCTCCCTGTCATATTTCCCCCTACCCATTATTGTCATGATGACTGCTCCCTGGGTTACTTCCCCTCCCATGCCCTCCTTATAGCCCATATTTGACTGCTAACAGGCAAGCTGTTTCAGAATCACAGCCTGTAGCACTCCTCCAGATGAGGCTAGCAACAGCAGGCAAGCAGGCAAGAATTAAGTTGTGTTCCCCACACACACACACACACACACACACACCTTGTTTATGAGCTGCCAGTGTCCTGGGACAGGAATCAAGCTCCCAGGTAAACAAATATAGAACTGCAGATTTAGGGGGAGTTGATGACCACTTCACTTACTCCTAGGAGCTTCGAAAGCTTGCAACAAGTATACTGTGCATTTCGGTTGGCCAATAAAGGTATTACTGGTGGCGCAGTGGTTAAATGCCTGTACTGCAGCCACTCACTCATAAACCACAAGGTTGCGAGTTCAATACTAGCCAGGGCTCAGGCTAGACTCAGGCCTGCATCCTTCTGAGGTCGCTAAAATGAGTACCCAGCTGTTGGGGGGCAATGAGCTTACAGTTGTAAACCGCTTAGACATCCCATAGCACGATATGAAGCGGTATATGAAGCTGCTTTGCTTGCTTTGCTTACTGTTTGATGGATTTTTGTTTGAATTTGCTAAATGGCCAACACAGCTACCCCTGCCTGTTTCCTACGTATGACTGTATCTCACACACCAGTTTGTCTCTTCTGATGTCACACAAAAGGTTTTTATGCACTAGTCTCTCTTTCTGTTTTCATTCCTAACATTCGGTCACACTCTGGAATGACCTAGAAATATAATGTAATCTGGGGGTGTGCAATAGAAGGGATATGGTGGCTTGGTAGTTAAGACACCAACTCTGACAACTGAAAGGTCGGCATTTTGAAACCCAAGCACCACATCACGAAGTGAGCTCCCGTCTCTAGTCCCAGCTTCTGTCAACCTAGCAGTTCAAAAACATGTAAAAGTGCAAGTAGATAAATATGAACTTTGGTGGCAAGATAAAAGCATTCCATGAGCCTCAGCCTTTAGTAAGGCTGGCCACATACAGTCATCTTTGACAATATTGGCTCCCTCAGCTTAGTAACGGAGATGAGCTTTGCCCCCTACAGTCAGACATGGCTAGACAATCATGTCTAAGGGGAAACTTTTACCTTTCACCTTAGTGGTGTGCAAATGAAACTGTGACTTAATTTCTATAATAATCATAACTGAAATGATCCTCGATTGATGGAATCATTATAGTTATTGTTTATTGATCCATTTGCAAAGTACATGAACAGAGGAAATTCAGCATGACTCAAATAGTGTCCTCAGTTGCATCCCTCCACTTCTACATAGGCAAATCCACTCCTTTTTTAAAAAGCAAAATTCTATCTTGGTGAGAGCAAAAGTCTTCATACCAGACGGGGGTGGGGGAGGAGGATGATATGATATGATGTGGTTGATATTTCTCCTTCCATGCATGCATTTGCTTGCCTGTCATGAGTACAGTCCTTCTAACAGATTACACCAGACTTCCTATCCATATAGATTACACCCGTCTACCAGCTTCCAACATTTCACAACATTTTGCATAAGCAAGAAACAGAAATCATAATGTATCCACTTGGGTGAAGGGATAGGACTGTGTCCAGGACTGAGTGTCCAGGGGATTTTCCTGCACACCTGAATGCCTGAGTTTACTTTCTCCCAGATAAGGAAACAGTTGACATACACTCAGATGGGGAAAGATGCCCATATACATTTACCACCAGTACCAAGTCACTTAAAAGCAGCTGGATTATCAGAGATGTGTTGTAAAGCAAACAGCCTAGCAGGAGTGTAGCTATTTGTGGGTAAAATGATTGTCCGCCAGAATAAATATTTCCTTCTAGATTAAATTTTCCTTCAGTCCCCAAATTTCTAGCATTGCAGTAACTTAAAACTTCAGTAGAACATTTAGAAATACAGTTTAGGCATCCCAAGAAACAGGACAGGCAAAGTTACCGAGGGAATGCAAACACAGCAAATGTAAGAGTTCTAGGAGTGAACAGTTTCAATGTCTCACCGCAATGTTAGAAGTTGGGGACTGAAAGAAAAATTCACAGAATGCATTTTATGTATTTATTTATTTATTTTGAGGAACAGTACCCTCATTTTGCCACTCTTCAATAGGTATACTCCTGCTTCTGGGCATTTGCTTTCATATAGCGTGTAGCTCCTCATTCTGATTTCCAGGACTGGAAACGTACTTGCAAAGTCAAGCAAGCCAACTTTATGTGGCTCCGGTGAGTGTTGGTTGTTGCAGGACTGACAGATGTGGAAGATGAAAGTTATTATTCATGATTCACCCAGCATTCACCCAGCCTTAGAACGCCTGAATATATGTATATGATACTGTGGGTGATATATGCACTGTCACTTTTTTTCCCTTAGAGAAGCTTTCAGGAGGTGATATCTGATAAAGTATAATGAGTGTAAAGTCACACCAGGAACAGTATTTGTTAGTCAGGCAGGAGTAGGGGAGGGAGAGAGGAAAGAGCTGTAGATGACTATCAAGAGAAAGAGGAGAAAAGCGCATGAGGAAGACAGTGAGAAAACAATGGTCAGTAAGGACGGCAGAAGATGAAAGAGAAAGAGATGGAGAGGGGAGAGATATTTTCTGTCTGGTGTGTGAGTGAAGATTTTATGTTTCAGTTGCCGAACTACAGTATTCATGAATCAAATGTCATGAAATAGGATTAGATATGTTCCCATTTTGTATTGTTTAAAAAAATGGCTCCACCTTGAAAGGCTTCCCATTCTACCTCCATGGAAGAAGAATCGACATAGAAAAGTGGAGTTTCTGGAACTTCTCACAAAGGGTAGCAAAGCTGTGGGATGTCTTTGAGCCGGCTCCTGGAAAATCTCAAAGGGACAGCCCAGACCTAAGTAAGTACATTTTACCGAGTTTAGGAATGTGAGAGTGTATGTGTGATCTGTCACTTCAGTGTACCCTCCACTTTGGTGTTAGTTCATTTAGTTGGATAAAAGGCACTTTAGATGTTACTCTGTGATACGGTACTGAAATTTCTAGGATGTGGGCACTGCCTGTGATGCTTCTTGTATCATGGGATTTTGCATGAGGCAGAGGGATGAGCAGCCTCAAAATTTCAGCTTTCATTTTGTTTTTGTAAACGATCCTTCTGGCAATGTAGCAGGGAAAGTGAATTTGAAAATGTGCAGGCTAGTGTGGCTCATGAAGTCTTTGAAACCAGAGGGAGGAAGGAGGTACATCAGCAGTCAGCACAGTGAGTGAAGGCTTTGGTGCTCTGTACAGCATCTTTGCCTCCCTTTGCCTGGAAGAAACAAGAACCTCACACAAAATAATTAATTCTGGGCAAATATGACAGCTTTGCATAATTCATCCAGGTCACAGAATTCAGCTTTTTCCATAACAGATATTTGTTTTGAGCTCAGAGTGCTTGGGTGTATGACATGTTTTTGTGTTGCTGTTTCCCACACCAAAGGGCACAAATTGAAGCAAGATGGCATGACATGTAGTTCAGCTCCATCTCACTTCCTCAGCTGAAAATCCACAGTTCTATTTTTAGAGTCATGGCCTGGATTTCAGAGACAAAACACGGCAGGATCACACTTCCCATTTATTCAAGCAACACTGAAGCTTCACAGCCCATTCAAATGATATTGCTACACTGTGCAGGTGTGTGTATCAGCAACTGAATAAGCACAAACCCAGCATTGTATATGTGTGTGTGCATGTGTCTTGAATTTGCCTGTTGACTTATGGCAACCCCATGAATTTCATCAGGTTTTATTAGCAAGGTATACTCAGGGGTATTTTTGTCAGTTCCTTTCAGTACCTGATATTCATTGGTAGTCTCCCAACTAAGTAAAGTGGACTCTTGGTATCCACTGGGGTTTGGTTCCAGGACCCCCACCCCACCCGATACCAAAATCAGTGAATATTCAAGTGCCATTAAGTACAATGGTATAGTAAAATGGTATCCCTTATATAAAAATGCCAAAATCAAGGTGTGTGTAATATTTTCAATATGTGGATGTAAAATCTTTGGACATGGAGGGCCCAACCGCACTAACTTAACTACCAATATTGTTTGATTTCGTTTCATCTCCTGTATTGAATAAATGGATTTGGCTCATTTCATACAGCTGTGAGAATGTATACAGTCTAATGAAGCAGGAAAAATGGGGGGGAAATCCAGTCCAATCATAATACTAAAAAATCTGTTTGTTAAAATGGGATTTTTTCCAAATAAATATACTTAAGAAGGACATCAGTTAAACGTGTGTGGAAATCGCAACACAAGCAGCTACAGTTTTTTTGTTCTCCACAGATACTCAGAAAAAGCGAAAGAGCATTGATCAGGGGCAACTTTTCCATTTGCTTTATACTTCTGTAAGTGCCATCACCACACTACTGCTGCCATTTTATTTATTTATTTCTCTTAGTAGGCGTTGAGTAATGAGTGCTTGTAGATAAGGGCAGAAGCTAATCAATAATTCATCTAGCACTACATGGTTGCATATTTAATCTATCTGAATACTGCAGCCACTCCTGAAGCCCTGATATCATTTCTACTATGAGAACATTTATGGCACAAGATACCCAAAAATACATTGTTGCTGTCCAAAAAAAAAAAAGACCCCTGTTCTGAGTCCCCCACACTCCATGCATACTGGTAAAATCTTATTGGTGCGTTATGCATCCATAAATTTCTCTATAGAAACAGTTGGACACATTTGAGGAACGGCCATATTCTATTCAAGGGTGTGGAAGCAGACTTATGCTTGCAGTAAAGTCTGAATAGCTGCACAGTGAACATGAAAAGGTGCATGAATATTTTGTGGACCATTTGATAGTGCAACATGACAATTCCCAAACAAGGTGATACTGTGCAACCACCCCCTAATTCCACAAGTGTAAAGTTATGCTCCATCTTCTCAATACAGGGTAGAATCAATGTTTAGTTTCACTCTTCTCATGCATATGCCTGGGCTAGCAGCAACAAGGAATGCTTTGTAAGTATAAAAGTGGGGTAATGATCAGTGTTACTAACATCAGAAGGACACAAGGCCAGTTGACCTATAATATGTTACAGAGAGGGAGGGAGCACTCACCCTGAGGCTAGGTTTTTCTGGCAACAACCATATATTTTATTACCTCTAGTTTTGCCCTCAGGTAGGAAAACTGCACAACCCAACCAACAGTAAATACAATTCCCATTGATTTCAATGACAAAGATAAGTGCATGCTTAAATCTATGCTATTTAAATCAATGGACCTTGAAAGCACTTTATTTAATTATGCCTCTGCCCTTAGATGTATACAATTTGATGTTGCAGCATTTTATTTTGTCTTCAGTTAACAATAGTATGCTGAGTTTTTTTAAAAAAAAATATATGACGATGGTGATGATGGTGATACAGTTGAGACACATATAGGACTTATGGCCAAGATCAAGATGAGAGTCAGGAAGAACATGTTTTTCCTATCTAAGGAACATGTCTTATATCTATCAGGAAACCACCTACTCCCCTCCTCTATTCTTCCAAATGCAAAAGGGTGAGGGGAGTTATTTAAAAAATAATAATAGACTGCTAAACAAAGTTGAAAGACCTGTAGTCTTCCAGATGTTGGTAGATTGGCCACTGGCCACACCAGAGTATGAGTCCAATAGCATCTCAAGAGTCACAGGTTTCTCATTCCTGTTTTAATTAGATTAGCATGCCAGGTGATTGGGGGAAAATAAGTGGTCAGTTGATCTGTCAATCCATACACATCCAGCCAGTGCTTCAGTCACTTTTCATTCCAGAGACACAGTTTCTACTGGTACAGCGAAAAAAGCAGACAACTTGTCCCAGAGCCAAAACCCAAAATAGACCTGCTCTACTGAATGCAGCCTTTCATTCTTATATTTAATTAATCCTAACAAAACTATAATGAATTCTCACTTCTTAATCAGACTATCGCCACCACCTTTAACTAAACTGACATTTATTCAGGAATGTATAGTGAGCAATGTTTCATATTTAAAAAGTAACAAATGCAGTGTGAAGTGTGCAGTATATAAGACAGCAAATCCTTGATTCAAGACTTGATTAAACTGTGAACTCGTTGGGTGGGATATTTTTTCAGCCTCAACCCCAACTAACCCTTGTACTAAGAGGGTATTAATTTTGACCAAATGTAGTAGTGAAGTACACTGAAACAGAGTATGTGAAATACTTCGAATGTGTTTTTGATTGTGCTGATGTCCCTCATTTCATAGCACCAAACTTAATCAAATGCTGCAAATAGTCCTTATTTCAGAATTACATAAAGCTACTGCTAATGGTCTTTAAACTCACATATGTTTGAATGGTCCATCATAAACCCTGTTTTCTCTTCTGTGCACCAAAATAATGTTAGTCTCCCTCCTCAACATTTTTGACATTGATGGATCAAATACAACAGAATCTTGCCACACCTTAGAGACTGCGAAATTCATCATAGCATTTTTTTATTTTATTTTATTTTGTGGAGTAGAATTTATTTCATCAGATGATCTTTTTTTAAAAAAAAAAAAAAGCATGATTTGTTTTTGAGATAGAAGCATTTTTCTGAGGGAAGACTAAAAAAGAATTTAAAAAGATGATTTTTCTTACATGATTTTGGGATATATGCTCACATATGAGTTTAGGAATGTTAACTTAAAGCAGCACTTAAAGATCAAACTAAATATTAATTCAAAGAACTATCTAGTCATTGCATCTTTCTTTCCTTAATCAAAACTGTAGGGGACCCCATCTGGATGTCATGTTGTAGACCTTCTCCCTAACTGAGGTTTCAGTCAGGTGCCCCTTCACATTATACCATTATAGCACTATGAATCTTGTTTAATTACAATGGCTGCATCCCATGGAATCCTGAGCTTTATAGTTTGGTGAGGCACAAGAGCTCTTTGGCTAAAAATTGTAAATGCCTCTTCCTACACTGAAAATCTCCAGATTCCACAAGATGCAGCCATGGAAGTTAAAACAGAATCACAGCATCATAAGGCTCCTTTGTCTGCAATTTATATTGCCAAATAGCATCCATTTGTTTCACTGGATTTTGTTTGTTTGTTTGTTTGTTTGTTTGTCTGTCTGTCTGTCTGTCTGTTTTTGCCCTTCAAATTGCAGTCACCAGGGTCTCAGGCTGGGATTGTAGAGGGAGCACACTGTTAACACTCCCTATCTACTATGCTAGGATCTGAATTGGGTTATCACATTTCCTTTTGAGAATTTAGAAAGATGGTTTTTCTTACATGATTTTGGGAAGGATGTCACCTCCAGAAATGTCTTTAGTATAGGGAATTGTGTGAGCCTAACTGTTGATTGATCTGGTAAGTACGGTGGCTA
This sequence comes from Phrynosoma platyrhinos, assembly GCA_020142125.1. Taxonomy (NCBI): domain Eukaryota; kingdom Metazoa; phylum Chordata; class Lepidosauria; order Squamata; family Phrynosomatidae; genus Phrynosoma; species Phrynosoma platyrhinos. The sequence continues at coordinate 127,673,429 of CM034706.1, read as the reverse complement.
AGAGACCAGCCAGTAGGAACATCAGATAATATCCCTGATTTCAATTCCTTTCCAGCCATATATATTTCTTTAGATGTCACTCCCTCTCAGCAACATGATCACCACCACTCTCATTCTGCAGTAACACTGACCTACCTTTCACTACTGTTGTAAGAATTATGATAAATTAGTATGGTGATGCCCTTTCCGCACCCTAAAACAGCAAATAAATAAAATATTTTATCCTAAAATAATTGCACTTTGTGAATTTAGAACATGCTGGTGAACTTGGGAGATTTTAGGAAGACTGATGTCAGCTAGCACAATCTTGCATGTATATTTTGAAGATAACTATTATTATTTTAGCTGACTACCTTTTTGTTTTATTTCTGCTTTGAATACCTGTTCCTCTTTCATTCTAATACTTCAAATGCTTGTGTCCTATATTTTTCAACATCTACTGGATATCTGTCATACTTCTAATTATTAAGCTTATCGCTGCAATTCATCCATGCCTAATGCTGCAGACAGTCTTGCTTAATACTGAAAAAGTCTACCAGAAGATGCAGTTCTAAGCATGTTTACTTGGAAGTGGGCTAGGATTTTCTTTCTTGAAACTAACCCCCACTAACTGATATTTGCCACTGAAGATGTAGTTTGCTGTCCACAATGATTTTCATCAACACTTATGTGTTGGGAATAGGCTTCAGGAATGATCCAGAAATCACTTTAGTCCATGGGCATCAATGCATCTAATACCCACCATCTGTGGGTAAAAGGGGGCATGAGACACAGTAAGTCCTCCATATCAGTGGGCTAGCCATCCATGGATTGGAGCATATGTGGATGGCCCCACCCCATTATCGTCAATAGCAGCGTAAGCATGCAGGTGCACCAACATGGACCCACACATTTTGGCATCCATTCATGCTAATGGGACTTGAGATCCTGTGGTTTTTTTGTATCTGAGGGGGTGGGGGTGGGGTGGGGATCCGGATGCAAACTCCCACCAACACAGAGGACCAACTGTATATTTTATTATCAGTTCTCCTTGACTTTATTTTACATTCCTGGTGTGGTTTCAAAGCAACTAGAAGGCCTGCAACGGAAAGAAAAGACAAAAAAAAAAAAAAAAGACAAGCGCAAAGCAGGGCCCTATATTTTTCTGAAGTGGGCCTCATGGTTCAACAAATGGTTAAGGGAAAATGGTTTTTAAAAGATGAATAACAACACTCTCACCCAGCACTATTACACTGACTAAACTCAACATCCCTTCACACACATAAATGTTGTGCAGTGTCTGGTGGCTTTTATGTCAAAGGATGAATGAAACTATTATGGTATTTAGTTTGATCTATACAAAGTGATGAACTTTATCCTCAAAACAGATTTAAAAAACACTCCATA
>CM034706.1:127645466-127656481 GCA_020142125.1 Phrynosoma platyrhinos | reverse complement strand
GATTCCCTAGCACTGAGCCAGGGCAGTTAAAGAGGACTCAATTTGCACCATGTCTGGCAGTCTGCAAAGACCCTAAGTCTATTTTTTTGACACCAGAAGCCTATTACTCTTCTGTCTACTAAGGATTACCCTTAAGCACTGTGAAAAGCTTGGATAGTGTGTGACCAGTAAGGCCTATGGGGTCCCCAACATGGAATTCTCACAAAACAAGAAAAATCAAAACAAAACCATAAACATGGGGGAGGGGGAAAGCTACCTAGTGTCTTAAAGAAAGGATAGATAGAGAGACAAAGATTACTGAAAATAAGATTAGGAAAATGAAGCCTTTCCAAGCCAACTGGTGGACTGAAGACAAAGGTTGCCAGCGCAGTAGCATACATTACACTGGCACAAGTCAGGCAATTACATTTCCAAAGCCAAGACACAGCATCTGGCTTCTGACCTGCATTTCTCAGACAAACCATGGATGCAGTCTATGAGATTCATCACAGCCAATGACTAAAGATTTATCACAGACAGTGGAAAGCTAAAAGACAAGGAACAAAGTGGAGCCAAGTGTTTCTACTCCTCAAAAGACATCAAAGGGAAGCACACAGATGGGATTTGTTTACATACTGAAAAATTGGGCAGGTAAATGCTGCTGTATCACCACAGAACCAATGCTTCAAAATGCAATGAACACAGGATAATTTTGCATAATAGGACAGATTGTAGCAGGCTTACTGTAACACAATAGCATAACACAGTAAGTCAGATTGCCTAGTGATGTTGAGGCTAAAGAAATGGCACCGATCTTTGCCCAGAGGAGGAATTCACAGACCAATGAAGGTATAAAGTAGAAACAAAAATACTGATTAGGCCATCTCGCATAGTTATTTTTCATAGAGGTTATGTAGAAAGAACCCTGTGTGACTTAGAAGCCTTGCATGATCTGCCTTGTCCATAAATGTCTCTTTCAGGCTGCAATCCACACACTGTTCCATGGCAATCAATGAAAGTTACTTTGGACTAGATATGTATAGGATTTTGTTGATTTATTTCAGCCTTGCTTAGAAATTGCCAAAATAACAACAGCAACAGCAACAAGAAGAGCCTAATCCTCAGTGGTTGGAAAAGGAGAAAATCAGCCTGGCTAAGCTTTCTTAATAGCTACCTGGTTTGAATCTGCTTCCCTTTTCCAAACCATAAACACACACACACAGTCGGCAGTACCTTCATCAGAACATTGTTTCTTCTGTTGTTAGAGCTGGCAGGGTGTTTTTTTTTCCTGAAAATTCTCAGAGAACAGCAAATGATGCATAAATAGTCTCACCGTTGCATGCAATGAAACCCATAACCTCAGCATAGTACTGGCTGGTAGCTTCTATGTCACTGGAGCACTGAATCTTGTTTTTAAACTTCAAAAGACTGAAAACCAAAAACAGATTCTAAGGACTATATTACACACAACTCAGATTCAGCACCTTGGACAGCTCTTAACAGTCAGGCGTGGATTCAGCACCAAAGAAACAACTGGCCACCACTGAACCTAACTGCTGCTGCTGCAGAGAGCGAAGCACAGAGAGCAAAGGATTTGTACCAGAAAATTAGTGAGGCAAGAGCCTAATCTTTCATTGTCACTGATCTGCTGCAACGTTCCTTTAATAATAATAATAATAATAATAATAATAATAATAATAATAATAATAATAATGCATTTTATTTATAGCCTACCTCTCCCTGCGGACCGAGGCAGGCTACAACAAATTAGAATAGCAATAAAATACAATATACAATTAAAATCCAACATTTCTAAATAATCCCCTACCTCAACCCCCCTCCCAATCATAAAAAAGAAGCAAACTAAAAACAATAAATAGGTGACTAATAGGTGACTAGACCCTCTCCTCCCCACTGCTTCTTTAGTGCAAATGGTTAATCCACCACCAACTGCTTCACAATGCAGAAGCAGATGCTGAAATTGCATTACATGTAATTTTTTAAAATACATAGTCTAGTTAAGACCACAATGGCAGCACAGCAGAATCACTGGATGAAAGGGGGGGGGGAACCACACGCATGAAGATACACTGAGCTTTTACAGAAGATTACAAAAGAATTCAGAATATTCATTAACAGCAGGAACATTTAATTTGCACTGTTATATATTTCCTGTTCTAAGCTGTTTTGAGTGAAAATATGAGTTAAACTGCTCTAAAGAAAAATAGTAATAAGCATGCACATGGAAGGAAAGTATAATTTGGCTTGGAATATGACTAGATTTAAATCCTACTGCTGCCTTGCTTGCTACTGGCCTTTTTCATGTGCAATTTGATCCTATGCTGTCTCATTATCATTCCCCATTATGCTGTGACTGCATTTCTACAGCATCTAACATCCTAGTATCTGGCATTCTCTCAAAATCAATCATAGTAATAATCAAGCCCTTACAAAGCCCTTGGGCTGACACAGCTGAGGCAAAGTAGTTTCATGAGAAGGAAAATCATGTGACCAGTGGGACACATCCCATCACTTTGACTTTTCCACATGCAGGATCTAGGTGAATTAAAGCCTTCTCCTCTTTCTGTCTTATACCCATTAAAAAATATTTCCAAGCTGCAATTTTTATATTTATTCAAGGTCAAACTCCACTGAATTTTGTTGTCTTTCTAGCATTTTTCTGTTTTCATCTTTGATAGCTATTGCTTTTCTTCCTCCTATCTGGCATTATTATCCTGAACAGCCAGCGGAGATTAGAAGAGTTTTAATCATGTCTTCCAAAGTGCAGGTACTTCTCTCAGTAGGTGAGCTGCTAAGCAGCTTCTGTGAGCCAGCATCATTCTCTACTTTAGACATTAACATCAATGAGCCTGGTACCTTTGGAAGTCTGATATCCCAGCTGATTGCCTACTTTACTCTGGTTGGACCAAGTCAGATAATACCACCCTGTGTGAATACAACAGGTTTTTGCTTTCTGCTGAGTAGAAAAATCTTAAAATAATTTTTTTAAACTGATCTGGATTCTTAGGAAGCATCAAATTTCTCCCACTCCAAGCTGAGGATAGTATTTGACTCTCCAGCTTGAAATGACATGCAGAGGGGGGAGCTGTATCAATCTGTTATATAAAAAGCAACAAGAAACCTTGTAGTACCTTAACTGATTTATTATAGTAATATAATGTATCAATGAAGAAACTGTCATAGTGGACTCTAGTCTATTAAAGCTTATGCCATGATATATTTGTTTTGTCTTACAGAGCTGCAAGAAGGTAAAGTCTGCCAACAGGATGTGAACGTATGTCCTGAAACACTCTGTCATTGATATCAGGTGGCCATCTATGAGCTAATTCTTTTTTACTTCCTATGGGAGCTAGAAAAATAGTTACATATTTAGAGACTGGATAGAGTAATGAAGTAATGTATAATTGGCTTATGAAGACTAGACAAAAAAAAAATCAAGAAAGAAAGGGATAAGACAAAAAAGTCATCAACACATGGGCATTGATATACAGGTGTGTATGTGTGTATGCACATGTCTTCAAGTCACCTACTGACTTGGGGCAACCTCATTAATTTCATGTTTTCTTAGCAAGGAATCCTCAGAGGTGGTTTTGCCAGTTCGTTCCTCTGAAATATACCCTACATCACCTGGTATTCATTGGTGGTCTCCCATCCAAGTACAAACCAGAACTGACCTCCTTAGCTTCCAAGATCAAATGGGATCTGGTGCCTTTAGAGGAGTGAGGTCCTGACATATTCTGTAGGCACAGTCAAATGTTCATTGGAATAAACTAGTTAATTAGAAGGATAATTATAGCTTGTCATCACCCTGCTTCTTTGATCTAGATATGGTATACACCAAAATCAATGAAGAGGACTTGTTAGCATTCTGTACACCCCTCTCACTGGATATAAGTTTTCATAATTAATATCTAGGGTTACACATATTTTGAGAGGTTACAATGGCCTTTGGAAACTAGGAAGTTACACGTATAAGGAGTCACACTGGCTTGAGGACATGACCGAGACCTATAAAAGACTAAACTAAATGCTAAATAGGTTTTATGATCACTCTGTCTCCCCCTACCCCATCTCTTTGCATTTCTTTTCACAATGAAGACAAAGTTGCAAAGGAGTCAGAGACCATACTTTTTCACTTCACCTCATGCTGTGTTCCTTTACACCTTTCTTGTCTGCCCATCCATTGACTGTCTCAAATCTTAATCAATGTTTTCTCACTCTGGAGTTAAAGCCATCAGCCATTCCAGATCCCTTTTGTAAGTTCCATGGGAAAACCATCAAACATTTTGTTACATTTGGTAACATCAAACACCCTGAGAGGGTATAAAATAAGATATAAATATATACTCCCGGACATAGCCATTTTGTTCACAGACCAAGTGTGTACAGACCTTGTATTTGCAGACAGGAGCTCTATTCACAGACTGGGACTCTGTCCCACTCTCTCTGTGTATCTCCCAGATGCTATTGGAGCCATTCTGTTTTCCGTGGATCTCTCTTCGGGAGTGAGAACTGGCAACTATTGTCCTCTTTAACTCCTGATGCCTCTCTATCCAACCTTCCCCACCTTTCTTTCTGATAGCCTTGTATGGTTATTAAAGCTGTATTGGATTTTGTATGTTTGGGTGCAACCTTGCACCTCTCTAACTAATATTGTTCTATTCACTAGAGTGCACTCTGCAGTTAGTACTAGTATACATAGGTGAAAAGATCCCCAAGACCCTTCTCTCAAAGTTCTCCTTTTGAGCTATAATGTCCCCAAAATTTCAAGAATATGCTGACATTGCTCATGGGAACCCTTCCCCCATATCCCCACCACCATCTCTTAGGGTAATAGACGTCTTACTAGTTCTCATTTTGTGAGAATCAGTTCCCCTTGGAATAGCTTTCAAACCGTTTAACAATAACGCACTTTAACAATAATAGAAGGTGATGATAGCATTAATGTGCTAAGCCTGAAAGTTAATTCATTTATTCCATTTGTTATAATAATACAAGATACTAGCTCAGACATCTCAAACCTTATGAAAATATCCAGGAAGCTTTAAAAGAAGGTCACTAGTCAGTGATTAAATCATGGGCTGAAGGCTGACTGAGTTTTGAAACAGATTAGTTTTTTACCCAAGAGGATTTTAAGATCTACCATTTTATTTTAAAATACATTGTCAACATTCCATAAGGATAAAGACAATGTCCAAAATGTGAGAATCCATAAATCATGCATTTATTGATAACAAAGCTCAGGGAAATCTGGATTATTTGTCAGGGCATAATCAAGCAGCAAAACAAACAAACAAAAACCCATACTCAGGAGCCTTATTATGGTCTACTTATTACTGAGCTTCTCTCATATTGCAAATATGTTCTTAGTCCAAGCCAGTTCCTTTCATTTTATGAAATACAATAATCATTAAAGGAAAAAAAGCGGAGGGAGTAAATGTGACCATAAGACACACCACTATGTACTACATAAGGCTTCTTGTTGCACAAGCTTATACTTCTTGTTTTAAACCCCAGCAGTGAACAAAGTAGTTTTACATATTTAACTTGTTTAACTGCATAAAGGTCAACACATTTTGATAAATGAAAAAGCTGCCAGGAAAACCAAATAGCAGCCAATGGACAATATTTTTACTTTAGTTTCTACTATCTGCCAGCCACAAATGTATAAATGCTTGGTTGCAAGAACTTCTGGATATATCCTATTGAGGGAAGAGTTTGAAACTGGAGAGGTGGTAAAGTCTTTAGGGAGCAGCTGTAACCTTTAGATCATGGGTAGGTAAAATGGAGCTCATGGGCTGCATGTACACCCGGGGGTCTTTTTGTGCACCCCAGGCCCCTCCAAAGGTAAAAAGATATTGCTCTAAAATGCCTCCAAATGAACTCTAGTGGATGTGGAGGATATTATCACTACATATGGAGGCACCCTCCTAGATCACGTGGGGTCAAAGCATGCTTTTGCAAAAGGACACAGAGTGCTCTCCCGGGAGCAGGAATGGTTTAAAAAAAAACATGATGAGAAAGTCTCCAATGCCCACTAAAGGGGGTTTTTTGGGAGCATGGGGGGGACTTTTTAAAAATGTTCAGTAGACGGTGCATCCCCCTAGCTTTCCACAGTTGCTGATCCTTGTTCTGAACATTTGTGCAGAATGTGCCTGCATTTCAAAATTGGAACTGCTAAGAAAATTGTGCCATAACTGAATATCCTTTTATTTCACCTGGTTTCTGATTTGTTTCCTATCATCATGTTCTATGGTTCTGGTTTATCTTGGCCCAACCCATCATTTGACATCATTATTTCAGTTCTTCTTCCAATTATTTCCTGATGCATTTGGATGCCACTCAAATAAAGTGCCTCTCTGACAATTCTAGTTAATCCCATCTGCTGCAGTTTTTAACTTCTACTAATGTAGAAGTAGGCATTCTGGCACATGGCTCTTAACACTTTAAAGCCCAAATTCCATTCTCAGAACATCAGAATAGTTTGGGGTAAATGCATGATTGATCCTGTTGTATAAATGGTCTTCAAAATAATTTTCCCAGCAATTATCTGAATACTGAAGCAACTAGATTGCTTCCCCTACTTTTAGCCAAGGCTGTGTTTAAAAAAGGAAGAAAGAATTGTAGCTGTATGCCCACCAAGTATTTAACTTGAGGAATTTTTTTTTTTTACCCATTAAGTTGAATTGTTAATTTGGCCAATGTTATCATCATGTTATCATCATGTATTTCTTCTGTAGATCTACAATTGTTTCCCAACTAATAAAATCTGATCTTTTGTTATGTATTGTAGTTCAGCTTTAGCTATTCTTTCTGACAAGAGGCTTGAAAATCCCCAAAGGATTGTTTCATGTATTTGCATTGTGGAAATAAGACTATATATAAATGTATCACTGGAATGAAAGTCTGTAATCTGTTAACAGCAATGTGGAAATGTCAAGGGTCTTGGAGATAGAAATTTGTTGTTGCTGCTGTGTGCCTTCGTGTCATTTCCAGCTTATAGCAACCCATAAATTTTCTTGGCAAGGGGTTTTCTTATGCAGCAGTCTTGTCAATATTTGTTCAGAAGGGGTAGCTTTTGCCTTTCTGTGATGCTGTAAGAAAGTGACTTGCTGAAAATTACCTAGTGGCTTTCCATGGCTGAGCAGGGATTAAAATCCTGGTCTCAAAGGGCTGTATGCATGAGCCAAAAGGTCCATGTTCCCCCCTAGCATGGTGTCATCCTGTTTAGACAATGCAGGACAACGGCCCTGGGCCAGAGAGGGAAGACCAGATGACATTTCAGTGGATCTGGCCTGACCTGGCCCAATCATCCTTAGCCCAGTCTTAAAAACCCAACTGTTTGTGATAGTTTCCCAGAAACTCCGCTGCAACAGCCAGTAGATCAGACAGCTGCCACCACCACCATTCTTCTCACAGGCCCCAGTTGTGGCCTGTGATGCCAGAAGAGGACACCTGGCCACATGGGTAAAGCTAGGTGCCCCTCTTCCACCCTTACGGGTTGTAGTGAGGGCCTGCAATTAAAATGGCGGCAGCAGCAACAGGTGGGGCAATGGTGGCAGCTACACAATACAGTAGCAGATGAGCATCTAAAGACTCAACCATCACTGCGCTGGACCAGGAATGTGAAAGGGCTGGGAATGGGCCAGATCCATGGGCAGGATATTGCAAGGTTGGCCCATCGTATCCTGCTTGTGTGTTCAAGGCCTGTAGTCCAATGCTGAAACCACTACACCACGCTGGCTTGGAGATAGAAATACTATACATAAAGCCAAAATGAAAAGCAATCAAAAGACAGCCTAGTTTGATGGTGGCAAAATCTCCAAGACTTGTCTATTCAAATTCAGTCCAAGATGCCAAATACATAAACATATTTTAGCATTCCACAAATAACTGATATTCCTAGACAAAAAAAAATCAGTTTGGGGAAGCAAAGGTTTTGAGCTAAGAAACAGAAAAAGGAGGCATGTTTTACTATTACTTGACCCACAGATTGACTACATTCCAAAACTATTCCCCATTGTAAAAAAAAAAAAAAGTATTTGAGAGTCTACAGGATACAGAGCAATAATGCTGTAGAGACAATCTGGAGTTGGTGGGGGAAGAGTTAAATCAGTTTCCTTCCTTCTCACACACCACTATGTTTTCTCTTACTTCCATGTTGTTGTGGTGGTTGTGGTTGCTGCTACTGCTGCTGCTGTGTTTCTTCAAGCCATTTCCAACTTATGGCGACCCTACCCTGGCAAGTTTCTTCAGAGGGGGATTGCCACTGCCATCCCTTGAAGCTGAAAGAGTATGAATTGCCCAGGTCACCCAGTGGGTTTGCATGGCCAAGCCAAAATTTGAACCCTGGTCTTCAGAGTCACAGTCCAACACTCAAACCATTACACCACACTGGCTTATTTCCTTACTTCATTAAAATTCATAGTAAATGATCATCATATTATTAATAAATTCAAATAATTTTTTAAATTATCAGTGACTCTGTATCAATGCACAAGCAGCTATTAATTTAAAGTGACAATTTCTGAAGTTTCCAGATTGTTAAGGAACATTTGTCCAGACATCAGCAGAATATACACATGGAGAAAATGGGCATGGAATTCCTAGCTGCCTTGATTCTTAGCAAGTAGTTGTAGTCTGACAACCTACACTGAGGAAACAGAGCCATTTATGCAGTTACGTAGTACTTGAGCAATGCTGCCTCATTAATGAACTGTTATGTTGTACACCTAAACGCACATTGTGAATAGATGCACACATGTGAGTGCACCAATGCTGTTGTATTTTAATAAAATTTATTTGTATCCTGCCTCTCTGTATAATACAACCCCGGCGGCTGACACAATAAAACAAACAATCCTGTCCCCAATAGCCTACCCTCCCTAAAATACAATTAAACAATCAAAGTTTAAAACATACTTAAAAATAACAAATTAACAATAAATGACAAATAAATTAAAATAACTGGAGCAGAAATCCGGATCAGGCATAACTTTTTCGGTGGCCAGTTATCTACTCAGGAAAGGCCTGCCGGAAGAGATCCATCTTAACAGACTTTTTAAAAGCTGTTTAAGGTGGTCATGTGACAGATCTCATCCGGCAGGCCATTGCATAATCTGGGAGCGATCACCGAAAAGGTCCTCTGGACAGTTCCAGATAATCTAGTTTTTATAAATTGCAATAAATTCTTCCCAGAGGATCTGAGTGCACAGGGTGGATTATACGGAAGGAGGTGGTCTCGAAGATAGGTTGGACCCCAGCCATTTAGGGCTTTAAAGGTGATGACCAACACCTTGTACTGCACCCGAAAACTGATAGGCAGCCAGTGGAACGATCTTAAAATAGGTGTTATATGGTCTCTTCTGGTTTTACCTGAGACCAGCCTGGCTGCCATATTCTGTACCAATTGAAATTCCGAACCAGATACAAAAGCAGCCCCATGTAGAGTGCATTGCAGAAATTGAGATGAGAAGTTACCAGCACATGTACCACAGTTTCAAGGTCCCTAACCTCCAGGAGAGGGCGCAGTTGGTGTATCAGCCGAAGCTGATAATAGGCACTCCTCACCACCGCATTCACCTGATTTGTCATCTGAAGTGACGGATCTAGGAGCACCTCCAGACTGCGAACACAGTCCTTGGAGGAGTGTGTGACCCCATCTAGAACTACCAAAGTTACTTGTTTGGCATCAGTCAGGGAACATATTGCTAAAATGGATATTTAGTTTTATAGAGATAGTGACTTAAAATGATTATATGTTTACTACAGAAAAATAAAGAAAACAAACTCTTCCTGTGACTCACCTGCCCAGATGCATTTGGGACCAGTTCTTTGACATTCTGCAAGTCCCCATTCTCTGCAAAAACAGGAATGTTGGGGCTAAAAACCATGAGGTCATTCTTTGCTCCAGTCTCCCCAGTTGCAGTTGCCAGAATGTGGCTGTGGCGATTTGAGTATGACCAGCTGCCCACTTCACTGGCACAAACCAATGTGGCTGTACCAGGCCCGTACACCACTCCTTCCTTTTGCTGACATTGGCAACGCAGAGCCATGTAGACTACAATTGCCAGCAGAAACAAGCTGGACACTGAACAGATAGCAATGATCAGGTAGATATTGGAATTGTTCACTGAGGTGCCTGGACTCACTCCCAGCCTGGGAAGATGGGAATCAGGGTGAGGACCCTGGGCACTTGCTATCAGTGATACACTGAAGGTGGCTGTGACTGACTGTGCAGGCTTACCATGATCCTTTACAAGCACCAGAATATTCTGACTGCTACTGCCCTCTGCTTCATCCAGAATTCGTGTGGTACTGATCTCTCCACTATACAGCCCAACCCTCCAGGGTCCATTTGTTGCTTCATGCAGCTCATAGCGCAGCCATGCATTGTAGCCTGAGTCAGCATCTAAGGCATGAATCTTGCCCACCACATGCCCAGCTGTTATTGGAACCACCAGCATGGCTAGGCCCTCCTCTGGCCCAGATACCACAGGTGCATTGTCATTCTCATCCACCACAAAGACCTGAACCGTCACATTGCCACACAAAGAAGGCATCCCAGCATCCTTGGCTCTCACCTGGAACTCCAGAAGCTTCAGCTCCTCATAGTCCAAAGGCTGCAAAGCATAGAGCTTCCCACTCTCAGAGTGCACTGAGATGTAGCTTGAGAGAGGCCAGAGCGTCTCGTCTATCCAATAGCTGATCAGGGCATTTTCAGCCATGTCTGGGTCTGAGGCAGACACTGTGAAGATATGAGCACCAGGCGGGTTGTTCTCTTTCACAAATATTGTGTAGGAGGCCTGCATGAATGTGGGTGAATTGTCATTTATGTCACTGATGGGCACAACCAGGCTGGTACTTGTTGAAAGCAATGGATCTCCTTGGTCTTGTGCCATCACTACCACCTGATACTCAGCCACTTGCTCCCGATCCAGGGTTTCAGACAGAACCAGAGAATAGTAATTCTTAAAATTGGACAACAGCTTGAAGGGGAGCTCAGGTGGCCACAG
>CM034706.1:127618052-127631993 GCA_020142125.1 Phrynosoma platyrhinos | reverse complement strand
AATCATTCTGCCAGGCAACCATGGCAAAGACAGACACAAAGCCCAGCACTGTCTCCTCTTTTCTAAAAATCTCTTTCCTTGAAGAGCAAGATCTCAGGATCTCATCTCAATTGATGCTGTATAGGCTTCAGGGCTGTGGCATTCTCTGCTTGGTAATCCTTATTGTGAATCTTTCAGGCAGGGTTTTCAGTCACTTTGAGGGAGGAGCTCTGGATTTTCATTCTTCCTATGTATTTCCTTAGGCAGCACTGACCCCTTGTGACTGAATTTTGAAATGGTGAAGCAGATGTATAATTTGTTTTAATCTATTTTTTCTATATCTTTTCCATTTCACTAATACACCTTTACCTTTACATAAAGTGCTATCAATCTTTCATACCACTTCATTTATTTTGCTTTGTCTATCTGAATGCTTTTTATAAATTTACTTTCGCTTCTTTTCTCAGCTCTTATATATATTTAGGCCACTTCAAACACCTTTTTGTTTAAAAAATCACCCAATAATATTTGTATATATGGCTTATATTTAATTCCCAAGGTACTCAAGATTCATCTGACACACCTATGAGAGGGGCAGGAATAATTGGGGGGTTTTATTAAATGTAAATTTGGGGGAAATCAGCCATTGCTGGCATGTAACAAGTGAAAAAGGCATTATTTTTTCCTATTTACTTAATTGTGATTAGGAGTACAATATGCACTGGCACTGTTCCTACTCTGACACCGAAAACTGTTGTCATACACAGCTGTCTCATATCAGCAGGGTCTTGGTCAATCACTGCACATCAATGGACCTTGGCATATGTCTAACCAGGCCAACTACTGAAACTTGCGGCCTTTGCAGACTGCCAGAAATAGTGCACATTAAATTGAGGCACTGCCCTGGCTCAGTGCTAGGGAGTCATGGGAATTGTATTTTTTTCTGAGACATTGAGCCTTCTCTGTCAGAGAGCTCTGGTGCCACAATAAATTGCAGTTCCCATGATTCCCTAGCACTGAGCCAGGGCAGTGCCTCAATTTAACGTGCACTATTTCTGGCAGTCTGCAAAGGCCCTAAGTCTGTTAATTTGGTATCTATCTAGATTTGAAGGAAGGGGCTTCAATTACCAACTTTTGAAAATAGTAACTTCCTTATTTGTTATTCTTATGGAACGGCTTGCCTGTTGTAGAAGCTCTTGCTCACTTGAACACTGTGGAGATGTGAATGTGGTTTTTTGTTCTCATCACATTGTGCATGTTAGGATCTTCCCAAACTGCATGTTGTTTGAAAGTTATTATTACAAGCCACAGAAGCACACTGAAGAAAAGTAATTTGGATGAAGGAGTAGCTGTTCTTGTTAAGTATCTTACAGGAATGTATGTATTTTTCATCTTCTATGTGGCTGGGAATATGATTTTTATACAAATGCAGTGGAAAGAACCATTCTAAAAGGTCTGAAGGGAGCCTAACAGACCTCAGGTGGTTTTTCAATGCCCTTCAAATTATTTGAACCATAGAGTTATAATCAAGAAAAGGATAAAGGTGGATTTTATGCCAAGATGTTTGAAAAGAAATATTACCAGATCTGAACAGTTGGGCCTCTACCTTTATAGCCTTCTTATAAGCTTATTGCACAGCACATCGAAGAATGGGAACAAAACAGAACAGAAGGGAATGGAATGGTTTTTGCTCTGTTCCGTTCCCTTCCCTTCCTTTCCATTCCGTTCCCGTTCCTTAAGTGCTGTGCAATAAGCTTACTAGTATTAGTTTTATTGACCAAGGCATATTTGTAGGCCACATATACAGCTATGATGTAGTGAACAATTTAGAGGCGGGGAAAGATGACAAGATCACAGGTACTCAATCTCCAAAGTGCTGATTCCTGATAAGAGTTTTGAACGCAATGATAAAGATTCCACTCCATCTTATGCTTCTACTGGTAGTACATCTGCTGTCTTGAATGCTTCTCTGTATATATTCAGCAATCATAATCTCAAAACATTATGAAGATGTACCCAAATGTTCTGTATAATTCTTCATCCATAGTATTTTCATGTTCCAATTCCAGAAGTTTGGAAAAATTATGCAAAATGGCTGCAAGAATGAATTGATTTTTAATGCATTTGTTTTCCCAACAGGCTGCAGAAATACATTAAACAGCAATTGTTGCTTATGCAATGTCCTTAAAAGACTTTCTCAGATGTCTTCTGTTGCAGTCCACATACATTTATTATGCTTCCAAATGAACATTTACATCCATAGAGGATGTTCCAAAATGGCCACAGAAATACTGTGGGATTGCATGGAGCCCAATATACTTTGAACAATCCTTTCTTACACCTTAAGAGTGCAGGTTATGATATGCCATTTGCCGGAGGAAAAGTGGAATCTCAGATGAGTTTCTTTTTCCATATTTTGTTGCTTGAATAAGAAGACTACTTGTTTAACAAGTCATTTGCAGGAATCGTTAAAAAAGATTCTCTTTAAATTACAGGCTTGCATTTTTTCAATGCTTATAAAAATACATTCCTGATTCCCAAATCAAAATGTTTCACATGAACATCACAGGCAAAATCTCCATGAAGTACCTCCACATTTTCAATTCATTTCAGGATTTAAGAGATCCTGTTGTATCTCATCTACAGTGAAACTGTACTGTAAAGTAGCAGGTACATACAACAACAGCAAGACCCATACCATCCCAGTGTTAGCAAGGAATATAAAAACATAAGCAGAAGACAGCAGTTAAGTACATAATATAATATTCTCACCAACACACTGAAAATGTTGAGAATTAATGTAAAAAGTAAGGAGGCAACAAGTACCTTCTGAATCATTGGTGTATGGTGCCTACAGTATCAAAGGTAACTTTATAAATCAGCACTTAGGTAAATTCCACAGATTTAGCACCCTAGCAGGGACTAACAACTAGATTTGAACCAACCTCTGTAATAAGTTATTGAACTGGGAGGTCTCTTGGTATGAACAGAACATTCTGCTTGTGTAAACCAGAGCAGCATATTTCTTGATTCAACACTTCTACTGTATCCTCCACATCAATGATTCTAGAGGGTTTTGAAACCCTCATGTGGAGATTGTAATGGTACATGGGGAACCATTCAGGGAAACTGAGGCAGGAAAAATCCAGCTTTGAAAATTGACTCCATTTCATCAGTGAAACTGAAATTAGAAAGAATTTTTTAAAAAACTTTTCTAATGGTATAATTAACCTAATAAAATGATAACTATTGTCAAACAGCATTGTCTAACAGGATTTATTTGGTAACGTGGTCTTCGTATCACTATCTTATTTTAATTTTTTTATCCATATTATAAAGTTAAATCTTCTTCCCATCTAGTTCCTTGAGTCAGGGTACATCTTTGTAAGCTATATTTTATGCAGCATCTCCTGTAAGAACTGTATATGCCTTCTTTTTTTCTCATTCTATTTTCTTTCTTACATAATCTATATAATTTGTAGTACAGATAAACTGCGATTATTACAGGATGAGATTATTGCAAACTGAGGTTTTTTGAAAGTGGAGATTATTGTAAAATCCTTGCATTCTCACAGTAGCCAAGTACACCAATAAAATATCTGTAAAATGAATCTTCCATCTTACCTTCTAATTGGATAGTAGTGAAGAACACTCTGCTCCAGTTAATGCTTGGGTAACCTTGGGCAAGTCACACTCTCTCATCCTCAGAGAAAGGCAAAGGCAACAACCCCCCTCCCAACCAGATCTTGCAAAAAAAAAAAAAGCCCTAAGGTTTTCCTTAGGGTTGCTATATGTTGGAAATGACTGAAGGTACACCACAACAACAAACCCTGACTGTGGAACTGCCTCCTGGGAAGATGAGATTGTCAGATCCTTTGTTTTACCTTACACAGGCAGGAAAGACAATTTCATTCCATTTGGATTTTAATGCTAGCCACTCTTTAATTTTAATTGTAATTGCATTCCCAAATAATACTGTTTACTTTTTGCTTCTATGTTTCTTTGTTTTCTACATTTTAATATTTTTCTTGTCTATCACACTAAGTACCTTGTAGGCAGATGGAATAATTTATTTTAAAAAACTAACATAGCTGGAGAAAGAGAAAGCATCATTACAAAAATAACATGTTTCATCAATTTTCTCTATGCAAAAAAGAAATTATGTTGCACAGAAACCAGTATTTATTTCATGGGTACTTTCATTTTTAATAGCATTGTAAGGTGCTGTATAGGTTACATTAGTAGCAAATCAAAACAAAATAATCACAGTTCTTGTCTGGTTTTTCTGTAGAGCAACTCAATCTCTTATTTTAGTGACAATTTGCTCTAGTGTGAACATTAATTACTGTACTCAACCAATTCTGTTGAGGCCTTCTTTCTTGGCAAATATTTTTGTAAGATCACCCCTTTTTATTAGACTATGCCCTAAGTCCAAGTGCTTGTCCCACCTAGAACAGAACTGTTAAATCAATTGCAAAATGGTAAGACAACACTGACCCCACTGATCCAACTGATCCAAAGGATCTGCAACAGCTAGGACTAATAATTGGATTTAGGCCCATATTTTCATTATACTGTTATACTAGCAGGAGATGCATTTTATTTTGCTGATAACTGGTTTCACTAACACCCCATTAATCAGTAAATTCATCATATATATATTTTAAAAGAGCAAGAGTTTCAGAACATAAAGTATAAATACACAATTCAATTCAAATTATATCTCAAGGACTGGTGTATGACATGATAGTCTGAGTTGCAAAAGCTATGATATTCTAATTATTATGCTTCATATTTCTGCAGCACATGCAAGGAATATGGAATTGTGCAAAAGATTTATTAATGCCTCCCCCCATTTGTAAATGTTGGCAAAGATCCTATTTGAAGATTACAGAGCATATTCAGCTGGCATATTTACATGAAGATCTGGGAGCCTGAGGGAGAGAAAACAGCAGCCGGCTGGCAGTAGTTTAAAGGAGTTTTTCTGGTACATCCCTGCTACCAATCTGAAGCCATTTCTGTTGCAGAGACATCTGCAACTAGGTACATCCACAAGGCATTGCACTGGCTCACAAAAACTGTTGCATATGGTATACTAGCTATCTCCTTATGCAACAGCCAAAAAAACAGGTTTACTAGCATGCTCCCCAGTTATGCAATCATACAGGTAACAAACATTCCAATTATTACTTCCAGATATTCAGTGAAGGGAGCCGAATTCTAAAGATCAACAAACCAGATAGTCAAATCAACAAAATTCAAATGAGGCATCCCCCAAGAGGCAACAACAGGGATAGTGAAATTATGCAAGGGGCAGAAAATCCAAATCCGTAAATAGCTACAGTTCTCCAGTGCTGAACAGAATAAACAATATAAAAACACTTTCTTAGACTAGAACCCAGATGCAGATGGCTATAACAGCCTTTCCAACTATAAATACCTCTGTGACATGCTTGATCACTTATTTTTAATCAAAAATGGATTGTATTTTTACTTCCTTTAGGACAACCTCTAAGTGTTAGAGTATAATATAAGACAGCAAAAGTGGTAAATCCTTTGATTTGTGGGGTTCTTCATGGTTGTTTTTGTTGCCTTCACTCTTAATATATACATGACATCAATGTTCAAAGCAATTCAGATTGGGGGTAAGGTTTCATCAATATGTTGATGACACCAGTTATTTTCAACTGATGCCAAGAAAGCAACTATGGGCTTCCAACAAGTAACTGAATAGCCACTAGGCAAATAGAAGGTTTTTGCTCTGACCCAGCATAGATCTTATGTTTTTATAGCCCTTATTATGTATCATCAGTGCTGAGAAGGCATTTGACAGAATAGAATGTCCCTTAAGAAAAATATCATCATCATAGCTAAGTATGTGGTGAAAAATGTATATCTGACCTTTCTACAAAATATTCAAAGCAACATCCCAAGCGTAGCTACTAATTTCATGTCTGACACAATATTCATAATAAAGGATTATAGTTCAAGCTAAATATTTATTTTACATTTTATTTTCCACACATCAGATAAAGAAAATAGATGTATGACTCTTTTGGCTGCAATATTTAATGTTATAAATATGGTTTTGTCCTATTCACTTTATCCAATCAAATCATGGTCAGTGATTTATCATGGTCAGTGACTAGCATAAATGCAATCAAACCCAAAACTCAAAACACTAAAATTAGCATTTTTCCAGATAATTCATAGTTCTGAACAATATTTAATATATCCATTAAAAAATTGACCAAATCCATTAATATTAGAAGTACAGCATCAGAGTATGATTTTAACTTACCTTTCCTCTTGCTTTTAGTCCTTGCTAAGAGGGGCATCCTTGTGTTCGTCTCTTCAAATCCCTAACATCTGAGCATTCATTATTAACACAAATTATTGAACATAACTTCTTATATAATAAAGATATCCAATGTTATAAATTCCAGTCCAAACTTCCTGTTAACAGCCATTTTTAAAATGCCATTCAATTCAGTTAAAAGCTTTTTCACCATCCAGAAACAGCAATCTCACTTTCATAATTGTTTGGTAGTGCAGTCCACACCTTACCTAAACTTGGGGGATAGGTATCATTGCTTTCATCTTTCATTATCTCTTCTACTTTATTTTCTAACAGAAATCACTGGTAACGCTTGTCAATCTAGCAGCCAACATCATTTATAGTATTCTGCAATAAATAAATCAAGGCCAGCTGCTTTAGTCAACTGTGTAGTTTATATTTACAAAACTTTTTGTAAACATATTTACAAAAAGTTCTGGGGGGTTTTGTATATTATCTTTTGATTTAAAAATGAATTAAGTTTATTAATGAATTGCATTTTTACACCTAAAATTGCACTGCAGTGTTGGCTGCCCTTACTACACTGCAGTAGGTTGCCCCTACTGCAAAGGAAAAACATATGCTAGGGCATGTGATCAGAACATATGCCGTAATTATTTATAGACACATTTAACACAAGAGATAAGCTCCCCCTTTTGCTACCTCTTTTTAAAAACCTTCCAGTAGATGCTAGAAATAACTATTTGGAATTTTGGTTGCTACAGAAATAAATATTTGGGAAGTTGATTACACAAGCTCAAGCCATAAATAATATCCCAACATAGTATTTTCAAAATAATTAAAAGTATAGAGTTGGCACTCCACATTCAGGGGTTTCAGATATGGGGTTTTGATTATTCACAACTTTGTAGTTACTGCTTAACAAGCTCAACCTTTTCATCTGTTGTCCTTCTCAACCTTCCTCCCAGCCAGCCAAAACCAACACTGCACATTTCCCTGCTTTGCCAAACTTTGCATCCTCCTCATTTCCAAAGATCTTCCCTTTGAATCTGATGTTGCAATGGTGCTCTTGGTGGCAGAGGACTCTTTATCATTCATGGGGGGGGGGCTAACATATTTGCAGTTTTTCCACTTTTGTGGGTTTCCTTGGCCCATAACCCCTGTGAATGTGGAGGGGTGACATATAGTAAGGAACAACAGAATCATGGGAGTGAATAAATGATTAGCATGATATTGTAGATCATACATTCATAGTTTCAAGAACAGGGTCTAACAGAACAGAACAATTTATCAGATGCATATTGTTCACTTAAACTAGTAGTTATCACCATTTATGATCCAGCCCCATTCTGCAACATAGAACCATTTTTGCCTAAACTTTGAATCATTATTAGCATTTTGAATTAATACCATTTTGTGTATTCAACTAAAGTTTTGTAAAGCATTTAAGCATCCAAATAAAATCAAGAGCAGGGATACAATTCAAAGGAGTTTTCAATTACCAATTTAGGCTGGAATCCTAAAAACACAGAAATATTACAAATAAAATCCACTTTATAAAATAGCAGTTCCATATAATTTTCAAGTCTTTGTTTTACCCAGAAAGTAAAAGCTTGATGTACTTCATTAACTGGAATTCTATTCAAGCCGTCCACATAGCCTGAAACTTCTTCATCAGGTAGAGTTTCAATTTGCCAACCTAAACTGGTCTAAGATGCTAAGGAACACTTCAGCTGTCAGCTTGTCTCTTCTTGGGCCTTCATCTGCTGTAGCTCCTCCATAATCATCCCCTCTTTTTACTATGTGTTTATGGTACCTTTCCCACCAATATGTACTTGTGCTTAGAGCTTGGTTCATTGAGCCTTATTTCAGGATAAAATGGCCCAGTCTGGGCAGGGCAAGATGTGGGACAGAACATCAGAACAGAGGCAAACACAGAGAAGGAACTAAAATGGCTACCAAAATGGCTCTCCTGCATTTTTAACATATATGTGTATTGTTGTTCTCTCTGAGAGCAAGAATGATCACTCATAAAAAAAAAAACAATTTCTCTATCTTAACAACTGTGCAGAGGACAGAATATTGAGTGATGTCAAATTAAATAAGCACCTGCCTTTGCATCTTCTAAATATACTTCAAGGTGCATCTAGAGGGCATGGAAATTTTCAGGAGAAAGAAAAGAGGAGAAAATCCTGTTACAATTTGCCTATGGGAAATTAAAACTTGTTATGTAGGTCTGAAGACAGCTGCAACTGCAGCAATGTCTACCAAAATACTGAAGACAAAGTTGTTTTCATGATATGCCACTATTTCTCTGTCTCTCTTCCTTCCTCTCACTTTCTCTTAAAGAGGAATAAAAATAAAGTTATGGCAGAGCTGTTAGTACAATCCCACTAAGATTGGAATATGACATAATTATCTGTTTTGGCCCATAACTCGACTGGCAACTTTAACATTAATTTGATGATACAGAATCAGTCTGTCCTACTGCACAAAGTAGTTATCAGTTATCAAGAAAAACAGAAGGGGAACTCTCTACTCCAATTCTTTGCTGGACAGTAGATATGATGAAAATGTAACACATAAAAACTATTTAATAGAAAAAAGATGAAGGTTGGAGGAGTTTTTGACACACAACTGTGAGGTTTCCTCTATCATGAAGTACCTTTTAAATAATAATACTCAGCTTGTATATTAATAGAGAATGTTTACAGCTCACATACATCCTGCATCACAGCCATCATGATCATCATCAGAATTATTGTGTACATCTTGATGACACAGTCCTGACAGGGAATAGATACTTAGTAAATACATGGCAGAGGTGAGATTTCAGTTGTGGACTTCCAAATTCAGAGCAAAATCATGCCTGAAGACCCCCCCCCCCCATGACACTACTAATCCTTCACACCAATTTATAGCATATAAATCTTTAGAGCCACCATAAGCCAAACCAAAGTGAGGGAAATGCTTTCTTTTTGCCTCAACCATTTTCCTAGGGACAACAGGGATGAAATCAGCACACAGAAAAACAAAATTACATCCCTGCCTGTCATATCTAGCAAGTGAAAACAACGTTTATAAAGGAAAGAATGCACAACAGATAACAAGCTTGAAACTTGAACTCATAATGTATGGCCCTGGTTTGTTTCCCTAGACCTCTAGATATTATTGGACTGCAATAGTTGTAGCCAAAGGTGAGGAATGTTCGAAGTAACAGTCCAAAAATATCTAGAGGACTGAACTTTTCCCCATCCCTGTCAAAGGCCATAGTTAACTGTAACCACTGTTTTTAGAGCTCCTGATCTCAACAACCCAACTACACTGAAGAAGAAAGATAGATATGACTAAAATTTGCATAGGCTCTTTTCCATAGCACTAAACTATGGTCTAGCATTATACTAAATCATACCTTCTTCACATCTGTTCTTGCTTTTTGTTTGCCCATTGAATATTTTTTATACATCCTTTATTCTGTACGAGAACTGTTACAATAAATCTACACAGAAAATCAAATATCATTGAGAAGGAAGAAGCAGAAATACAAACAGCTGAAAAGACATCATGTAGATTAGACATTTGCAAATACTTTTCCAGCTATCTTGTGTTCTAATTACAAATAATAGATAACGATGAGATTATCTAGTACTCCAAACCCTTTGATATAACCTTTCTTCTCAGTACTCAATAGAGCAGGGGTAGGCAACCTTTTTGAGCCGGGGGCTGGGTTGCTGTCCCTCAGACCATTGGGGGGCCTAAGCACCAAAAATAAATAAATAAATAATTTTTAAAAATTTAAAACTTAAAATTAAAAATTAAATATGCATGCACACTCTCTCAGCCCCAGAAAAGCCACGGCAAAACCCCTGTGGAGGTTTTGCCAAGAAAACCTCAAGAACAAGTAATAACAACAATAATCAATATCATCATGGTGGGCAGCGGGGGGCGGCGGCGGCAGTGGCAGGACCAGCCTGGGGCCGGTCCAAAGGCCTTGGGGGGCCGCACTGCAATAGAGCATCGATACTTGCTTATATATTGGGATACTTTAGGGTTCTATAGTATTTTATTCTAAGACCCCATCCTCTATAAGATGGGGTCTCCACTGTGGAGCTGAACCGTGCTCTCTTCTTTTAAAGGCTTTACAAATACTTGTTTTGTCATATATTTAATTCTTAAGCTCACCTTCCTAAACTAGACAGAGGTTCCCCATTGAAGTGCCAGCCCAGGTATAGTATCTGCCCAACATCCTCATTTACCTTAAAAGCTGTCCAGTTAAATTAATGTTTTTAATAAGAGTATTTATTTATTTATAAATTATTATCCATCATTTTAACTGCATTTTGTTTTAACTCATATTGCAAGATGCCTTGGGTTCCACAATATGGCTCCCAGAAAGGCAAGATAGAATTTGAAGAGGAAGAGGAGGAGATGGTGGAGGATGAAGAGGAGTACAAGGTTTTACAAAGTCATACCTATCTTTTTCAAATTATACAAATTGAAAGTATGTACAGACCTCACCTAATGCAGTGGCCAAATCAATCTGTAGAGTTGACTCTTCAAAGCCCACTTCTCCAGTTTTGTGTCATCTGCACTGGCTATGAGATTTAAAGCCCCAAATAGTCAAGGGCCAGGATAAAAGAAGAAACAGCTCCTGTCTCATGAACCCATCTGCCCATCACATTCAACACTGAAGCCCTTGCTTTACCAAGCCATCATAACTAGAGTGGGTGAGGAGTTGTGCCAGGCAATCCACCACTTCCAAAGACTTGTCATGTCACTCCACCCAAGGAGAGAAGTGCCAGGGCATATTATATTTTGTTTTCCTGGTGGATCAGAAAACATTTCCTACTTACTAATTCCACTTGGAAGTAAATAATCCAGCTCAAAACTAATAATGAAAATATGGGCTGTGGTCAGGAGAAGCAAGCAGATTTGGAATCTAGAAGGTCCAAGGCTGTCAACCTTTTCCCTCACTATTCCCTTTTGTTTTTAAAAAAAGACTGTTGTCATTTCTCCTATGTCCTCATGCCTCCTATGTGTTGGACAGTCTTCCTGCCAACAAAGCTGTATTGAAAGGTAAGCATGATAGGTTTATCTGTAAAGTAAAAAGGTAAGATGAAAATGGCTAATTGGATGAGAGAATGTGATAGCTGGAGTAAAAGCAAAAAATGACATTGATGGGCTTCAATTAGAAAATGTGGTTGGTTGGTTGGTTGGTTTTGCAAATAGAGAATAGAGAAGACAGGAACTACCTACACACACACACACACATGTATGTTGAAAATTGTTGAAAGTTAAGGAATTATAGGTGCAGAAAATCATAACAAGCATTTATGAGTATATTTTAAGTCCACTTGTTCATTTTCACATGTTTCATTAATAAATATTGTTTATTCAACTGTGCCAGATTATTTGGCCAAGATATTTGGTGTTTGTTGGCAGTGAATTATCAGACAAAGGTGGAATTGTGAACAGAGAAAACTAGATGAGGAAACTTACAAGGCAATTGAGACTTCAGACGAGGGCAGCTGAAGCTTTCAAATTGATATAGTTGCATATTGTGTGCAGATACCAGGGGAAGCCAAAGTTTCCAAAATAGGTTTTGTATTAATCCAGAGAGATGTGTGAAATAAATCATTTTTTTAAAAAAAAATATTATTTGTATCTGAGGTATAAACCCCAGTGGGACAACATCATTCATCCCCCTCCCCATCATTCAGGTTTTAAATAATATGAAAAATTATTAAAGGCTGACATGATGCATACCAAATAATGGTGTAAAGAAAACTAAGGAAGATATTTTGTTGCTTCTCTCAAGACCAGACCTACAAGGCACAAGACGGAATCATATTGCAGGTTGAGAACTGATGAGAGGAAGGAGTCTCCTTCAGCTGACCCCAGAACATATTTAAACTGTGGAGCTCATGGCCCCTTCTTTAGGTGGCTTTTTCAAAATGGATTGATCACATTCAAAAGAGACAGGCCTATCATATTAGCCAAGAACCCTATAGAAAACGTCCATGTTTAATGGAAATATGTTTCCGAGGGTATCAGATGACAGGAACAAAGAAGAGCTCAAGTTATCCCCTTCCAACACTACCTGTGAGAGTCCCAAAGTCACCTGATGAAAACAGAATGCAGGCCTAAATGGACCTGTGTTCTGGTGATCCAGAAAGAGGGGGGAACTGCCTTAGTTCCCCTGGTGGATGAGCTGGTACAAAGACAAGTTTTTAGTATCACTGACTACAATATCCCCTTTTTTGTCACCTGTCAAGATTCAGAACTGAGAAAGAATATCACTACCCTGTGAAAGAATTTTTATAAAAAAAACTTTCTTCTGTAATAAGAAAAATGCATCCTCTACAATGAGCAGTCATTAAGTTGGATTTTCATTCTACATACATATGCACATGAGAAGAAAAATGAAAGGTGGAAAACTTTCTGACGTTTACCTGTCCAGATGAATCTGGAGCCATTTCTTTCCCATTCCTCACCTCTCCATTCTCTGCAAAGACAGGAATGTTGGGGCTGAAAACCATGAGATCATTCTTAGCACCAGCCTCGCCACTGACTCCCGCCAGGATATGGCTATGGCGATTTGAGTATGACCAGCTGCCCACTTCGCTGGCACAGACCAGTGTGGCTGTTCCAGGACCATATACCATTGCCTCCTTGGGTTGACACTGGCATCGCATGGCCACATACACAATGACTGCTAGCAGGAACAAACTGGATACTGAGCAGATAGCAATGATCAAGTAAACATTGGTCCTTGTGGGAACTGGTTGTGGGCTCCCTCCTGCTCTAAAGTGGTGGCCATCAGTGTGCATGGCCTGGGCATTCGCCATCAGTGACACACTCAGTGTGGCTGTGGCTGATAACACTGGCTTGCCATGATCCTTCACCAGCACCAACACAGTCTGACTACTACTGTCACCCTCCATGTCACGCAATGCATGTGTGGTGGTGATCTCCCCACTGTACGCTCCCACCTGCCAAGGGCCACCAGTTGCCTCAAGCAGCTCATAGTGAAGCCATGCATTATAACCTGAATCAGCATCTAAGGCCCGGATTTTAGCTACTATCTGTCCAGCTACCAAAGGGGCCACCAGCAAGATGGGAGTGCTCTCCAGCCCAGACACTGCTGGTGCATTGTCATTCTCATCCACCACAAAGATTTGCACAATCACACTGCTGGACAAGGAGGGCAACCCAGCATCCTTTGCATTCACTTTGAACTCCAGCAGCTTCAGTTCCTCGTAATCCAAGGACTGCAAAGCATAGAGCTTTCCACTCTCTGAGTGCACTGAGATGTAACTCGAAAGTGGCCAGAGCTTCTCATCCAGCCAGTAGGTGATCAAGGCATTCTCAGCCACATCTGGATCAGAGGCTGACACAGTGAAGATGTGTGCCCCAGGTGGGTTGTTCTCCTTCACAAACACTGTGTAGGAGGGATTCATGAAAGAGGGTGCATTATCATTCACATCGCCAATGGGTACCACCAAGCTGATACTTGCTGACAGTGATGGCACTCCTTGGTCCTGGGCTGTTACAAGCAGTTTGTATTCTGCAACCTTCTCTCGATCCAGGGGCTCATTTAGCACCAGCGAGTAGTAATTCTTGAAGGTAGACACCAGCTTGAAGGGAAGCCCAGGTGGCCACAG
>CM034706.1:127577152-127601139 GCA_020142125.1 Phrynosoma platyrhinos | reverse complement strand
AGGAAAATGCAGGGGAGAATTTAAACAGTCCAGGCTGGACATCACAGACACATAATACATTCTCCTTGTATCATTTTTTTCACTCAGAATTCTTTCCCAGCTGCTTATTATTCCACACGGGTTGCAAAAGCTATAATCAATCACATATTTTTCTCTATGAGATAATATTGAGTTGGAAAACAACCAATGCTGAAATGGTTAAGCACTTACTCTCTCCCCTGTTAATCCTCCACTCAAAATTACAGTCTCTATGTATTGTTTTCATTTTTAAAAAGGCATGGAAGAAAACATATCTGACTACGATTGTAACTACACATTGCACAGATCCATTAAAATGTCCTAACAATCTTTAACCAGACTGAAATTCTTTTTCTTACCATAATGAAAATAATCTTACATGAGCTGCTATGATTAAATAGATAATATCAATTAAAAAAATAGAAAATAAAAATAGTCTGACAAATATATCCCAATGTCTATTAGATGGTTTCCATATCTTATGAATTTTATATTGGTCTCATTTTTCAAAGCTTGATGCACATCCCTTAGGAGCCCATAATGCTTGCATCAAGTACAAGGCAAGAATCAGAAATCCTCAATTATTATCTTGCTCAGATTTTAAATCAAGCCAGAGAATCCCCCTCTGACTGCCTCCTTTCCACCCAGCTCTCTTTTCATCTTCCCTGCACTTATCACCAACCTCTTTACCTTTCCTCCTGCATCATTGATGAAGATGGTGCTCCACTTGTAGCAGTAGCAATAAGTGGGAAGCAGTGTAAGGGAGGATTGAAAAGACATCTCTCCCATCCCTCAAGTACCAAACAAAGAGTGAAAAAGGAGAAACTGAGTCTGGGGTTCATATGGGTCACTGGTAGGTTGAATTCATATTTCTATTGGCTCTCAAATAAGAAATTTCTTGGAACTGGGGTGGGCGGCAACGTTAAGTAGACTGAGTTATTTCTGAACTAACCCAGTGTGAGCCATGAGAACCTCACACCACACTGAAATTCACATAGATTATATTTACAGAGAAATTGCATTTAGTTCAACTGCTTTGTTCTAAAGACATGTTTACTGCTTATATTTCACTCACATTCACTTTATATTCTGATATCTTACATTCACTTTACCTTACTATAGCATATTATGCTTAATGTATTCTGATTTCCAGGGTCAGTCTTTCAGAGTACATTATTTACAAAAACTGTAATTTTATGGCTGTTTAGTACTGTATTGTTATTAACAGTATATCTGTCTTCCTAAACCTATATAGGAGAAAACAGATACTCCTGACAAGTGCCTCCTTAGACAAAAATATGGTCTAAATAATTTATATTTATCAAAATCATTATTATGGCCCTGGAAATTCTAATATTATGCCTCACAATTATTTAAATATTTCTCCGTTGTCAGATTCTTCTGATACTCTATCAATAAAATGGCCATTCTAGTCTATCAAAAGCTTTCTGAACATCAAATAAAATCAAAATAGTTGGAAGTGTTTCTTATTTTTGTTTTGAAGTTAAAATACGTCGTTTAACATCAAATTAGGAACTACCTTTAACAAAAACCATTTGATCAGCATCAGTCTGATTTTTTTAAAAGTTATGATGTTTGGTTTTTATATGGATAATAGTATTATGCATTTCTCACATATTGACCACTGGCCCCACCCAACACTGAATCCAACATTGGAACAGCACCCTGAATGCTGTTGTCATCTATATAAAGGATATCCATGTATGAGCAACTATTCATTCATAGGTTTCCTGGTTACTGTACTTCCCAATGTTGTAAGATTCTCAGTCATGTAGAAGAGCTCTTCGGTTGTTGGCTCCCACCCTGAAAATTCCCAAGTCTACACAGGGACATCCATATGCTCAACAACTATTATTAGGACAGCAATAAGACCCAACTCCCTATTATCATGTCAGTAAAATGTGTAGAATCTGTAAAAGTAAAATAGGATGTACAAATGTTGATGCTTAGGAGTTCCTTCTGATTTTTGTATAGGTATCACTTCACATCATTCCAATTAGTCAAAATTTAAAATGTCTTTACAGATTAATTGGAAATTTGAATGACAGATGAAGAAATTAATGATTTTCTCATAATGGTTTTCAGTCCTTTAATAGAAGCTTGCCTTTTTGTTGTTGGGTAGCTCTGTTTTAAGGAAGCAAAGTTATTTCTCTTATTCTGAAAATTCCTAAAAGATTTTAGGATTATGTTTTTGATTTGCATAGGTGTAATAATAAAATAAAACAGAACTGTAGCATTTCTTCTATTATATGACAAAGTTATTCCTACTGTCCTTGTTTTATTGACTGTGTGCCTATCATCAGCTTATTACTCTTCAACACCTTATTAGACATAATTACCCAAAAGAAAAAATACATCTTCCCTTTTAACTTGTGAAGATGAAGTAAATGTAGCTCCCCACAACCCCTCCCAGGCTCCAAGACACAGTAGCAATACAGCACAGAAGAGGGAAAGCCCCCCTGATCACTTCTAACTGCTTTTTTTTCTGTCTAGTGGGTCCCAAAAATGGAATCTTTCATCCACCAAAACCTTAGCTCTGAATGCCAAGTAGCAACAAGTACAGGTAGATGTAACTGAACAAATTAGCAAGTTAAATTACTGGAGGTAATTATTTTGAGTTCTTGGCTGGCCACATAATCTACATGAGGAAGATATAAAAGACAAAATGGCTACAGTACAAAATATATACAAAAAATAATGGTCCCAAGTACTTATTACAGATCCAGTTTTACAATGAAAACTCAAAATCCACAAAGCAGAGATACCTTTATTGGGCCAACTCTAAAGTATTGCATCATGTATTTTATGCGTGGAAGATGGCCCAATAAAAGTATTGCTGCTTTGTGGTTTTGTATTTTGCTGTATTTTGCTATATGACCAGTTACCCTGAATATGTTAAGTGTAAGCCATATGTTTACAGTTAAAATCTTTGTCAAAGACCTTCCCTCCTCCCCCTCTGCCTTCTGAAGGGAATGCACTTTCAAATGTGGCATATTGCCTGGAGGGCATCCTGTCCAGGGAGCCCATCTCATGCTGAATGGGATGTCTTTCTGGTGCCAGTCAAATACTATTTGCCCAGGCCTTCCAGTATGTAACCTACCTTGTTTTAGTCTACTATCTTTAATTGTTTTTCAGTCATTTTATAATGGCTGCTGCTCATTGGTTTTTTGGGTTTTGGTAATTTTTATGTGTTTACCTTTTTATATTTGTGAGCCATCATTCTCAGTGGTAACAAAATTTGAGTGCATCATCATAAAATTACATATGGTAAAATGGTCTTCAAAATTTATGACTCACCTGTATGGATGAATCACAAAGTATTTGTTCCTGATTTTCACTGCCTGGAGGAGGAGGAATGTTGGGACTGAAAACCATGAGGTCACTCTTGATGCCAGCTTCATTACTCACACCTGCCAGGATGTGGCTGTGACGATTTGAATAGGACCAGCTACCAACTTCACTGGCACATACCAGTGTGGCTGTTCCAGGACCATACATCATGGCTTCCTTTGCCTGGGACTGGCATCGTAGGGCAATGTAAATTATGATTGCAAGAAGAAACAAGCTAGACACTGTGCAGATAGCTATGATGAGGTAGATATTGACATTGTCCACCAAGGTCTTTGAGCTCCCTCCCATTCTAGGAAGGTGGGAATCAGCCTGCATGACCTGGGTGCTTGCCATCAGTGACACACTCACTGTAGCAGTGGCTGACAACATTGGCTTACCATGATCCTTCACCAACACCAGCAGATTCTGGCTGCCGCCACCAATTTCTCCATCATCAAGCATACGTGTGGTACTGACCTCACCACTATACAGGCCCACTCTCCAAGGACCATTGGCCCCTTCATGTATTTCATAGCGCAACCATGCATTGTAGCCTGAGTCAGCATCCAGGGCACGGATCTTGCCTACCACATGCCCAGCCATCACAGGGACCACCAGCAGGAGAGGGCCCTCCTGTGGCACAGATACCGTAGGTGCATTGTCATTTTCATCCACCACAAAGACTTGCACTGTCACATTGCCACATAAGGAGGGCAGCCCTGCATCCTTAGCACTCACTTGAAATTCCAAAAGCTTCAGCTCTTCATAGTCCAAGGGCTGCAGAGCATAGAGTTTCCCACTCTCTGAATGCACTGAAATGTAGCTGGAGAGGGGCCAGAGCTTCTCATCTATCCAGTAGGTAATCAAGGCATTCTCAGCCACATCTGGATCTGAGGCAGACACAGTGAAGATATGGGCACCAGGTGGGTTGTTCTCCTTCACAAAAACTGTGTAAGAGGCCTGTGTAAAAGTTGGTGTATTGTCATTGATATCTCCAATGGGTACTTCCAGGCTGCTGAGGGCTGACAAGGATGGTGTCCCATGGTCTTTGGCTGTTATAACAAGTTTGTATTCTGCCATCTGCTCCCGATCCAGGGGCTGTGCCACTACCAGAGAATAGTAATTCTTAAAGGTTGACACTAACTTGAAGGGGAATGCAGGGGGATGCAAAGAGCAGCTTATTTGCCCATTGGCCTCAGAGTCCTGATCTGAGACACTGATCAGGGCCACCACTGTCCCAGGCAAGGAGTCTTCTGGCACTGGTACTGAAAGAGACTTTAATGACATTTCAGGAGCATTGTCATTG
The DNA here is from genome assembly GCA_020142125.1 of Phrynosoma platyrhinos. Lineage (NCBI taxonomy): Eukaryota > Metazoa > Chordata > Lepidosauria > Squamata > Phrynosomatidae > Phrynosoma > Phrynosoma platyrhinos. The sequence continues at coordinate 127,596,464 of CM034706.1, read as the reverse complement.
ACATCAAGCACCTCAACCACAATGCTGCAATATCCCGTCATCGGGTTGCTCCCTTTGTCACTAGCTTGTACCTGAATTTCATACTGACGATTTTCCTCAAAATCCAGTTTGTCCTTTGTTCTAATTTCCCCATTAAGGGAATTTAACGTAAAAGTATTTTTTAGTTTAAGAGGCACACGGTTCTGAAATGAATAGGTAACATCCTTATTGCTCCCCTCATCCAAATCTGTGGCATTTAATTTTATCACTAATGCCCCACTTAGAACATCCTCTGCCATCTGGACTTTATACACTGATTGATTAAAGACAGGTGCATTATCATTTTCATCAAGCACAGAAATCAGCAGTTGCACTGTGCCACTGAGCTCTGGTTTCCCTGCATCTGTGGCCACAAGCAACAAACGGTGCATTGCCCTGACCTCTCTGTCTAGGGGGCCCTTTAAAATCAGTCCTAATGACTGGCTTTCATCATGTTTCTTCTCCACTTCTAGAGTAAAATATTCACTGGCACTCAGTGTATAGGTAAGCTGAGAATTTGGACCAATATCTGCATCAGATGCTCCCTCCAGTGGGAAAAATGATCCTGGCATTCTCAGTTCAGAAACAAAAACATTTTGTTCCTTTTGAGGGAATATAGGAGCATTGTCATTTATGTCCTTGATCTCCACCTCTACATGGAAGACCCTCAGAGGTTTGTCTATAATAACCTCCAGATGAATGATACACAAAGGGTCCTTGACACACAGCTCCTCCCTGTCTATCCTGGAATTAACAAACAAAATCCCATTCTGGACATTTACCTCTAAATAGTCCCCATGGCTTTGGGACTCCATCCGAAACATCCGAGGCACCAGCTCATCCACTTCCAGGCCCAGATCCTGAGCAATACGGCCCACAAAGGTGCCATGCTGGGATTCCTCCGGCACAGAATAATGGAGCTGGCCATTTCCTGCTTCCCAGGACATGGTAAGAAAAAACAGCTGCAGTAGCTGCCTTCTTGCCAGGAACAAAACAGTCATAGCTATTGTAGGTTTTACTTCTGTTTTTAAAAATTAAATCCACTCTCTAGTGTTGTCATTCAAAGCTGAGAGAAAGCCCATTGTGATGCTGCTTTATCCATCCTTTCGTCTCTCGGTGTCAGCTCCTGCTGTAGAGTTGGGAGGGGCTTTGATCCTTGTATCAAAAGAGCATTTTGATTTTCAGTGGGCAGCGACATCTTGTGACAATAAACAGCACAGTTTCTTTCCTTTTTAAGAAAAATCATTTCTTAGCCAATTATTAACTGAATTCTATAATTCAAATGACAATAAGTCTGTTGTTCCATGAAAAGTTAATTTTGTGTGTGTGTGTGTGTGCGTGTGTGTGTGTGCGTGTGTTTTAATATTGTCTTTTTTAAAATGCTAGGAATCTAATCCATGGGCCAAAAGTAGTACATACAAAAGTAATTGTCCAAAATTAGATTGAAACTGAATGAAGAGTCTTTAGGGAAAACAATGTTCACAAACATTGCTAGGATTTTAATACCCATTTTAGAAATGCCCATTTTAATTTTTTATTCACTGTTTTTAGAAAGGGCTAAGCTGAAGACTACTATCACAACATATGGTGGCTTGAAGAGAGTACATTGCAAAATGAACTTGTGCAGCAAAGAACTCCATGTTATTCAAGCAAGATAGCCAAGCCACATCCTACAAGTAAAGGTCAAAAAGCCTAGGTTTTAATTGTCTGAAGTGGGGTGGAATTCCTTGTTGTTCTTTAGTAAGAAAAGCCTTAGACAAAATTAATCTATCAAGTCCAGAATTAAAGTAGCCAAGCCACATTCAAGTAATGAGTAGCCTTGAGGCCCAAGAGGGAAAGGATAGATTAGAACTGATGAAGCATGAAGATGCGATACAGCAAAACATCTTTTCCAAATATTCTTGACTCTGACTTGTACTCAGTATTCCTTCAACTGAAGTTTCCTCTGTGGTGAATTCTAGTTTGCAGCTCCTTAGGCAGGAGCTTGTCCTCTTATACAAGCCAATATACCATGTCCACAGATGGCACCATAAAAATCAGGGGTGGATAGAAAGTAGATCAGGAACTATTGGTAGATTAAGTTTCAAATAGTTTCCTCTGTGTTGAATTCTAGTCTGCAGTTCCTTAGACAGAAGCTTGTCCTCTTATATAAGGTAATACATCACACCCATGGATGGTACCATAAAAAACAGAGGTGGGCAGAAAGTAGATCAGGAACTATTAGATCAGAGTAGGTCTCTGAATTATTTGCATTAGTAATTAGGGACTCCACTTCTCAACTGTTTAATAAGAAGCATTTTATGGTCTAAATAAGATTATTAGAATCCTTGATTGTACTTTGAAAAGGCAAGTCATACCAGTATAAGGCTGTCAGCAGTATCCACATTGATTGTTGATAATAAATTATCTTTAATAATATCTTATTTTAATATATTATTATTATTATTATTATTATTATTATTATTATTATTATTAATTATGATCAACACTTTTCTATCTAGAAATGCTAATTCACAGGAGTTGAGTTTTAATATTTAATCATGCCTAATAAACAATGAATTTTCCCTGAGAAATGTACACTGTCAAGAGGCGTACTGAAAAACAAATTCAGTATAAGCCTTTGCTGTCATCTTTGTAACAATTTCCTTTTCTTAAGGGTTATTCAGACAATGAAAATAATTCAGGATGAATCTGGGTTGAATCTCTGTTGTTCATATGCATCCCAAATGCACTCGATTAAGTTGGGGGTGGCTGCCAAAAAAAAACCACTTAACCAGGGCTAATCAATACCAGGGGTTTTCTGAGTTTTTTAAAACATTTGCATCATTGGCAGTATGAATAACCAATCTGAATAGACCTGGTATTAAACTCTGCATGCCTTGAACATGTTTCAAATACATTTGCATTGTTGACTCCATGTTTATTCGAGTGCTGGTATGTGTGAGAATCCAAACTTCCAAAGATGTATAGAGATTTGGTTCCATGGTGTGAATAACAAATCAAGAATGTGTGAGTGAGATTATTGGCATTCCTCTGCTAAAAAAATGACATTTGAATGACCCCTTGTCTTCCATAAGTTTCAATATAGACTAAACAGAGCTGAAATCAATAAAATGCCTTTTGGTTTTAACTCACTGTCTTGAGGCAGAATAATTTACCCATAAAATCAATGGGTGCAATGTGCTGGAAACAGAGACAAGAGTCAGTGGTAGGCTGTCACAGACTATGAATTCCAGGGGATTTGTGCAAGTAAAAGATAAAACGGTAGGGTCATTCTATTCTCAAAGAAGAACAGAAAAGCAACCAAACAACCCTATACCATGGAAAGGTTCTGAAAAATCATGTGTATTGTAATGATACCAATGGTTATAATAGTAATTAAAATGTGAGATTGCAATACTAAAGAATGAACTTCAACTTGATTCAATTTACATATGTAGACTTCTACATGACCAAAAGGATAGCATAATTTAATTCACAGATTATGCTGTCCTTTGAGTATTCAGATGAACTTCCATACATCTGAAAACAAGGTCAACCAGTCAAAAGTCTCAGCACATGCTTTACTCAAGGAGTCTTTACTTCCGACAGTAGTATCCATTTCTTGCATAATCTGTCAGTGCTGATATGGAATTCTTTATTATTGAAATACCATAAGAGGCCTTTTTGAGGAAAAAGGAATTATTTTTGATAAATTGAACTGGATAAATATCTGGAGCTGGCCTGGCATGTTGTCCAAACATTTCTAACTTTTGGTTAGAACAACAAAATGAAGGCACTTGATGTTATCCAATATTATTGAAAGTCAACTTTCTTGAAGTTTCTAGCTTATTATACCCATGACATATCTTTTACCAAAAGAAAAACGGGGGATACCCACATATTGGAGAAGCAGGAGAAAGAGGACAATAAAGATTTCAATGAGAAACGTACTAGACAAATAAATAAATAAACCCATAATCACAATTGGTTCTGTGTCTCTCTTACTGCATGACAGTTGACTAACTTGAACTACTGAAATATCAAGGATATTTTAAAGATATAATTGATGGAATGCAAAAAGCAATAAGCCTCAACAACAAAAATCACATTTGTGCTGTTGAGTAGTGACAGCAAACATTAAACTCCAATATATGTGTTAACTGCATTGACCTTGAAGGCTGCAATTTACCTCCCAGTGTTGTCCACAGCAAATACTCACTGATGTACTTCTAGCACTGCTTAATTTCCAAAGAGATAAATGAGGATTTCAAATTCTAGGTTCCCCTTCCCAAGTTCTTTGATATAATATGATTCAATAAATGAAGAAAAAAATAACATGGAAGTATACAGAGCTATCAAATCTACCAGTGTGCAACTGGAGAATCCCCACACATAGACACACACCTCTCGATTCAACAAATTCAAATGAGAAAGGAACACACTACTGTTAATGAGAAGGACCTTAAGGATTCCAAGTGACTCACCTCTCCTGAAGAATTTGGAATGACCTCCTTTGCATTGCCTGCCCCTGCATTCACAGCAAAGACAGGAATATTGGGACTGAAAACCATGAGGTCATTCTTGATTCCAGATTCCCCAGCCACACATCCTAGATTGCGGCTATGGCGTTGTGAATATGACCAACTGCCTACTTCACTGGCACACACTAGTGTGGCTGTGCCAGGTCCATATATTGCATCATCCTTGAACTGAGACTGGCATCGCAGGGCCACATACACAATGATCGCTAGAAGAAATAAGCTGGACACTGAGCAGATAGCAATGATCAAGTAGATGTTTGTACTATCTGCCAGAGGCTTTGGGTTCTTTCCCATCCTGAGAAGATGTGCATCAGCCTGAACAGCCTGGGTGCTTGGTATGAAAGAGATACTCAGTGTGACTGTGGCTGACATCACAGGCTTCCCATGGTCCTTCACAATCACCAACAGAGTTGTGCTGCTGCCTATACCTTCTGCTTCTTCCAGGGCATGTGTGGTACTAATCTCACCACTGTAATGCCCCACTCGCCAGTATCTACCACTTCCTTCATGGAGTTCATAACGCAACCATGCATTGTATCCAGAATCAGCATCCACAGCATGGATTTTGCTCACCATGTGCCCAGCAGCCACTGGGGTCACCACCAAGATGGGAGCCTCTTCTTCCCTAGAGACTGCAGGTGCATTGTCATTCTCATCCAACACAAAGACTTGAACAGTCACATTGCCACACAAAGAGGGCACCCCAGCATCCTTGGCACTCACTTGGAATTCCAGCAACTTCAGCTCCTCATAGTCCAAAGGCTGCAAAGCATAGAGCTTCCCACTCTCTGAGTGCACTGAGATGTAGCTTGACAATGGCCAAAGTTTCTCATCTAGCCAGTAGCTGATTAGGCTGTTCTCAGCTACATCTGGATCAAAGGCAGACACTGTGAAGATATGGGCACCTGGTGGGTTGTTCTCCTTCACAAAAACTGTATAGGAAGGCTGTGCGAATGTAGGTATATTGTCATTTACATCTCCAACAGGAACCACAAGGCTATTGGAGGATGACAACGAGGGAACTCCTTGGTCTTGAACTGTCACGATTAGCCTGTACTCTGCCACATGCTCTCGATCCAAGGTCTCAGCCAGAAATAGGGAATAATAATTCCTGAAGGTAGACACCAATTTAAAGGGGAGCCCAAGAGGCCATAGGGAGCAGCTCACCTGGCCATTGATGCCTGCATCCCTGTCTGAGACACTAATCAGAGCCACCACTGTCCCCAATGGGGAGTTCTCCAGTACAGGGACAGACAGGGATGACACAGACAGTTGTGGAGTGTTGTCATTCACATCCAGAACTTGGATCAGAACTTTGCAGTGACCAACCAGAGAATGTGAGCCCAGATCAGCAGCTTCAATCTGTAACTCAAATTGGTTAATGTCTTCAAAGTCTATCTCTCCTTTCATTTTAATTTCTCCTGTGTTTGAATCTATAGAAAAAATGTCTCTTAAATGGGAAGGCACCATATTGCTAAATGAATACAGTATCTCTTTATTAGTTCCTTCATCCAAATCATAAGCAGTCACTGTAAGGATTGATGTTCCTTTTGTGACATTTTCTAGCACACTCAGCTCATATACAAACTGGTTAAACATTGGTACATTATCATTTGCATCTAATACTATTATCTCCAGTTGTACTGTGCCACTTAGCGCAGGCTGTCCCCCATCAGTGGCAGTGAGAAGTAAATGGTGAGCAGGAGATTTTTCTCGATCCAGGGAATTCTGCAGCACGAGTGCTAAAGATTTTCTGAGAACACCATGCTTTTCTTCATGCAGCTGAAAATAATCATTTGGGCTAAGGAGATAGGTGAGGAGTCCATTGGAACCAATATCTGCATCTGAAGCTCCCTCTAGTGGGAAATAGGAGCCCGGCAGCCTAGATTCTACAATAAACAATTGCTGTTCCTTAGCTGGAAAAATGGGAACATTATCATTTATGTCTCTTATCTCAATCTCTGCATGAAAAATTTTCAGAGGTTTATCCACAATCATCTCTAGATGAATAATACAGATGGGATTCTGGGCACACAGTTCCTCCCTATCTATTCGGGAATTCACAAACAATATCCCATTCTGCATATTTACCTCAAAATAGTCCCCTGGGTCTTTGGAAACCATCCGGAACATCCGAGGCACCAGTTCATCCAACTCCAGCCCCAAATCCTGGGCAATACGACCCACAAAGGTACCATGCTGAGATTCCTCTGGCACAGAATAATGGAGCTGGCCACTCCCCACTAACCAGACTGTATGGATCAGAACCAGCTGCAGCAGCTGCCTTCTCTCCATCAAGTTGAATAAAGCCAAAACTGCAGGGGTCCTGAATGTTAGGAATCCATCCTTAGGTTAATGAAAACTGCTCTGGAATTTTTTCAGTCACAATTAAAAAGCTGCATCTCTTTGATGATATCTGGATTTTTTTTTCTCTCTCTGGATGTTTCCATCAACCGATTTGCTTTTCACCTCTGGGTGCAGGGAGATATTTCCTTAGGTTTTTCTGAACAGGTTTTGCATGCAAGGGTGACATCATGTGTCTAAATTCAAAAAGTACAAGTGACGGTGCGATGGGTGGGAAATGTTTCATAAATTTTTTCCTTTCACCAACAGACTCTTCTAATATTTTAAGATCCATACTTCAAATTTAAACATTTGGTTAATAGTTGAGGGTAGGTTTCTCTTACCATAAATTATACTAGGAAGAAATCTTATTAAAATGTGGGGGGGGGAGAAATCTTTCATAGGCAAGGAGCAATACATACAACAAAAATGAAGCATTGCGATTCCACTGACCATATCTTTTTAAAATATAAATATAAATGTATAAATAAATAAATAAATAGCAGATCTAAATATTTCATTATTTGATAAAGCAGGCCTTTATAGCAGAATGTTGATTAAATTACTGAGGTAGTAAGGAAAAATTCCTTAGCTTGCTTTGAAATTTCCCATTCTACAATATTCCTAATTTTGTCAAAATATTTTTAAAGAAAAAAATCACTTATATTCACTCTGAAATATACATGGCATACCCCTGAGCTTTACAAGTGATATGTTCATATGTACAATGCTTAAAAGAAGCAGATGATAGGAAAGTCCTGATCTACTCCTTAAAATTACATTACAGTCATGCAAAAATTGTACTTTGTTCACTTATGATTTCTGTCTGATCCCAACATCTGGAGCATCTACATAGCTTCTTCAGTTAAAATGTTTCCAGCCCATGGTGCAGTATTAGGAATTGTTTTTCTATTCTTCTTACTGGGAAGAGCTCATTGTATAATGTGATATTAATAACAGATCAGGCAAGTGCATAGAGGAGTTTAAACCAGAGCTTGGAAAAATTACTTTTTGACTTTAACTCTTAAGAATCCCCAAATCAGCATGGCCACTGACTGGGGAATTCTAGGAATTATAAAGTTTAAAAAATGTAACTTTCCCAGGGAATCAAATGGAGCACCAAGGTGGTTTTAACTTCTGATATGTGTGTTTTGTCTAGGGAATCTAATTCACATATTGAGACAAGGCACTTTTATAAAAATCATAGCTTAGATTCTGATACTGAAGCAAATTGAGTTTCTTCAGGGTTGATTGACAGAACTAAATGTACCCTTTGGGAATGGCTTTGCCCATATGAACTTCTCTGTGTGCCTCCACTGAAAGAAAAATGCTAGCCCAATTGTACTGAACATTTTCTGGATAATTGTACTGAACATTTGGTGTGTGAGGGTTTTTATTACACCTCCATACTTTAATTTTGTATTGTTTTATTTTTGTGGACTTTGTGCAATTTTATAGCAATAGGGGGTGGTCATGACAAAGGAACATAAAGAGAAGTTGCACAAATCTGGAGCCAGTTCTGATGTGCTGCCTTGTGTGATGTATATAAAAATACATAAAAAGTGTCTGTTGCTAATAGAAACATATAAACTCTGCTTACCTTCAAGATAACAGTTAAACGAACCAATAAACATCAGTGTTAATCGAGAATGCAGCTTGAATCAGTGCACATCTGATGTACAGAAAGCAGGCAATAACCTTCTGAAGAATTTTTTTTTAACAAACAGGTACAGTTGAGGAGATAACAGGTAACTACCATGTTGTAACTGGAATATTTTCTGGACAAGATTTGATTTTTATCAATGGACCATGGCCTAGAAAGTCTAGGATTTTAAAGATCTTAGGATTAGAGACAAACTAGACAGCCATTCACACAGTGCCAATGAGTTAGCCCCTCATCTGAGTTTTGATCCTCTGACAGCAAGCTGTTTACTGTAATTAAACACCAACTCTTGATCTGAATACATCTGGCACAACCCCTTTTCATTTAAGATCTATAGAAACTTTAATAGATATTGCTACAAGTATTACTTCTGAAACATTAAAAATCATTAAAACATTATACATAAACCATTTTGAAAATTAAAAAGAAGCCATTCTGCAAACCAATAAGGAAATATGCTAAAATATAACATAAAAATAAACTCCTCTGCAGTCCTATATGACAACAGATGTTCCAATATATGTCTACTGCATTATTTGTTTATGAACTATTTCCTGTTTGTGAACTTCACTGGTTATTTTATCCATCTCATCCAGATCTCATCCAGATCCAGGAGAGTGAAATGCTGAAATTAACAGTCAAAACTACACTCGTCCCTCCACATTTGTAGCTTTGACTTTTGCAGATTTGATTATTGATGGATTTTATTAATATGTTCTCTTGAGGAATATCTAGGTCTTCCAATGCAACTCCATGGTCAGCTTTAACCAAAGGTCGCACTGAAAGACCAAGAGATTCCTAGAGAGAACACTCCACTAGGCATTTATTGCTCTTCCAGCACAATTCTATGGTCAATGTTTAGCAGGTGTTGACCACAGACTTGCACTGGAAGACATAGAGATTCCTAGAGAGGTGTTCCCTCGGGTAAAAACATAGTGTTTTTCTTATGGCAGCTTTTCCACATTCATGGGGGTCCTTCACCCCTAACCCCAGCAAATGTGGAGGGACAAGTGTAGTAATCTCAGTATTCCTGGTAGAACTACACTCTGTAAGAATGAACAAAATCAATATGGATGAAATCTTGAACCCACTTACAAAGCAGTATACTCTGCTGAATGAAATGGGATTTACCGGTACTCTTCAGGTTTAAACATGATTATATTATCTGTTCTTTGTATTATTATGTTAATTATTTGGTGCCAACATGTTTGTGTTTTTTGACAATACTGCCCTTGTGGTACATTTTCAGCACGAAAGTCTCGTTAAAAAAGCAAAAGTCCATGCATCCAACATTCAATGTTGTCCAATAAAAATAATAATATATCAGCAATATCACTGATGTTAAAGGTTATATTTGCAGCCACATAGCTAATGGTTGATAGTAGTATTCCAGAGTCTGGTGCACTAAGGATCATTATTAATAAAGGGACATTGTGTGGGATACACTCTGAGTTCCATTTACAATATTTATTTTATATCCTGAGATTAAACTATGTGTTCCTGTAGCAAGACATACTTCAATGGTCTATTGAGATAATTATATTGTCTACATATAATTGTTGTACACAGAGATACTGTTGTCTGATTTCCTTTAACATGAAGTTTCTCTAACTGGCTCTCCTGAGGGCTCAATTATTAAAGAAAACAATAAAGGGGGGAATGCACTTGTCTTGTGTGTGTTTTCATGTCAGAGTTATTACCATTGACCAATGATCATCATGTTTAAATAATTCTATATTAAATGCCCCCATAGTTTTATATCAAAGAAAGAAAGGCCATTCTACTTTATCAAATGCTTTTGCTGCATCCAAAAATAGTAGGATAGTTGTTCTTTTATTTATCCTTAGTTTTCTTTATATATGCATTCAGTTGTTAGCCATCACTGAAATCTGTTTTGAGTCTCTTTCAAATGAATTGTAAAAATACCATTTTACTGTCTACATTTGGCAGAGAAATTGGCCTAATGCATATTTTCCTTCTTTAGATATTAAAACTATTTTGGCTTGATTCCAACTGTCAGAATTTGCCCAATTCTGTAACAACAGAGTTTATCCCTGTAAAAATCATTAACACCATATCCCTAAGCCATCATGTTTTAGCCCCCCATATATAGTCATTTTCTGAATATGTCACCAAAACCATCACCAGTTATTAAATTACTTAAATACTGATTATTATCTTGTGAACATTGTTATAATTGATGTTTACCTAAAAATTCCAATGCATGATCTGCTAGTGGTGTTTTCCTGCCACAGAGTTCACTCTAAACCATTTTTAATCCCCTCTTATCATTTCCATATTTTTTTACTAACCTGAAAACCTAATAACTAGAGTATGTTTTGTTCTTTCCATTTTTGTAAGTTGCCATGCTAATAATTTGTCTTCTTTATTCCTCTCTCATAATTTTATCATGTGTGTATATGATGTATTTACCAAATCTATTTTTCTTGCTATTAATAATTGTTCTAATTTAAACTATTGTTTCTTTCCAATCAAGTAGGTTATTATATTCTCCCACAGAGCCTAAATGTGAACAACATGTATATGCTATGTGGTATGTGCGGAGGGCCCTATCAACACATGGAGGTAAAAGGTTGGACCAACTGGTTTGCTCCAATTGTTTGGATTTATTGTTCCCAGTTTACAGAACCCCTGCACATCACAGCAAAAAAAAAACAAAAAAACCTAAAATGTGGAAACCACAAACTTCAACTAACATCTAAATTACTAGAACCCCAATTTGAGCTGAGTTTTTTCATCAGACCATCAGATGGAACAGTCCATCCATTTTTCTGTAAATTTGATTCAGCAACATTAAAATTAATTTAAAAAAAAGTTTATTCCACAAAAGAGAAAGCTTCAGCTTCATTTATATAGATCTTAAAGCATTCTGCTACTAGCAATGTCTGATAATGACTCACCTTTTCTTTTTATCTGAGATGTAAAAACCCTTTTAAAATAGTAGCTGAAAGAATAACGCCAAGTACATCAAACCACACATGTTTGGGTTTATAAAGTTTCCTTCATATAATCGAACCAGCTTTATTTTCAGGGAGAAAAAACTTGTAGTTGCAGCCAGAACTATAAGAAAAATTAAAACAGGTGATACACCCAACAGAACTGAGGGGAATGAAAGCTATCATTTAAATAACTTTCAATTTAGAGGTAAGTAGATTTCCAGTGGCAACCACAATTATACCAATGTATGCAGAAGGTTGAGAGAACACTGGAGGAGGATGTTGTTCTTTCAGGGCCTCATTTCCACATAGTCTATGATTTAATAACATTAGAGGTATAAAAGAAGTAGATGCGCAATAAAATCTCCATGTTCAAATACTAGAGATAAAAGAAGTAGAAACTCAATTATATCTCCATGTTCAGATACTAGAGACAAAGATTAGAGAGCTGGGCCATTAGCCCCAGCTTCTAACATTTAGTGGGCCACAACTGGAAATGTGGATCTCTGTCTATTCTAGAAGTGTAATTCTTAATTAATATTATCTGCATCCACCCTAAAGGTCCTAGGATTCAGGATCCACCAAAAACTAAGACGCAGGCACATGGTCATAAATTTAGAGATTAACTTTGTGAAAGATCAGTTCCCTGATCTGAGCCAGGATTTCAAAATCACCAGAACAGATCAATTAACCCCAGGTTTTAACTAGACCTACAAGGTAAGGGTGGGACACGGTGGCTCAGCGGTTAAGACACTAAATCTGATGATTTCAAGAACAGCAGGTGAGCAGTTTGAGGCCCAAGCACCTCGGGACAGAGTGATCTCCCATCATTAGTCTCAGCTTCTGCCAACCTAGTAGTTCAAAAGCATGTAAAAGTACAAATAGATAAGTAGATACCACTTTGACGGGAAGGTAACAGCATTCTGTGTAGTCTTGCTGGCCACATGACCACAGAGTCATCTTTGACAACACTGGCTCTTCAGCTTAGTATTGGACACAACTTGACAACCTTGTCAAAGGGGAAACCTTAATTTTTACCTTTACAAGGTAAGGGGGACTGGAAGGAGGAACAGCAGCAGTTTCCCTTTGAATGAAACAAAGAATGATATAACTCTGCATAGCTATTAAGATGAAATTGAATAAGATTCTTATAAAGCTTAGCACTACTCTCTCAACTGGTTCTATAGACAAGGATATTCCCTCTTTGCTCCTTCCAAATTGCAAGGTTTGGTAAGTGCATTGTATTTTATATGGGCCACATTATTGATGCATGGTGTGGGTTCTCTTGTACAGTGGCTTCCTTTTATTTCAGAGCACATATGTTAGTTAATGGTCTGAACCCAGCATCACCAAGAGATTCTGATATTGCATTAGGACTTTACGATAACCTCAGGAAATTTTCTTAAGCTTTGATTATTTGCCAAATCTGGGGTACAAGAACATACTGAGCAGCATACTTGGAATCAGTTCTTCACTTCAAAAATTCCATTTCTTTGGGAGATTTGTGGAAACCAAAGTCAAAGGCATTTTCCAAGAGCAATGTAAGACCTTTCTACAATACTGATTCCTGTTTGCCAAGAGAGGATGGGACAAAATGAGATGTATTCGGTATAGCTTACAAGCAAAGCATATTTGACATATTGCTATTTACCCCCAAGACCTTGGGAAAATGTGTTTTATAAATTCACATTAAACTGGCAACTGTCACACTGTCATTTCCATAAAGGGTGCTCAAGGCTGGAAGAAAACCAGTTTTTACTCTTATCTGGAATCTGACCCAAATTTTGATTCTGAAATTCTGCAAAATTCATTATTCCCCAATTTGGGAGGATGGGTTATAAAATTATAAAAAAAAGAATGCCAACCCAATTTTCAACTGTTATTATATTAAGCCTTTCCATCCGGAAATCCTTAGTCTGTTTATGTACTTAGATCAGGGGTAGGCAACCTAAGGCCCGGGGGCCGGATGCGGCCTCCCCGAGGCCTTTAGACCAGCCCCAGGCTGGTCCTGCCGCCCCCTCCGCCGCCACCACCCGCCATGATGATATTGATTATTGTTGTTGTTACTTGTTCTTGGGGTTTTCTTGGCAAAATCTCCACAGGGGTTTTGCCATGGCTTTTCTGGGGCTGAGAGAGTGTGCATGCATATTTGTTTAAATTTTTAATTTTTAATATATATATATATATATATATATATATATATATATATATATATTATTTATTTATTTATTGTGCTTCGGGGGGGCATTGTCTGAGGGACAGCAACCTGGCCCCCAGCTCAAAAAGGTTGCCTACCCCTGACTTAGACCATGTCATATCATGGCAACAATGAAAACATTCCTTTGTTGTTGTTTATACTTACTAAGCTCAGGAAATATTTTCTAGATCACTTTGAGGAAGCACACACAGACAAACATGCACACAGACACCACATTAAAACTTTATAATAGTCTCATGTTACTTCCCAAACCATACACAGGAAGGTATGTTAGCTTTTTCTACCTCAAAAATGGTAAATATAGTATAACTTGTGACTGAGAATGGCACTGTGACACATAAAATTCTGAAAAACACACTGCAAAGATCCCACCAATGAAGTTACTATCTTTGTAATTATTGTTACTATATTAAAAGAAACATTTGCATGATTTCCAAATGTACAGATCCAATAGGGATCAAAACATTTAGTTGGTACTGAATTCCAAAGCCATAAAGGCATAGATTACCACACAAGTGTTCGGAACAAATTATACAGATGGAAAAAGGAGTTACTGACCGTTGCACAGAGAAGATCCTGCTGTTTCCCATTCTCTGCAAAGACAGGAATGTTCGGACTGAAAACCATGAGATCATTTTTGGCACTGGATTCCCCCGCTACTCCTGCCAGGATGTGGCTGTGACGATTTGAATATGACCAGCTGCCCACTTCGCTGGCACAGACCAATGTGGCTGTGCCAGGACCACACATCACAGCTTCCTTGGGCTGACACTGACAACGCAAGGCCACATAGGTAATGACGGCCAGCAGGAACAAACTGGACACCGAGCAGATGGCTATGATAAGATAGATGTTGATGTTCCCTGCCAGGGGTTTTGGGCTCCCTCCCATTCTGGGAAGACGAGCATCAGCCTGGACGGCCTGGGCACTGGGCACCAGTGAAATGCTCAGGGTGGCTGTGGCTGACAGAGCTGGCTTCCCATGGTCCTTGACTAGAACTACCAAATTATGACTGCTGCTGCCCTCAGCCTCACCCAAAGGACGTGCTGTGCTGATCTCACCACTGTATGGTCCCACCCTCCAAGGACTACTGCTCTCCTCAGGCAGCTCATATCGCAGCCATGCATTGTACCCCGAATCAGCATCCAAGGCACGGATCTTGCTCACCACATGCCCAGCTGTTACGGGGACCACCACCAGCATCGGGCTCTCCTCGGCTGGCACAGTTACAGCTGGCACATTGTCATTCTCATCCACCACAAAGATTTGTACTGTCACATTGCCACACAAGGAGCGTAGCCCAGCATCTTTGGCTCTCACTTGGAACTCCAGCAGCTTCAGCTCCTCATAGTCCAAAGACTGCAAGGCGTAAATTTTCCCGCTTTCCGAGTGCACAGAAACATAGCTTGAGAGGGGCCAGAGCTTCTCATCCAAATGATAGCTGACCAGGGCATTCTCACCTATATCTGGATCAGAGGCAGACACTGTGAAAATGTGAGCACCGGGGAGGTTGTTCTCCTTCACAAAGACCGTGAAGGAAGGTTGAGCAAAAGTAGGTGCATTGTCATTCACGTCACCAATGGGAACAACCAGGCTGCTGGTGGTTGACAATGAAGGAGCCCCTTGATCCTGGGCTGTGACTATCAGCTTGTATTCTGTGTCCCGTTCGCGATCCAGGGGCTCAGCCACCACCAGAGAGTAGTAATTCTTGAAGGTGGACTGTAGTTTGAAGGGTAGCCCAGGAGGGCTCATGGAGCAAGTGACTAATCCATTGGCCCCTGAGTCCCTGTCAGAAATGCTGATCAGAGCCACCACAGTCCCTGGGGGGGAGTCCTCAGGAATTGGCACTGAAAGTGACTTCAATGACATCTCAGGGCTATTGTCGTTCACATCCAGAATCTCAATGACAATTTTGCAATGTCCAGACAAGGCGTAACCACCTTTATCTGTTGCTTTAATTTGAATATCATATGCCATATTCTCTTCAAAATCCACATTTCCTTTCACCCTAACTTCTCCATTAATAGGATCGATGCTGAATTTTTCCTTTATATCAGGAGCAACAAGGTTGCTAAGTGAATAGGAAATTTCTTTATTAATTCCATCATCAATATCTATTGCTTCCAATTTAATAACTAGTGTCCCAATTTCAGAGTTTTCCAATAATTTAGCTTTGTAAACTGACTGGTTAAATGAAGGTGCATTGTCATTGACATCTACCACAGTGATCACCAGTACAATTGTGCCAGTGAGTGCTGGCTCTCCACTATCTATAGCTGAAAGCAACAAATGATGCTCAGGGGATACCTCGCGGTCCAGTGGTTTATTTAATGTCAGAACCAAAGATTTACTATGTTCATAATTCCTTATCTCTTCCACAGAGAAATATTCATTGGGACTAAGCTTGTAGGTTACCTGACCATTGCTACCAATGTCTGCATCAGAAGCTTCTTCTATTGGGAAATGGGAACCCTGGACTCTTGATTCTAAGATAGCTAAATTCTGCTCTCTAACAGAAAAAACAGGGGCATTGTCATTTATGTCTGCAATCTCTATTTCCACATGAAAGACACCCAGGGGTTTATCTACAATCACCTCCAGATGAATGGTGCAGACAGTGCTCTTGGCACACAGCTGTTCCCTGTCTATCCGAGAATTCACAAACAAAATCCCATTCTTCTCATTTACCTTGAAATAGTCCCCATCCCCTTGAGATTCCATCCGAAACATCCGAGGTATGAGCTCTTCCACCTGCAGCCCCAGGTCTTGGGCAATGCGGCCCACAAAAGTGCCATGCTGGGATTCCTCCGGCACAGAATAATGGAGCTGGCCGCTCCCCATTTCCCAGGCAGTATGGAGCAGAATCAGATGCAGCAGCTGTCTTCTTCCCATTGTAGAGTCTCCACACAGAACAATCATCTCAGAAACATTTTATATAATTCTTCTATTTTGTGGTATATCTTTGTAAAATAAATTAAAAACAACTTAACATAGACTGGTAACAGCCCTTTTGCCCATCCAGTTACAAGGAATACCTAATCTCTGGTGACAAAGCAAAGGCAGATTCTTTTCCCCTCCTTTTATTCTCAGCAAGATATGCAAGCAGAGAGCGACATCATGTGACAAGATGGGTAAATACAGTTAGCTTATTTAGAAGCTATAGGGATTCTTGACTTGGTTTGATGTCTTCATTTGTTTGCATTGAATTCAGAAGTCCATATTTTAAAATGATAATTAAGACATCCTTTCTATGTAACAATTTATACGTTTCTCAAGTACATTTTTATTAGCTGATTATTGTAATTTCAGTTAATGTACTAAACAGTTCTATTTGTTAAATTTCATAGTCATAAATAGTATCATTGCTTATTTGCTTCAATATTGTTTGGGTATTTTTAAATTGTTCAAAATGTTCAGTTAAGGAAAAAGGTGGGAATGAGATTTCCTACTTCATCATTTGGGGATGAGACATTTGGAGATAAGTGCCATTCCTTCTGGAGCTGTCTTCCTCCTTGATTTAGTGAATTTCAAAAACAGATTGCAAAAATTGTGTGGGTCAAAGAAATAAGAAACTGAGAATTATCTTAAGCCACTCACTGGTGCAAAAAAATAAGTGTTTCCTCTTCACCCTGTTTTAAGTGTTTTGCTCATTCTGTTTTGTATGCTTACAAGTAGGATTGTGCCTCTGAAGTGGTTCATGGTCATAGTTCTATACCATATATATCAATGGGGAGCAGAAAGTACATTTTACTCTTGCTGTCCACTACCAGCTGGAGCATCCAGTGGCTGCTTGCTACTTGGATTTTTGAAGGAATGCTGGAATAAATCAATTTTTGTTTAATCCAATGTGACACTATTCACGTAGCTGAACATGAATGCTTCTTCATAATAATATAGCAAAGATGTATTATGCAATATGTTTTAATAGAGGTTTAATATGTACCCCTACTCTTTGCCTGTAAATAGCACTAATGGAGTTGCAAGGATGTGAAAAGAAAGAAGCGGACAGTGAAAGACTAAAATCAAAGTAAGAAAAAAGGAATTGAGAACCACCATCAGCCACTGATCACTAAACAAAATGAGAAGAGAGAAAGTAGGATATGTCAGAAAGATGCCCTAGAAAAACTGCCACTTAATTCTCCCCACTTCAGTACTCATGTTTTTATATTTCATACATGTTTTCATATGCTTCTGAATAGGGTGTTTCCTCCTCCATTCAAGTAGGTTGTCATGTGCTCACTGAGATGTTTCCCAGGTGTCTACTTTGAGTGTGAGTATAATATTCGAAGACAGAGGAATACCCCAGATAGATGGGTCCCTAGGTCCCTTCCCTTTCCATAGTTTTGTTTTCATGTTGTTTATAATTTAAATTCCATTGCTATGTATGGGTTTAAGAATGGGTTTAAGAATTCATAGGGTAGATATCTTCATAGAATCAATCAATGTCTTGCCACAATCAACGTCTTGCCAAGTTCATAAGAAACCATCTATGTATATTAGAAGAATTTAGTTAATTCCTCCAAACATGGGAAAATAGGTATTTTAATATATTGAAAAATTAATCCAGAATGTACAATATTCATGTGTGAATTTCACAACATTTGGTCAGTGCTGACTTCAATCTCTAACTGCTAGCAATCCCAAATAAATTTTATGACTATCCAAATTTATAAATTTAGCAACAGATATAAATACTTAAGAACACTACTTTAGAGCAAAAATTGGTCTACTATTCAAATCAACATGTGAAACATCCACAGACACTCTAATCCTTAATCTGTAGAGTTGCTGCATTCCAATGTTGGACCAAAAAGTAAACACTTGGCAGAATTCCTCTACCACTGGATAGACATAAGCACTGTTTCATAAGAGAAGTAATAAAAAAAAACAATATTCTGATTATAAAGTAGCAAAAAAGAAGAAGGAATAAATTAAGTCTGGAAAAGATAAAGAAATATCATCTTACATCTTTGTTCTATTACTGCACTGAACAGCAGCTGAAGGAATGGTTTACTGAATTAGACAAATCACATTTCCCCTCTTTATATCCAGCAAAGTATAAAAAATTCTGAGGGAAGTTGTTGTAAGCAATTCAGTGTGGTTAACTGAATCAGATCACAGAACTGAATCACCAACTCACAATTTTGAATGGGGCTTATTCCATGTGTGCCTGGCAATGCAGCTTAAATTTCATGGGTCAGTACTGATATTCATGCCATTGCACCAAGACATTTGTTTGTGCCACAGATGTCAATGAAATTTTACCCTACAAATAATAAGGATGCTTCTGGGCTAATACCCTTCAACAACAAAATTTCTAAAATTGCTTTAGTTAGGCCAGCTATGTGTTACCTCTATAAATAATGAGGAAACTTTCCTAAATCACTGGGAGGGGGGTTAAAATCATTGCACAGAATCATACTAAATGAACAAATGTGCTAATCCCTGGATAAAAACAATATTCACAATTAAGCAAAGCTTTATTAGGGCAACTGAGATGTCATAAGTGTGCAACCTTTTGATCTCTCTAGGTAGATTTTCACACAGGCAAAAGTGACAGGAATATAGCAGGATGCTTCCATCACTATCG